>JAJLUD010000015.1:0-239061 GCA_030569915.1 Kluyveromyces nonfermentans
TTCACTAGAAGTTATTGCTTCACTAGAAGTTATTGGTTCACTAGAAGTTATTGCTTCACTAGAAGTTATTGCTTCACTAGAAGTTATTGGCTCACTAGAAGTTATTGCTTCACTAGAAGTTATTGTTTCACTAGAAGTTATTGCTTCACTAGAAGTTATTGCTTTACTAGAAGTTATTGTTTCACTAGAAGTTATTGCTTCACTAGAAGTTATTGCTTCACTAGAAGTTATTGCTTCACTAGAAGCTATTGCTTCACTAGAAGTTATTGGCTCACTAGAAGTTATTGGCTCACTAGAAGTTATTGGCTCACTAGAAGTTATTGCTTCACTAGAAGTTATTGCTTCACTAGAAGTTATTGCTTCACTAGAAGTTATTGCTTCACTAGAAGTTATTGGCTCACTAGAAGTTATTGGCTCACTCGATATAATTCCCTCGCTAGATGTGTACGAAGTCGATGTTGTCGAAGGGTAAATACATTCGGTGCAGGTAATAGTATAGGTGCTTGTCTCGCTAGATATTACTGGCTCAGTGGACGGTGTTGTCTGACTAGACATAGATAGCTTACTTGATGTGCTGACTTCACTCAATATCTCTGAAATGGATATTGTGGAAGAGTAACTACAGTCAGTACACGAGGTAATAGATGTAAATTCTGATGTTGTTACATGGCTAGAAGTTGTCAGTAAGGGAACACACTCAGTGCACGGAACAGTTGATGTCGTAGTTGAGATTGATTCTTTTGATTCCACTACCAAGGTAGTTAGAGCAACACCTGAGTATTGTGCATCAGTTATGACATACACAGGTTCATGATGCGTAGTCGTAGTGTAAGAAGTATTCAATAGCGTATTGGTACATGTGTAATCAAAAAATATTGAGTTCCTTACGGTAGCACTTTCTTCCCCAAGAGTTTGAAGTGCATTCACCCATATACGATAATCAGCATCCATTGATTCAATTTCTATCTCCAAGGAGTTATCTCCACATGCAACTGATCCGAGAAAAGTTTCATAATTTGTAGGGAACAACCAATCATTAAATTCCTTTGATTGATAAACTTGAACCTCAGAACAATCGATACCGTATCCACTATTCATAATATCGTACTCTATGTATTGCGTCGCACCAATAATGTAGCCATTGGGACAATTGAAACCCAAGAAATATGATTCCAACGAATTGTAGCCTGTTGCCACGCCAGAGAAATAAAATCCATCATTTTCAGGAGCCGCTTCTGCATAGAAGGTTGCCTCTAATCCATTAAATGATACAGTGTTGGATCCAGCAACGAAATAGTTGGCATTCTCGAGTTCATACTCATATGCAGAGCCTCCATCGGAAAATACTAACGTAGTAGACAAATAACCACTAATGGATCCATATGAGGATAAATCCTCTAATGAGTAACATTGCAAAATAGTTTCTGAATATTTGTAGGATGCTTGTTGAGGTGCCCAACATTGGAACATTACCATATTACTAGTTGTGTTTACTGTAAAGGATGTTTCACCTTCGTTAAATTTAACCTTGTAAACATAGGGCATAGAGATGTTGAAATAATCGCCTGCTGAAATACCCGACGTATCATCAATATACCAATCTAAAGTGAAATCCCAACCTTGATGAGGATAACTATTTGATCCGGAAACTGCGGTAATGGAAGGATTCGATAGAGATATAGACGTTATCTCAGCAGCAAACGAAATGGAAAAGCTATTGAACACAATTAAAAAGAGCTGGACGATAATATTCAGAAACCACATTTTAATTTCTTGACCACTTATTATTACGGAAAAGTCCACAATTACGATATCAAATCTGCTGACAGCGAATTTCGAATAACTTACAGTTAAAATCTATGGTTTTATAATAGTTCATCAACTCAATCGATATAGAGATATTGCAGGAACCTCACGATTGATTGAAACATTTATTATGTTTCATTTTCATACAGTTTAAGAGGACAATGAACCGATTTTAGTCAGTAATAGTTGGAATTGTAAGTGTTCTTGATAGTAAAACTAACCCAGAAGGATATAACCTGTGTAACATCATTAAACTCAAAAAAAGAGTAGCGTTGAGGAAAAGGTCTGCAATCAAGTTGAGTGTAAACCTCAACTTTGCTAGCATTCATAACCTGTTTTATTGCTTCAATCCAAAAATACAACTAACCAATCACTTTATTCCACTGGAAACAGCGATACTATATTGTCAAAATAACGTCTCAATCATTCGAATGCACCCACCACACAAGTTTCCCTTTTTAGATTTTCTGAGTATCAAGAATTTTCTCTCATAACTGGATGTATCTTTCATTTCCTTCTCCACAGAGTATTTAAAGGCATCGTCTCAGAAAACAGGACCTTTGTTCACTTAAATAGGAAACATAAAGAATAAAGGAACCGAAGCAAACCAAATAAAGAAAACTAGCTGTCGCACATTAGGTGCACATATTGCACTAGAGTTATAGTTATAGTCTAGCTGTTCTAAGTGGAAACGGCTTTTCTTTCCATTTTGAGGGGAATTGTTTACAATAAATAAAATTGAATTTAAAAATAAACATCGATTTTCCTCCAATGAAACTAATTAGGCTTAACCGAACAGGAAGAATATATAGATGTATCATTAGTCTTGGTTATCACAAAGGACTTAAACGAATTACAACACCCGATGTTCGTTCTAAGCGTGATTGCAGCCCAGACCTCGTTTGTGGGGCTCATCCTTGAAAGTTGAGGAACAGTGTGCAAGACCTGTCGTTTTAAAGGTATGGTGCTATGCGTCTACCTCATAACGCAACGGACAGTGTTGCAAGCATTAGTCCCTACAAAAACAACTTGTGGAAATTATTACCTATACATTTTGATAACATCTTTCCGGTGTATATAGAAATATAAAAAGAAAGCCCTGTGGGGGGCTCGAACCCCCAACCTTGTGATTAAGAGTCACACGCGCTACCGATTGCGCCAACAAGGCCGACTTGTTGATGGAACAGCTTACAGTATATATATAATTGATTGATAATATCACCTTACAATCAATTACTCTCTTGTTTTCTTCTTTTATACTATGTATATATTTTAAATGGCTAATAGTAAGATATACTTAGTAGAAAGAAAAATGACTGAAGCCAACTATCTCCAGTATTAACTAATGTTGTAGGAAGAAAAAATTCCTAGAACTAACCTGTTTTTCAGATAGGAGATTACCCTAGAATATTGTAGTTTGTATTGTTTTCAGCGAAAGTTCACCAAAGTGATAGTTGAACACTGTTCGTCGAAGGGAGTCTCATTGGGTAGATATATTTGTAATAATTGGTTAATAATGCTAAAATTTGTAATGGAATCATTTACATCGAAAAAAATCTACCAAGTAGGGAAGATATGTGAAATTTTGAAAGTCATAGGGACGAAATAGCTGAGCAAAAAGTATTTTAATAGACCTCCTCTGGTGTCAATGAATTTATTATACCCTTCCCTCTTTAACCGAAATCCGAAATATGATCTTTCCTTAGAAATAGGTAAAGATGTCGTCAGCATAAAAATTCTTCCGCCTGCACTGTACGTTTAATGTATGCATTTTTACTTCTAAATAAATCTAAGTAGAAATAGCATGTAAAACTACATAGGATTATTTGGTATTGTTGATAATAGCAGCATATAGTATGTTTTCTAAAACCATCTCTAGACGATGTTGCATTAAATAATATATAGCAACATGATGAGAGCAACGGCAACAAATGCCTATACAACTACTTTGATATATACAGTTTTCCAAGACTTTCTCCTTGCAGAGCCAGACCAAATATAATTAAATGTACAGGGCTTATAAGAATGTCATTATTTATGCGCACTAACCAGAAAATTAATTAGACACTAAAATTCATGCCATAAAAGAGGCGACAAATGCTCCAACAAAAATCGGAACATTCATTGTCTCAACACCAGGCCATTAATATGAAGACTACAAAGGGATAAACAAAATATGGTATTGTCAGTAGTTAAATAGAACTAGAAAAGTACATACTAAAAATTCAAGAACAAACCAGGTAGCCATACAGGCAGTAAAAAAACATTCCCATGTTGAGTATAATGAATATATTGATGTACTATTTTTTAAAAACCAGGTTTTTTCAGCTGAATGGATTTTGTTATAGGCTGAATTTTACGCTAGTATGATTCCATTTCAAATTTGGAGCCGTCGTACAATTCAATTCCTGACTAGTCCCTACATTTCCGTCAAAAATTTTCAAGATATACCTTCTGTAAAATGATTTCAATAAAGATATCTTTTTTTAAAAGAAATACTAAAGCATTAGACAAGACCGGCTTCAATTCCAGCAATAATCTTTCCAGAAAGTAATTATGTGCATAGAACTTTCCATAGCAATATGCCTCACAATCAAAAGTAACCAGAGTAATAAATTGCATTAAACAAATACGGCATACTAGCAGACTTATAGAAACTCAACCAATAATGATACACAGTTTTCAATACCTTGCCGAAAAATGTATCAATAGAAGTGGTGATAATATACCATTTGAGAAGAAAACCGATTCTATGTTAAAAATGGATATCACTTAATGATAGATGAACTAATGGTGGTTCTCCAAAAAACTCATTAATCACAGTAAATGGCTGCGACTAAATCACATCAGTTGTTTTGGTATATGTGCTAAAGTGAAGCATAATCTGTCAAGTTAACCAAACATCGTACAGATAAAAAATGTCTTCTTACTATACAAAGTGCAAGGAGCAAGGTAGTCCAAGCAATGACCAAAAATAAAAGTTTAGTACAGACTTTCATAGGATGGTCGAAATACCGAAAGATTTCTGACTTGTACCTATATCGTTTCTTGTGGAAGCTCCAATTGTTGATGTGAAAACTATGAAAAGAAAATGAACCGTTTTTCTACCTGCCACTTAACTCAACCATTAATTTGGAAGTCCTGAAGGTTGTGATAGAAGAATAATTTTTATTCTATACTTCATCGATGCTGCATTATCTATTTGTCCTTTTTTATGCAAGGAGGACAAGTGAATATTAAGCGTCTTAGGAATATGACCTGGATGATATCTAATCAGTATCTGAAGCCATCAATGAAAGTGCAAGAAAAGATGAATCCGGTGCTACCAATAACAGCAGGGGGAAAAGTGAGTTGAATATCCTTCGAATGTTTCTTTTCAACTGTTAAGTATATAGAAACGACTCAATTGATTGATAAAATAAATCGAGACCCAACGAAAATTCCCCTCGAGCGAATAAAACAATGAAAAAAAAAATGGAAATATATACTGCAAAAGCCTTCTTTTCAATTTACGCTTATTGCACATGTTATATTCTTTTCGGAAAAGTGTATTGACGTTTTTAAATGTAGAGGAATTCTCAATTGTTTTTTTTTTGACATGTGTCAGCGTAGATCGGATTCGGGAGGGACAGAAAAGAATTCAATATTTATAAAGCTTTCACGACAGAAGAATATCGATGAGCTTTGTAGAACTTAGGTAAACAATCTAATGATAGCGTTTTCTAACCGGAAACTTTAAAAAGATATAACTTCAGAAAATATACGTAGTAGAAGGCGTGTTTTAAAAGAGAGAAACCAATGGATATGTGGCCGCGAAGAGGGGTGAAAAACCTATGACTGTAATGCAGAAAATGTTAGTTTGTCATAGCGCTGGAAAATGCCATTGAATGATTGGAGAAATGATATGTTGAAACTAAATAGTACCAGACTCGCAACCGGGACAATTGTGTAACGTTTCGTGTATGAAAACATCACAATCTATACAGAAGTCCTTATCGCAATGTTCACATCTATACCGACTGCTAGTGAGAAGTTCTCCAGTTTTGTTATTTCTCAATTGTGGGAATCTCTTCTGACAACTAAAACAGACGTCTGTCGGAAAGGTATCAGCGACAGGCACTTCTTGGAAGGTTTTTAAAGGCATTAAATGATGATATGAACGAGCCAAATGTGTGGATAAAATCAACAATAGGTCACAACAAGGACATACGGTTGGTAGAGAACATACCTTGCTCTCGCAATTTGGGCAGATATAACCACCGTATACTAATTTAGAGTGACATGAGCAAAACGAGGGTGTATCTTCGAAAACTCTTGTGGGAAATCCCATTTTAACCAAAGTGAAATCCTTATCGACCTTGTTCACCGGAAGAGGAATGACTGCATTTGCGAATAGCTCTTTGAAATGAAACTCGTTTAAAATTATACCATAGTAGGAATTATCTCCAAAATTCGTTTGTTTGCATAGCTCTTTACACACAGCAACCTGGGCTGAAAGTCCGAGAACTTTGACTCTGATACGCTCATGGACCAATGAAGCAATTGTCTGATGGATGTCTCCTGGATCCGTGCTTGACAAAGCACCGAAAACAACCAATACTTCTCTTGTGCAATGCGCAGGTACATGCAACAAAAGACCCCGCGCCATCTCAAGAGCATTTTGCAAAGACGGGTTACCCTTCGGTTCTTGTCTACGCAGCATTTTCAAAGCATCAACATGGTCTTGAGCGTTACCACTGACTTGCGAAATTAAATGGGCCATTCCATTTTTCATCACCACAACTCCAAGCTGAGAAATAGGATTTTGATCAAAATATTCATGTATAAAATCAATAGCATATTGAACAGTCAATGCATGTCTATTAGGTCTTAGATCTTTCTCTAGCATCGCCTCGCTGGAATCAACTATGAGTATAAGCGTTCGGATAATACCACGCTGGTAAGGAGCTACAATTTTCTCTGCAGCTCTCTTCTTTCTTTCCTCGATGAGACTTGCAACAAGCGCAGCCATATTGCCCTCATCGTCTACTTTAACAAGGTCCCAACTTCTTTGAATATCGTCTTCCCATGCATACCCACCATTCACACCCTGCAGATTCTTGTTAGACAACTTCTTTTTCCGTTTCTTCTTCATCCGCCTCATCGATGACCCTCGCCCATTTCCATTTTCCTGACCTATTTGATCGTCCTCACTAGATGCCATCTCTTCAGCTCCTTTCTGTTCATCTGAATCGTCTGAATCATCCGTTATTCTAACATGCTTCTTTAACCTTCCTTTTGTTCCTTTACCTCTACTATCTCTTCTGAAATTCTTTGTCTTTCCCCTAATAATACTCTCATCTTCTGAGTCACTACCAATTACCGGAGGCATTTGACTTTCATAAACTCCCAAATCCACTCTTCAAACTTTCATCAACGAGTTTCTATATTCACTACATCATCTGTTCAAGCTGGCCCAATTTTTCACTATCAATATTATTTCATTACAATCACGTGAAACCTACCTTTAAAAACTGACCCAACAATCGCATCAAAAGAAATAAAACTGTTAAATTCAGCTTTTGTCACTTCAACTATCCAAATATTGTTCTGATGGTAAGATCTCATTTGATTCTTCTCTTCAATGTACTCAAACCCTTTGAACCCAAGTCTATAGACTTGACTTGAAACATTTTGTTAATGTTGAATCTTATTCGATTAGTACAACTGGCCGTTTGTATGCATAAAAAAATTAATATCATGAAGCGATGAGTTCGACGGACAATAAAATTTCTACAAGGACTCTAAATGAGTAGAGTTCTATAGCTTTCCGTGTAGGAAATTCTTTCGTATTGTAGAAGTTTGTATATAAACTTGGAGCTTATTGCAATATGTAGTATTAACGTATTGAAAGATGCAAGATGATGCTATAATCGACAAATCGGATATAAGCAAATATGTCAGACAAGAAAGAATTTGATTCGACTTCCTTTGAGAGCATCGAAAAGGAAGATGAGGCAAGGAAGTACTTGTTAGAGAATAAAATTGCTTTACAGAAATACGATGCAAAGGAAGCAGTTAGAAGGCATTTTTACGGGAATAGTGATTTGCCCAGGAGTATTTCGAGGAAGCTCGACACGTTTGTTCTTCCATTTCTATGTTTCACATACTTTTTTATGTTCTTAGACAAAGCTTTGTTGAATTACGCATCCAGCATGGGTATTAAGGACAATTTGGTGGGGAATGAGTTCTCAAATTTGAGTACTATATTTTCAGCGTCGTATATCTTTGCACAACCAGGAGCCACGTACATGCTACAAAGATTTCCTTTATCCAAGGTGATTGGGGGATTTATTCTTTGTTGGGGTGTTGTAGTTGCATGTCACTCTGCGTGCACCACGTATGCATCGTTGATGGTGGTGCGTGTATTGCTTGGATTTTTTGAGTCGTGTAGTGCAGTTGCGTGTATCACAGTCAGTAGTATGTATTACACGAAATCGGAGCAGGCAAGAAGAATAGGGTACTGGGCTTCACAGGCAGGAACAGGTTATATAGTTGGTGGTTTGATTTCCTTTGGATTTCTGCATTATGACGGTGAAACCTTTGCTTCGTGGCAAATTATGTTCCTTGTAATGGGGTTAGTTACAGTTTTATTTGGATTGGTCACACTGTTTTATCTACCAGATAATGTTACAAAGGCTTGGTTTTTAGATCAAGACGAAAAACTCAAAGTTCTTGAGCATATTAGATCTAACCAAACGGGTCTTGAAACTAAAAAGTTCAAATGGCATCAAGTTAAGGAACTAATTTTCCACGATAGATTGACATGGCCCATGCTTCTATTAACAGGCTGTTCTCAAATATCTACAGGTTCCATAGGAACTTTTTCTGTCACCATAACCACCACTTTTGGTTTTGATTCATATGAGTCCGCATTACTGCAAATTCCAATCGGGTGCATTACCATAATCATTATTTTGGTTACAACACAAATGTTGGCCAGGTTCGCTAATATCACCTTAATCACAGTCTCGATGTATATACCCGCTATTATTGGCTGTATTGTGATGATAAGCCTGTCATTAACCCATAAGATTGCAAATCTATTTTCTTTATATTTGTTGTACAGTGGATCATGTGTCATTACCAACATCTACATTTGGAATACCTGCAATACGTCCGGCCACACAAAACGTTTGGTTAGAAACGCTCTGACTATGGTAGTCTATAGCATCTCCTCTATCTGTGCACCACAAATGTTCAGAGATTATTCGTATCCTCGGTACATCCCAGCAAAGATATCTCTACTAGTTACACAAGCCATCTGCATTCCCTTGCAACTATACATCGGCTACTATTGCTACACAGAGAACAAGAGAAGAGACCTTGAACAACTTGAAACGAAAGTTGACGAATACACATTTCTGGACCAAACCGATATAGAAAATCGCTCATTCAGATATCTATATTGATTAATATATATTCTTAATAAATATGCTTTGTAGACATCCAAATCAATAGTTATATCTGACATTGAAGTGACAGCTTCTAATATAATACCACTTATAATTGGAGGTGTCTATAACCGGGTAATATAACCATTGAAAATAATCATCTCAAGTTTTTCTTTCTTTTTTACTTTTTTTTTTTTTTTGATCCTGCAAAATCTTAAAGGCCATCTCATCGCTTGTTCGAATATGTTGTCGAAGCAAAGACAAGAAACAAGGTGCGATCTTAAGAGATCAGGTCTAATAATTTTGGTCAGAGAGTTATCATTTTTTTCAATAATTTTGAGCCACCATGTCTTATGCGGATGATTTAGATGATGGATTAGAATACGAACTTGATGAGGTAACTGGAAACGACCATGTCATGACATTTGAAGACAATGAAGTAAATGAAGTTACCAGAGAGAAACGCCCATTAGATACAGAGGAATGGGAAGAAAATTCACGCAGTTTAGATGTTAATGGAGCAGGTAAAGAGATACAGTTGTCAAAAAGGCAGAAGAAGCTAGCGAAATCAAAACTTCACCAGAAAAAGATAGAGAGAATGGAGTATGAGAGTGTACAGAAAAAGAACTTGGCTAAGAGCAATACTGAAACAATAGTGGAATATTTAGCAACTTTGATTAGATCCAAAAATCCTGATCTAAGTGTGCTGGAACTAGATGAGTTATACTTCAAAAAACAAGATTTCCTATCGACGGAGAAGTTTGAGAAGGAGCGTAATTTGACCAATTTTAAAGAGTTTGTGACCATGTTTTCCAAAGCTCCCAAAGCAATCATCATATCTTTGTCTAACATACGGGTAGCAGATGTTTATCGAAGCGTTGATGGTTCGAAAAATGCAGTGAAGCTGTTTTCGAAGAATAAACTGAAAGATGATATTCACAGAGTCGAGATACTGCTAGGGAACAAAGATGCATCAACTAAGAATGATTCTGGAAAAGTTACGGATAAGAAAGGTAACAAAAAAAATTCAAACAAAAAGAAAACGGACAATGCTTCTGAGGCTGTAAAATATTTCATTTCTACTCCAGGAAGACTGTCTAAAATTGTGGAGAACACTGATTTATTTTTCAAAGGTAAAGAAAAATTGGATATAATTCTGGATGCCACATACCTAGATCCTAAGAAGAATTCCATTTTCACATCTGAGGATGGAATGGTATTGTGTAATGTTTTGAAAAAGATCATAAAGAACAAATCGTCTGTTAGGATCCTACTATACTAGATGCATTACATACACTAATTTTAAATAAAATGAACTTAAAAAGGCATTTTGATAGAAAATTTTCTGGCAAGCTTAGATGGTTTGCGGCTCAATTTTGATGCCGATGTTGAGATTGAATTGGCAGATATTGACGTTTTTCTTCTCCCATTCAAATGATTCACAGTTTCAGCAGGTTGGTCAAATTCTTCCATTGTCTTCACGGGCGATCCTGACCTCATTTTGGGGCTTGACGACGACCTTTCTGTGTTTTGCGTTGGAAAAGACGTCGATAGTATTGGAATAGAATTTTTATCTTTATTTAAAACTGGGCTTTCCGGTAAAGTCAGTGCCTTGCAGCCACTGAAAACATGCGAAATTGGTTTCAAATATATTGAAATAATAGTTCCAATATTTAATTCTAGTTCGGCCACTACAACAGGGTCTAATTTTGTATTTATGACAATAAGTGGCAGTTCCCCGTCTACTATATCTCGAGTAACCTCATTGGTGAAAAGTATGTCATTAGAACTACTAACAAGTGAAAGTAACCTCCAGTACATGAATGCTGTATCTCTGAAGTCTGGATCATCACTATTTTCAGTAGCTTCTTTCAAAAGTTTTGAACAAAGCTGTTCAGTTTCTTGGGATTGTTCTCTAGCAAAAAATTTGACTGCTGAATTTAGAATCAAGAATTTAACTTCCGAACTTTCATATTCAAAATTCTTGATGCACTCCTTAAATGCTTCTAAACGATTGGGCAAATTAAAAGAGTGATTGGCAATTATCCAGATTGCTGCACACCTGGATTCCTCATCTTGTAAAGAGTCGAAAACGGTAGATATAGATGGGACGATCTCAAGAAATTGTGTAGGGTATTTTCTTAAAATGTTTTTGAACATAGATACAACTTCCTCAGTGATATAGTTTACGTCGAATTCCAACAACTCCATTAAAACGTCCACACAATATTGTGCACCAGATTCGAACTTCACAGCAAGGTTGCCAATAGCCCTCAATGCCTTTCTAGACATTTGAACATCAATAGCTGTAGCTTGCCCCTTTAGTTCATCTATAACTTGGGGCAGATTTTCTTCGTTCGCTAGAAGATAAAGGATTTCTAATTTTGTATCCTTGATGTAGATTGGATCATTATATTCAACGAAAAAAATAGATGGCTCAAGCGTAATAAGTGGTTTATCTCTAGCTAGTAGTAAGAAAATAACATTTCTTAGAACCAAGAATTGCAACTCAGGTGGTTTACTAAGCAGTGCGACGATGGATGCTGAAAATTTGCGTAATAATCGTTGTTCGATGTAATCCACATAGTTGATAATGTAAAGAATGAACTTAAAAGTACCTAATGCAACAGACGTGTTCACACTTTGTAATTTAGGAGAAACTATCTCAAGTACATGATGAGCTTCGGAATGCGTCATAGGAACGTAAGTAGCAGTCAGTGCATTTAAAATCAAAGCAATGTCCCATTCATTAAGTTTTCCCAGATTTTCCAACAGATTAAAGCAAATATTATGATTTATTCTCAAATCTTTTAAGTCTTTGTTTGCAATATGCAGTTCTTTCAAAACGTGCACTGCAGATGTGAGCACTGAAGGATCTTCGCGATTGTACTCGAGCATATCTACTAGATCATCGTACAAACTCATGGCAAGTGAATGATTCATTTGATCCAGTCTAGCAATTGCACTAATAGCATTTTTCTTTATTAGCACACTGGCTTGAACATCTGCTTTCAAAAGTCGTTTGATAGTCCTTGCTGCTTCACTATTAAATGATGGATTGTGTATCGAAGTCAAGCTTCGCAGAGCTGATATACATATTTCTTCTGAACTTGATTTTAGGTCAGAAATAAGAATAGGTAAGGCTTCGCGCAACTCTGCTGTCTTTGAATTCCCTAATGTACATAAGTACTGATGGCACATTCTCTTAACCTCCATATCTTCCTCATTCTTCCATACTTGAATTACATCAGGAAACAATTGCAACATTTCACGATTATTTCCCATTGTCAAATTCGCTATTATCTTCTTCAAACATAACTTCAGACAGTCTGTTGCGCCACCTTTGCGTGAACAAGATGCCAGTTCATTCCTAATTTCCTGGGCCTTGTATTTGAAGAATAATTTGTTGTCATACATTTTTAATCCAGCGAGTTGTGAATAATCCTCTTTGGAAAGTAATATAATAAACACACGCTAAACGGATTTTTTTGAATTCCTATACAAGTGATACTTGTTGTTTCGCTGCCTATTTTCGTTCGTGATTTGTAGTTTAAACTGAAGTTTTCATGTTCTAAAATAAAGATGAATGAGATGGTCCCGAAAATCAATATTTAACAAATGTAGAATGAATCAGCAAAGACACAACCCGATAACAAATAATTATAATATTGAAAATAGTAAGTCAAGTGTGTGCGACATAAGATATGATTCTGTATTCGGAGAGTAAAAATATATAAATATAAATATATATATTAATATTGCTCATGTAATGTTACATAATGTCTTGTTGTGATGAATACCATAAGTACATGCAAATCGCAAGCATAAATCCGTTTAACCAAAAGACCAAAAGAGAAGATATTTATAAGGTAATAGTAAGATGGAAAGCAAATACGGAGGCCAACTCTAGTCTTTGATAGATGTAGATGAATTTATCGATGACGCCACAGGAACTGACCTGGTTGTGGAACTTGTTTGCGATTTTCTCGTAGGCGCAAGTTGTGGCTTTTGAACATTATCCGTCATCCTTCTCTGGCCTTGGGTCCATCCATCAAAATCTATGAGCGCTTGCATACAGCCCCATTCTGTCAACTTCTTGCTTAGCCACTCCAAGTTGACAGGTTTTGTTAAGTAATCATTGCATCCTGCTAACAATGCATTTGTTCTATCATTTTGGGCATAGGATGCAGTAAGCGCTAAAATTATTACGGGAGAACGAAACTTTGTGTTATCTAATTGTTCTGAAGGAGAAATAATGCTGGTAGCGGGGTCTGATTGCTTTTTAGCCTTAGTCTCAGGTTCAGACTCTGAACTCGAAAGTGATATACTGGATCCTCCAGTTTCTGAGAGTTTCGCCGTATTTGACGCCGTAAACTTACCGATTCCATTAAGTCTTTCTAGTTCTCGTATTTTCTTTGTAGCTTCAAGACCCGAGAGCAAGGGTAATTGTAAGTCCATTAGGATCATATGACTGTCTCCCTCTTTCCAGCGTTCAATTGCTTCCAATCCATTTTTCGCTACCTTGTATGATATTCCATTTTTTTTTAAGAATAGGCCCAAAATAGCTTGATTAATTGCGTTATCTTCAACAATGAGGACGTTTATGCAAGGAAACACTTTGTCTTTGGGTAATGCGGTTTGTCTATCCAATGAAGGAGTTAATTTGCGTGAAGGAGGTTTCCCAATATCCGGAGACCTGGTCCTTGTCATTGACAAACCTACTTCTTCCTCTGTTAAGGTTTGATCTTTTATAATCACTGATGATGTTTTATCTTGTGGAAAGCTTTCATGTTCCACAAATGGCGTTTGAGTCATCAACAAAGCACCAGACTTTACCTCATTCTCGTTTTTATATCCTTTTGGCAACAAAAGAACTGATTGAGGCTGAATCTCTTGAGACAGCGCACTGTTATTTATTGATGGGGACGATACATCGTCACCTCCCGAGTAGTTCCCTGGAGTTTCTAGTTCTATAGGGAAATCCGGAAGAGGATCCATCAATTCTTTTGTTGACAAAACATCTGATGCAAGTACTGAAAAAGCCTGAGACTTTGAAAAAAAAATGGTTAATGAATCTTCAGATCTCTGAGAGGTCCCATAAAGTTCTCTGTATACTGGTATAATCATGTGGTCAGGTTGTAAAACAACCCTATAGCAATATTTGGTTACCTCTTCATCCGAATCAGTCTCAAACTTAGAATGTCTAGGCAATAATGAATGCATAAGATGAGAGGAATGTAACATCCTGTTAATCGAATGATGCATGTATGACCACTTCCCAGTCCGTAGGTTATTTTTGCCCAACAAATCTTCGTACTCAGAATATGTTATCGTGAGAACTTCTCCATCTTGTCCTACTCCTTTACGCTCTTTACCTTCCTTTCGAAACGAATCTGCCAAGACAGAACTTTTATAATAAAATCCAATTGAGAACATCGTATTGTTATGTATCCTTGCCCAATCAGTGCATCGCACTTTGTTTAAAAACTTTGTCTTTACATCATCTACGGTATCCTGCGAATCCACTTCAACATATGTGGCTTGGTTAAAAACCAAATCATTTCCTTTCATACCACTCCATGGCTCATCTAAATGCAGCCATAATCTCTTCGTAAATGCTTGATTAACATTTCGATGTAGTGACGTCGAGGACGACGATATCGTCTTCACTTCCCCATCTTCCATCCTCAACAACACTTTCTAACTGTTGTAAGCCAAACACGACCTTAAGACACAACAAGGACAATTGTAAAGAAAAATACTCTTTTTATCACTTAATTACTCGTTACCTTTCGTATCGGTCCCCGAATTCTCACAGTGCTTCCATTGCTACCGTCTCTATGGTTCCATTGTTTGACCTTGTTTTTTTTTTTCTTGGTGAAGAAGAACTCCTGAGGAATATTGTCCGGATACATTAACCCTGGTTCTAGAATATCAAGTTCAACTAGCTCAGCCAAGATCCGTTCCAAATCGCACCAGATAAGGAAGAGATATTGCTCATTTAGCTAGAACTTGACTGCGAGTAACAGACCTCAGAAATAGCTAATTTGCTTATTTAAGGTTAAATCTCTTTGAAATGGTCGAATACTTTATAAGATAGCCTCTACAAAGCAACTACGAATAATCATGAAATGCATGGAGGAAGTGTGTCGCAGGGGTCTTAAGCAAACAAATTGAATACAAACTTTGAATATATATATATATATATATATATAGTTTATTCGATAAAGCATCGACGATAACTGGTAGCATGAAAACTAGTGTTGGAACATAAGCGAAGTGTGTACGCCACGCCCGGCTTTTTGCTTATTCAAAGATAATGATAAGTATACAAAAAATTGAAATGACAGCATGTATTGGAAAGCAGGGAAAGATTTATAAACAAGAAAGATAGCGGTTTAAAGATGGCTTCTTCGTCTCAGTATGTTTTGCAGACAGTTAAGCAAGATTCTATTATATGAAATGGTAAGGATTTACTAACAATTAGATGATTTTTGTAGGTTCAAACAGTTGGAAAAGCTTGGGAACGGAACGTATGCAACGGTTTACAAAGGGCTGAACAAGACGACAGGCGTGTACGTAGCATTGAAGGAGGTCAAGTTGGATAGTGAGGAAGGCACACCTTCCACTGCGATTAGAGAGATCTCTTTGATGAAAGAGTTAAAACATGAAAACATTGTTAGATTATATGATGTAGTTCACACAGAGAACAAGTTGACTTTGGTGTTTGAGTTTATGGATAATGATTTGAAGAAGTTTATGGACAGTAGGAACAAGGGTAATAGCCACAAGGGCTTAGAAATGGATCTGGTCAAATATTTTCAATGGCAGCTTTTGCAGGGCGTTGCATTTTGTCATGACAACAGGATCTTGCATCGAGACCTAAAGCCGCAAAATTTGCTAATTAATAACAGAGGACAGTTGAAACTTGGTGACTTTGGTTTAGCCAGAGCATTTGGTATTCCGGTCAATACTTTTAGCAGTGAGGTGGTAACACTTTGGTATAGAGCCCCAGATGTGTTAATGGGTTCTAGAAACTATTGCACTTCTATTGATATGTGGTCCTGTGGATGCATACTTGCAGAAATGATTATGGGCAGACCTTTGTTTCCAGGTTCCAACGATGAAGAGCAGTTAAAGCTAATTTTTGAAATCATGGGCACACCAGTGGAGAGAACTTGGCCTCAGGTGGTACAGTTCCCGAAATACAATTCATTGACTTCTTCGCATAGACCACGAGACCTCAAACAACTTTTGCAAAGTACCACCGAAGAGGTAATAGATGATAATCTTGTCGATCTTCTTCATGGCTTCTTACAGTTGAATCCAGATATGAGAATATCAGCTGCACAAGCACTAAATCACCCATGGTTTGCTGAGTACAAGCAAACACCTGCATAATGCAGAAGTTCGAAAACAAGCAAATTGTTCTTCAATAAAAGAGGAAAATAAAATATTTATTCTGCTTTATTTTTGCTGTTCTCGTTTTCGAAGGAACTTTAAAGAATACTACTTATATAACATTTGCTCCTCCATGATATAACTATGTAAACACTGAAAATGTTTGTTTTTCCTTTTATCGTACTATCAAAGCACGTTAAAACTTGGCTGTCCACCATTATCAACCACAAACTTCATTACATCTTTTTCCTTCAAATCCACTAAGAAATCCCATAGTACATCCTGAGAGAGCAGTTCGCATCGTTGCTCTTCTTGCGTATAGAATCTCTTTATAAACCGTTGCGCTACACGGATTTTTCTCCTGCTAATTGCTTCTTCATCCATATCGGTGTTCAACAGAAGGAGTATGGGCAATCTATCATTATTTTCCCAATACATTCCTCGTAGCAATTCTATCAACGGAATTACATTGTCAAAACTGTTCTTGTTTCCTATAGAAGACACATGTGATACAAGAGCAACCGCACAAAACAAATGGTTCACGTTGTAGCCCTGTTGACCAGAGTTAAAAAACCAGTGTATAATGTTTTCAAGGACGTAATAAGGTTGTTTCAGCTCGAAATACATCGATAATTCAAGAATAAATTGGTTATAGATAGGCTTATCGTCCTGAATATCGTTTTCAAAATATACCTCGTGCCATTCATAGAATCGCCGGGGAAAATCTCGTTTGGTCGATTCTAAATGCAACAAATCCGTCCGGAACTGGTAACTATTCTTAAACAAATGCATCCGTTCATTCTTAATCTCCTCAACCTGTCCTGTTTCTGCAAAATGAACCACATTCTTCAATACTTCCCGATTATCCTTCAAAAATTGCGAAAACATCGCATTCATGAAAACATTCTCATCTACAGCCCATAAACAAGGCAATTTCTCAACCGTACCGGCAATTTCTATACATCCATTAAGATCATGGTAAAATTGCTCCCTAATATACTCATGCAACAAAAAACTGTTTGGCCGAAGAGCCCCATAAAAAAACCTGTTGACTTCGCACAACCCATGATTCCCACTAAGTACAAAAATACGTTGCAAAATCTCAACGGGCAGCTCGTGTATACGTGCGTATCCAACATTCACTTTCGTCACCGTTTTTCTTCTTTTCCGTACATCATTCACCTTTCCATCCACAATTTGTCTGCAAAACTTAAAACTATTCTCTGCCTTCCGAAATTCCTTCAGCTGGTACCCAGCACCAATGAATCCCATTCCAATACCATCAACAGTTCAGAACACTCTTACAAGCATCAATCGTAAATCAACTGTACATCATCTTATTATCTCAATCTTCTCAAACATCTTAACAAACAAAACGGTACCCGGACATAGATCTTCAATTTGAACCCTGTCCTCTTGCAAAGAAACTGTCACAATGACTTTAAATATATCTATGTTCCTCTATTTTAACTAGAAACAGTCTGAAAAAAAGCATGTCCATCCATACAATGTTTAAAGTCCCCTAAATGTCCTAAAAACACTCTAAGATATATACATATGACCTATTCAATCTTTCTTACTCTTCTCCATAATCTTTATTCACGATTGATCTAAGAAAAGAAGGTCGAAAACAGCGATCTGAGAATGTGCGGCTTTTGCTACCCGGATCTGAAAAGTAAATTATCACCACTAAGAATAACTAGCCTGTATATTACAAGACTACACAACGTCTATTGATAGAACTTTCGGAATAGTAGTAGTACGAAAGGCGTTCGGATAGCGTGAAGATCAGGTAGGGAGCAATTGAGTGCTTTAGATAGTGAAATATGTCACAACTGAAAGTATTGATTGTTGGGAAGCATCCGAACCTAGCATTGTATGCATGGAGGTTTCAATTGGCTAAATCAGTGGAAGTGTATCAAGTAGGTTCACAAGATGAAGGTGAGATAGAGATTGTGACCAAAAGATACGGATCAGATAGGTTTACTTTGAAGAAACAATTTGCAGGGATGGAGGAAATGATAGATGAGAATGAGAAATTTGATATGGTTATTATGGCCGCGTGTTCTTTGCAGGAGATTTCGGGGATTACGTCTCAAGTTAATTCAGTAATCAACAATAATAGTAAGATATTTGTAGAGAGTTCGGGATTCGTGAACATAGAGCCGTTTGTTAGAATGTCGCTGCAGTTTTCTCAGAGCAAAGTTTTTTCGATTATGAGTGACTACGATATGCGACGCACGGACGATGGTGTATACATGCAACAAAACGGTGGGTTTGATGGTACTCAAAAGATCTACATTGGGGAGGCAGGAGGTAATGGAAACAAGAGCTACTCGACTGATGGGGTTAGTGGATCTTATTCTAAGAATACAACTAGTTTACTGACTACTTTCCATTCTTTGTTTTCGAAACTTTTTCCAAAAGACGAGATCGAATTGTGTAATTTTTCACCAATGGAATTTTTAAAGGAGCAATGGAAGATGGCAATTCCTAGGATATGTTTCGATCCGTTGTTGATTCTTTTTGAAGAATTGAACCCAGAAAAATTGCGTGATCAGATTCTTGCCAAGCCATTAATTTCAGGCCTGGTGACAGAAATTATTACTTTGGTTAGGGCAATGGGCTGTAGATTGCCCAATGGCTTTGAGAACGAGAGTAATCTTTTGAAAAGATGGGCTTCTTATAACGGTAACAACACTCCTTCTCTTTTCTATCATTTCATTCATAAAAGTGCGCCATTAGATATTGATATGCTTCTGTTACAGCCTATTTTGCTAGCTGATGATTATTCTATAAAGACACCCTATTTGGAATTTTTATATTCGATGATGTGTCAATTCCAAAAGTTGAATAGTGAGAAGTCAAAATTTTTCACTAGATCACATAAGACTATTCAGCCGAATAATGAATTAAAAAAAGTATCTGCTTTGGAACAAACCTTGAAAATTAAGGAGAATGAGTTCGAGTCTAAATTGCGTGAGATACAAGCAGGTTTCGAAACTCATTCGGTGTCCATGCAAGAACAAATTGACTCTTTAAAACAACAGCTACAACAAGAGCGTTCAAACTCCCAGAAATTAGGCCTGGATCTTGAGAAATCAGAGTCTATTGTCTCTTCTCTAAAAAAAGAGCTTATGCAATTTCAACAAAATGTTTCTTATCACAAGGCTAATTCTGAATCTCCACACACACCAACCAATGCAACCGCTCTCCAAAATTTAACTATTAACACCAAAAGGGAAGAAATGCAATATACTGATACTGGAACTCCTATTCTTAAAGGATTCGAAGATATAGCACTCTATGGAATTGCGTATAAAAATTCTCCAGAATCAGTCGCTAAGCAAGTACAGACATCTGATATAGAAAATGGCGTTTCTCCCAATGAGGCCACCAAAGTTACTACTATCGAAAATTTACCATCTATCACGGACCAATCTTTACGTGAAAGAGAATTAGAACTTCGTCGTAAGGAGGTAGAGCTACAAGAACGCGAATTGGATTTAAAGAGGAAACAATCACAGACAATGTTAAATCAAAAAGCCCATCCAAAACAAGCAAATAAAATGCTTACAAATGTAGGAACTAATAAACAACAATCTCAAGTGCGACCAGGTGCAGGAGTACCATATAAAAGTCATCCTAAAATACAAGGACCACATGGTCACATGAACCAGTATAACTCTGTTCCCCATCAAAGTCAGCAACAATTTCATCAGGCTCCTAATAGTTTGGCCGTTACACATGTATCACAAAGACAAGCATATACAATGGGCGTACCACCTACTTCTGTAGACTCAGCCTTACCTATGATGGGCACTATGTACCCTCAAAAGCAATTCCAAAAGACAAGCAGGAAAAACAGAAGAAGCCATATGCCTATACTAAGAAATCCATCCAGTACAATGCTAAATGACTACTCTATGCCTCAAACACATCCTACCTACAACAATCAACAACAAGGTCAATCAAGGTACAATTCACTTTCAGGCAATATTCAAGGCCCAACTTTCCAGAACAACAATTCTTCCACGATAAGAGTTAACACTCAACCAAACGTGGTAAATTCTCATGGCCAACTACAATCTTTTCAACCATCGCAACCTCATCCACAGGTGCATACATTTGCTTCCGAAAATAATCTAAGAAAAGCCAGTACAAGTACTATGCTTGACGAAGGCAAATCCTTGGAGTCCGTAATTCACAAGCCTCCAACTTCGCACCCACCCACCCAACCACCCACTCTATCATCATATTCGAAGTCTGGCACGTCTTCTTCCCCAGATTACGGCAATTCTTCGGTCATAACACAATCATCTGAACCTACGGAACCAATTGAACCTGTGGTAGATATTTCCGAAAAGAAGTCTAGCCACACTACTGCTTTTACTCCAGAGGAATCTAAGAAGAAGTCTAAGTTCTTCTTTCTCGCGAAGAAATAAAAGACACTTTCCGGGACGATAAATGTCTCCAATTTACATACATCCATAAAAAAAATACAATATACACATATGCACTTTATTTATTTACTTGCATTATTCAATAACATTGAAACTCAATGCAAGCATATAATATATAGACTTGTATTCTTTATGTTAGTAGCCTCTGCTATAGAGTGTTGAAGACATCTTATACGATCAAACATCGGGTAATATAATTTTTCAAAGTTTTTCAATTTTTTTTTTTCGCAATTTGAAGAAAATGAACTGAAATTTAAAGATGTTTGTAAAAAATGGTCAGTGGCATTGAAAGTGTTTTGGTTATTTAAAACGATTCAACGAAGCTCTCAAGCAAAAACTATAATGCCAATCGATCAAGAAAAGTTAGCTAAGTTACAAAAGTTGTCTGCAAACAACAAGGTCGGTGGTACCAGAAGAAAGTTGGCCAAAAAGTCCGGGTCAACTGGTGGTAAGGATGATACCAAGTTGCAAGCTCAATTGAGTAAACTAAGAGCTGTTACTATCGACAATGTGGAGGAAGCTAATTTCTTCAAGGAAGATGGTAATGTTATGCACTTCAACAAGGTTGGTGTGCAAGTTGCTCCTCAGCACAACACCTCAGTTTTCTACGGTATTCCTCAAGAAAAGCCATTGCAAGAATTGTTCCCAAATATTATCTCTCAATTGGGTGCTGAATCTATCAATGCTTTGACTCAATTGGCCTCTCAGTTGCAAGGTGCTCAAATGCAAGCTCAAGCTGGCGAAGGCAAAGGTGATGCTGAGAACAAGGATGCTGACATCCCAGAGTTAGTTGAAGGCCAAACTTTCGAGACCGATGTTGATTAAATGTCGATGTTAATTTTAACAGGAAATGGGTAAAATAATGCCTTGCTCTGTACGTAGTATGTTTGATCATTTAATAATATAAAAGAAAATATTGAAAGTATCTGGATGCATGTTTTCATATGAATCAGCGTCAAATCTTATACTACCACAATTCCAAGCTATTTCAGTAACACAAGGTAACTGAAAGATATTAAAAGAAGCTCGCCAAAAAGGGGAGTTTTACGATAGATGTTCATAAAGTAATTTTATTATATCACCTACTTTCCACCATTATATATGGTTGCACCGCTCTGTCGTGCACGTTCAAGAATTTCATTTATATCGCCACCGATACTCAGCAGTTTCTGTCTGTTTCTCCTACATGTCTGTGTGTCAAAATGCCTTTTCAAAGCGTCTTTTCTTGCGAAACCCTTCCCACATAGTGTACATATGTTCGGTAGGATTGGTAAATGCTGTCTCTCATGCCTTCTCAAGTCACTGCTCCGGCGGAAAACCATCTGACATTGACGACAAGGAAACTTCTTCTCCTCTCCATCTTCACCAGATTCCGAAACATGGTTTGTATCCACTGCAATGCCCTTAGCATTAGTCTTTCTTCTCTTATTCTCTTGATCCACACTGTTAGCAGATCCTATTCCTTGGGTAGAAGCTATCAAAGAGTTCAATGCTGCTGTTGTGTTTTGCGATTGAATTGGATTAGATAGCAACTTGTCAAAATAGTTCAAGATCGTCTTGTTATCTAAACTTGCCATTTTAGACCCATTCATAGTACTAGCTGCAACGGTCTGATCAATCGGTCCGTCTTCCGAACCAGATGTACTATATCCATAACCATCTAAACGTCCTGATGTTGCCGTAGCACCTATAGAACCAGTACCAATATTACCTGAATTCGACGGTCCTGTGTTGCTAACATACTTAACCCTGTTTAGTAGTTCTCGTATAGTCGGATCAATCTTGTCCGCGTTCAAACTCGTCACCATTATTGCCTCTGCTGCCTTTTGAAAGAATGCGCTGTCTGCATCCATCATATAAACCTCGTCCAAATATAAACTATTCAAAAGATTAAATCTGCACAATGTAATCTTTCTCCTTCTTTAACAAGGAATTTCCGTTCCTTTCGCTATGTGTCTATTCTTCGTCTATTCGGCCTTAAATCACGCCTCACTTTACTACAATACCTGTTTTCCAACAAACCAGTAGATATCTTGGATGCCACTACCCTAACAATATTAATCAATATCTATCTGAAATGAAACTCCGTCGCTCTGCTCCTTTGAAACTCCGCTCAATATTTTCCTTAATATCACACCAGACTAGGATATCTGATTTCAATTAAAATTAATATATCTTTCTAACAAGCTGTTTCAACAATACCACAAGTTCATACGATTTACCTCAAACAACAACAGAGTACAATATGATACAAACAGCTGTTAGATTTCGATCTTAATTTCGTACTTTAACGATTTATCCATATAGTTTTATTCCTTAAAGCTCGCTCATCCTGTAATAAATATATGCTTCCGGTCATAAATGGTTGATGACGCCACAGTTTTAAAGTTGAAGGTTTTGATGAAAACAAAAAAAAAAAAAAATAGATAGAAGATATATCATGTGACCCATGGCTTTACATCATTTTAAAGCATTGTCTTCTAATCAAGTAGCATGCGATATCAGACAAAGAACATTGTGGTATTCAGGATCTATAAGCGTGTTTGATTTAGAATTACACAGATGGATCGAGAGAATGAGTATTATATAACACGAAAGTTGCGATGGACTAAGAGTTTACCCATTTCGTTAAATTGTTCCAGTTCTATAGGTAAGAGGTAGGAATCAGAGTCGTCTAGATCTTCAATATTGCCGTAGTAGTCCGTAAAAGCGCCAAAATTGGTGGATCGTATATCTACAGAGCGACAGTTGTGAATGGAGGAAGAAGAAGAGGAAGAAGACGTTTGTGCAGATCTGAGGTTGGAGACAGTTGTTGGGAAGTTTGCGGAAAGGACGGTGTTGAGAGCAGCAGGATTGTTGTCATCTAAGTTGCTTGTGGATTGAAGGGGTTCGTTGTGATGAAGGAAAAGGGAATTGGTGGTGAGTTCATCACAAGGGATAGTACTGTGGGTCTGCCGGAATAAAGTCCGCCGCTGTTTCAAATATTCGGATTTCAAGATTGGACCTACGATGTCGGAGCAATATCGTATTTGCTGATCGCTTAGACCTGTAGCTTTCGAGAAAAGGGGTATAACACTTTCTCTCTTGCGATCAGGGAACGTAAGGAATAAGGACGAGGTGATGACTTTTCTAGCGTCGTGTTTTAGGTATTTCATGTAATTTGTAGAGGCTTTATCACAAATACTCATGAATTTGATGCACATGATACACATTTGTTTAAATTGCTGTCTTGTGGCCTTTACTCGTCCTATCAAGACCTGCACGAATTTTGATAATTCAGCTTGACCAATCGTACGTGACTGAATATTGGCCATACGACCATCCGATGAATTCATACTACTAAGTTGTTGCAACGATATTCCGTGCACAGTCTCTTCTGTCTGTTCAAATAATGTTCCGTACTTTATCAATAATCCTACACAGAAATTCCTTACCATAAATTCGCTCAATGCTTTCATTTCCAACTTATAGTTATACCTTTTTTTTAGGTCTCTGATTTCCTGTCTTGCACCCAACGATGCCTCTTGATTAACAGACTTCAAAATTTCCTTCTTGCTCTCCATAATATCGTCAATTATAGATTCCGGATTTCGTAAGTTTTGATTAATGTCTCTAACTTCTTCTTTACTGATACGTTCGTTATCCACTTCCCACATTAAATTGTATTCACCCACTGCTGCAATTCCTTTCTGTCAATCGAATATGTATTATTTTCCTAACAGTTGAATGTTCGTATTACTCTATAACAACGTATATTTTCAAAATTCATTCATCATCCCTTTACTGAAATGAGGTCGTCTTCTATTCGAACATATAGATATAAATGATCTGTCCTCTATTTTCTGTTTTCTTTTTCGCTCTGGAGAAAAACCAAAAACACATTTTTGACGGCCAATAAAAACGCAAAGAATTTCTCAAAAATATTTTAATTTTCATCTTCCAATCACGTGATATTATTTTATAAAGTTACAAGACAAACTCATCGTGACATATAACAGATCATTTTCGATAGAATGTATGAAGGTTAAAAAGGATCAAAATAACAGACTGTGACCGGCAAAATAATCTACAGTCCTTCTTCTAGGCTACGATTTAGCATTGTGAATGATGTTTCAAAGTTTCACGGTAGTCCGGAATGCATCATCGCACGCATATCAAAAGACTCTACGTCTTCCCAAGACAAAATTTCCCAATAGATCCAATCTTCAGAAGACTTTTGATCAACTCTTACCTGAGAGCTCAGAAAAGGTCTACAAAGATCAATACGCTGTCTTGGTCTCTAAATTGAAGGCGTTGGAAGGAAGTTCTGATGAGAAGAAACTTGAATTCTTACGTGAAAATGTGTTTATATTGCACGATGGACCACCTTATGCTAATGGAGACTTGCATTTGGGTCATGCTTTGAACAAGATTCTCAAGGATATGATCAATAGGTTTCAGTTGCTGAGTGGGAAACACGTCGTTTATATTCCTGGTTGGGATTGTCATGGATTACCCATCGAGCTCAAGGCCTTGAATCAGCTGAACGATCGAGTTGATTGCATATCTGCAACAAAGATCCGATCGATTGCTAGAAAACATGCTGAAAAGACAGTGAAAATTCAAAAGAGGCAATTTGAAGACTTTGCAATTTTGGCAGATTGGGACCAACGATATTTGACAATGAACCGTGAATATGAATTGGATCAGCTGGTAGTATTCCTGGAGTTATACAAAAAAAAACTGATCAAGAGACAGAGGAAGCCGGTTTATTGGGGGACGGAGACAAAAACTGCTTTGGCTGAGGGGGAACTTGAATACAAAGATGATCATGTTTCAATTTCAGCTTATGTAAAATTTCCATTAACGGATAAAAGCAAAGAAATGCTAGGAATTGATTCAATGCCAACCCATTTCTTAATTTGGACAAGTACCCCATGGACACTTTTTTCTAATCGTGCTATTTGTTTCAACGAAAGGTTTTCGTATGTATTGGTTAAATTTAGAAATGAATTGTTGATCATCGAAAAGAACATTCTTGCGTCCCTGAAATTTATGAAGAATTATGAAATTGTCAAAGAACTTAATGGTCACAGTCTCAAGATGTTAAAATATGTAAATCCGCTACTCCAAGACAATATAGAGAGGCCTGTATTTCATGGCAATCATGTGATAAGCTCAACAGGTACTGGATTAGTACATACGGCACCAGGCCATGGTCACGATGATTATTTGATTGGCATTGCCAATGATTTAGAAATTTTTTCACCAGTGGATCACGAAGGTAGATATGTACTCGAAGAATTACCTGTCCATTTACATGAGCTCTTAAGTGATTCTACAAATAAAGCACGTAAAGTGATTGATCCATGTACGACTGCAACTATCATTTCATTCCTCGAAAAAAATGATCTTCTATTGCACAAACATGAATATGTTCATTCATATCCATATGATTGGAGGTCAAAAAAGCCGGTGATTATTAGATCAACCCCACAATGGTTCGCTGATTTGCATGATGTCAAAAAATTAGCATCTAGCGCCTTATCCAATGTTAAATTTGTCCCCGAAACGGGATCTAATAGACTTGCCGCCTTCATTAGGACAAGAAACGAATGGTGTATATCAAGGCAGCGCTATTGGGGTGTGCCAATCCCTACTTTACACAAAAGGAATGATCCAGATGAGATTTTGATGGATGAGGAGACTGTTGCTCATATAATTGATCAGATATCGAAAGAGGGCATTGATTCTTGGTTTTCAGAGTCAACACCAGCTTCTATGTCGAAATGGTTACCAGAAAAATATCAAGATGTTGCAGCAGAGTACTACAGGGGTGGAGACACAGTTGACGTTTGGTTTGACAGTGGTAGCAGTTGGAACGTTATCCAGAACTGGTATCGAGACGTGGCAAAATTACAAAAGAAGTTGCCTTCGCCTTTGATCGACGTTTATTTAGAGGGTAGCGACCAACATAGAGGGTGGTTCCAAAGTTCACTTTTGACAAAATGTGCATCTACCGGAGAACCACATGCTCCTTTCAAAACTGTGATAACTCATGGATTTACTTTGGATGAAAATGGTATAAAAATGTCGAAATCAATCGGAAATACTATTTCGCCAAAAGCTGTTATTGAAGGTGACTCCAAACAATCCTTACTTCCGTTAGGTGTCGACGGTTTACGTTTACTCGTGGCCCAATCGAACTTCACTTCTGATCTTGTCGCAGGTCCTACGGTGATGAAACATGTTGCTGATGCATTGAAGAAATTTAGGCTAACGTTTAAATTTCTTCTTGGGAATTTACAAGAAACAGCATCCCATGACTTAGTTCCATTCGATAAATTAAGAAGAGTTGATCAGTACACTCTCTTGAAGTTAAAGAAATTGGTTGCGGAGACGAAAGTTCTCTATCAAGAATTCAAATTCTCAAACGTCTTGACCCAGGTACAATACCACATGAATAATGAACTTTCAGCGCTCTACTTTGATGTAGTGAAAGATTCACTATACTCTGACAGCTTGGCTAATGAAAAGCGGCTGAAGATCCAAACCACTCTTTTCCATGTACTAGACGCATATAGAGGAATCATGGGCCCAATCATTCCCATCATGGTCCAAGAAGCATGGAACTACCTACCAACAGCATGGTATCTGAATGAACGCCAAAATAAGTTATCTACAATGAACTCTCCAATGACCAGGTCCATTTCTGACTTCTCATTCATACCAAATTCTGCAGATGAAATTCTAGAGAGTTTCTCCTCCAACGAACTGATAGTTATGAAGGCATTTAATGAAAAATTCAATTCCTTAGAAGAAGTAACAAAA
This sequence comes from Kluyveromyces nonfermentans, assembly GCA_030569915.1. Taxonomy (NCBI): domain Eukaryota; kingdom Fungi; phylum Ascomycota; class Saccharomycetes; order Saccharomycetales; family Saccharomycetaceae; genus Kluyveromyces; species Kluyveromyces nonfermentans. The sequence goes on from JAJLUD010000015.1 coordinate 27,914, forward strand.
ACTGTTCAAGTGAAGTGTACATTGTATTCTAAAGATCCATCTAAACTCCCCTTTTCCGTAGAAGATCTAGCAGACTTGTTGCAAGTGGCTTCTTTGTCAGTCGTCAAAGGTGAACATCCTGAGCTTCAAAAAATTACTCTTGAATCAACTGACATACAGTTACGACTTGAAGAAAACCATCTACACAAGTGTCCTAGATGTTGGAAATACAATTCCATTAATGAAGAAACCTTATGTGGTCGTTGTGATGATGTGGTAAACATCTGATCACGTGTATATAGCTCAATTGCTAAAAACCCAATTAACTTGTACATATCTAGTACCTTTGATACAATTAACAGGCTTCATATTGACACATGGTATATATTTGGAAGAAAGCGAAGTGTTATTCATAGAACGGCTGTTAGACTTACTGAGACTTCATTTGACAATGCCTCTATTTTCATTGACCACTGTTCTACACGCAAAAGGAAATACTTTCGTTCCTTTCCGTAACGTTTACCTAAATTCAAATACAGTTTTCAGCGGAGGTTCATTCATAATGCGCCATCTCTATTCAGGAAAATCAACCCAGAAACCTATCAATGACAGGTTGCACAAGTTGATAAACAAATCTCGATTGTTAACTAGACTCAATTCAGATCCACGTTGTGCTTCTTACTTTAATAGGCTGTCGGAAACTGGCCCTATCGCTACAGTAACATCTTTTCTAATCCTACATGAAGTAACTGCAATAGTGCCACTGTTTGGTTTTTGGTGGTTACTATACACTATTGATTTGCATGCTCCATACGAATTGCCCGTTTACATGCAGGAATTACTTGACAGATGTGGTGAAAGCATAGAAAAGCTAGTAGGAGAATATGACAAAGGTTGGGACAAGGAACGTCTCGTGGTATCAGGGGCTATTTCGTATGCCATTGTCAAGCTTTTATATCCTGCTCGGGTCTTGATTAGTTTGTGGGGTGCACCATATTTTGGTAAACTAATGATGTTTCCATTTTCTAAAGTGAAGTCGCTTTTTAAACGTTAACGGTCTTGAGATTATTCCTGATCTAGTAGACTAAGACAAAGAGTTTTTGCCATCTGTGAAATCAAAATATGTAAATATGTATTTGTATCCAAGAAATCTCTATTAAATGGCTTGCGACATTGGGTCAATATTTTCTGATCCAATCTTTGACTAGTTTGGATGTAATTTGTAAGGTCCAAAATCCAAGTTAATTAATTATTTTAGTTGCAAGATTCAACCAACTAAGAAGAAGAACAAAGAGGAAGAACGCGAATAGAGAACGGTAACTTTTCGACAGAACATAGTTGAATGAGTATAAAAGTTCAATCAATATGTATAATAATCAGAACAAAAACTCTCGTTCTTACAAACTACCGAATTATCGTGTAAATCAGACTTCTCAGATGCAAGCCGGTAATGGATGGCTGCAGGATCCATCACAACAAGAACTAATATACAGTCATGGAACACAGTCATTAGAAAACGGTAAGTTGAACAACAATCTAGGAATCCAGGGAAAGATGCCAATTGTCATGGCAGGAAATAACGTATTCTCTATCGGGCCATATCGTCAACGGAAAGATAGCACCCGTGTGTCTGTTTTAGAGAAATACGAAATTATAGGATATATCGCAGCTGGTACTTATGGTAAGGTCTACAAGGCACAGGCTAAGGAATATGGGAATTCATCAAATGACAAAAATGTTATTATTCTTGATTCACCAGAGAACCCGGATAACGATTCTAATTTGGAGTGCAATTCGATCAACAGATTTTCCAGAAGACTTGATAAAGATTCATCACCCCGGAACTTTGATCATAGGCTATCATCCCAGAAAGAGTTTAATTCACAGAGCACTCATATACCTTCTCAGTTCAGATCTAACGAGTCTACAGGACTGTCAAGTAGGTCGGTACCCTCGAGCCTTAATACAAATTTGAGAAAGACGCCATATACACAATTCTATGCAATAAAAAAGTTCAAAACTGAAAGAGAAAGTGTTGAGCATTATACTGGAATATCTCAGAGTGCTTGCAGAGAAATGTCTCTCTGCAGAGAATTGAATAATAATCATCTTACAAAGCTTGTCGAAATATTCTTGGAGAGGAAAAGCATTTATATGGTTTCAGAGTTTGCTGAACATGATCTTTTGCAGATAATTCATTTCCATTCTCATCCTGATAAAAGGCTAATACCTACTAAGATGTTGAAATCTATCATGTGGCAAATTCTTGATGGAGTCTCTTATCTGCATCAGAACTGGATTCTTCATAGAGATTTAAAACCTGCCAATATCATGGTTACCGTCGATGGATGCGTCAAGATTGGAGATTTGGGGTTAGCAAGGAAATTCAACAATATGGTACAAACGTTGTATACTGGTGATAAAGTGGTCGTTACAATTTGGTACAGGGCACCTGAACTAATTTTAGGTGCACGTCATTATACACCTGCAATAGATTTATGGGCTGTAGGATGTATATTTGGCGAATTGATTGGTTTACGACCAATTTTCAAAGGTGAAGAAGCTAAACTGGATTCCAAGAAGAGTGTTTTATTTCAGTTTAACCAATTCCAAAAGATTTTAGAAGTTATGGGAACGCCCGATCAGACTACCTGGCCGAACATTGCCAGTTATCCAGAATATCCTCAGCTGTGTAAAATGCCACGTTATAGGGATAATTTAAGTACTTGGTATCAAACCGCTGGCGGAAAAGATAAGGATGCCCTAGATTTATTATATCAACTACTTCAGTACGATCCTATTAAAAGAGTAGATGCAATAAATGCATTAGATCACTCGTATTTCACCAATGGAGATCCTCCCGTTTCCGAAAATGTGTTTGAAGGTCTCAACTATAAATATCCACCAAGAAGAATTCACACAAGTGACAACGATATTATGAATACGGGAAATGAAAGAAATAAAAATGGTCAAACTCAAAAACAATTACCTCATAATGCTGGAAACAGCAAGAATTCTAATTTGAATGGATTGGGTGTCAATAAAAGAATACTGGCAGCAGCGGCGGCAGCGGCAGCAGCCGTTTCTGGAAGCGAAAACCCTAACATGGATACTGCAATCCACTCAGCTACTTCCGTGCGAAAAAAGAGAAAATAATAATGAAATGCTTTTCTTCTTCTTTGTTACTAGTATACAAACAATATGATCTACTTAAAACTATGCAGCATTTTTAAGAACGATTCTTATTCTTCCTTTTGCGCTTAAACCCGATTAGACTTTTCACATCAGTGGACAGACCCGAATTCGAAGTACTAACGTTATCATTAGGTTTCAAATTCTTCTTACCCTTAGAATGGCCGTCATTTACAGCTTCCTCTTCTCTTTTTCTTTTTAAATTTACCCTTGCCTGCGTGTCTTTCTCCCTTCTTCTTTTCACAACGTTGGCATTTTCAATTGCAAATTCTACCACTAGTCTTCTTTTCTTCAAGGCATCTTGTTCCAAATTTTTCTGTTCCTCTTCAGAAAGACCTTCCAGAATTTCTTCACGGGTGACTTCATGTGCGTTCAACCATCTTAAACCCATCAAAGCGGATTTATGGTCTCTATATTCGATAAAACCATACCCTCTGCTTCTTCCAACGGTCGATCCTTTCACTTCCATAATAATTTTTGATTGCTTGACTAAACCGTTCTTTTTATCCCTTTTCTTTTGAGCTTCCACTTCTTCTTCAGTCATAAACTTATATTTTTCCTTGGTAGATCTGCTGATCTCTTCTTTGGTTAAAGGATGTCTTTTTTCCTCCTTGACCTCTTTGGCGAATTCCACAACCGCTTTACGTGCCAAAGCTTTTAGACTTTTTTCTGTCATTGCCCTTGGGATATTTCTAATTGCCAATCTAGTCATGGATAAATGCAAGCTTGGGTTTTTCTTAAGCTGTTCAACTCTCAATTTATAGGACTTTTCTCTAACATCCATATCAGTTGGTGAAAGTAGTTGTGACAATTTCGAACCTTCGGCTATTCTACCCTCATTAAGTAAATATAAGTTTCGTCTATCCTTTTCACCAGGTGCTTTACCTAAATTTTCTTTTCTTTTAGCTGCGTTCTTTTCGGCCATCTTGTTTGCTGATTCTCTATCTAAGGTTGGAGATATAGCTAAAATACGACCTTCATAAACATATTCAGGTTGAACATCATCATTAATTAATAAAGAAGTAGAGTTCACTGAGGGAGCACCATTGAGACACTTCGTATACGCAGCTTCATTCTGGAATGCAACAAACGCAGTACCCTTGGCTAAACCAGTTTCTCTATCTAAAACCGGTAGCGCGTACTTTACTGGCCCAAATTTGCTGAAATGAAGCTCCATAGCTTCTTGTGTTGCATCATAAGGAAGGTTACGAACAAAAATCGAGAAGTTCTCTTGCTTATTTCTTTTTGGCTTGGCAGATGCTTGGTTCTCATCGTTGTTCTTTTCATCCTCTTCCTCACTAACAATTTCATCCGAGTCTAATTCAATATCTTCATCTATGGCAGCATCTTCATCTGACGAGGAATCTGATTCATTTGCTGACTCTTGCGTAGAAATATCGTCCTGTTCATTGTCTGACTTTGTTTCCATGATATCTTTTTTGTATTCTTCCCATCTGCTTTTCTGAACAGCAAAATCGACGGCAACTTTTCTCCCATTAATTTCCAAATCCTTACATTGTTCAATTGCACTTTTACAGTTTGCAATCTTATTCATCGTGACAAAAGCAAAACCACATAACTTCCCATCTCTCTTTCTAGGAATACTAGCTTCTACCACGGTACCAAATCTACCGAAAATTTTTTTTAATTGGCTTGCATCACGACAAGACCAAGGCATATTTCTTATGATCAATTTAGGCTTACCTTTCATCAAATCTGAATCTTGCTCCTTTTCTTCTTCAACACGTTCTGTAGTAAGAGCCTTCTCTGTATCCTCATCGCTCTTCTTTGAACGGTCTCTTCTTTTAGCGATGTCAACCCTCAACAATCTTTCCTTAAATTTATGTTTTCTAGCTTGAGATAGTGCTTCTATTGTATCATTTTCAACTGAGAAACTCACAAACCCAAATCCTCTGCTTTTACCTTCACCGTCCTTCACAGTCACTGCATGTTTCACTGGTGCGAACTGAGAAAAGAAATCTGTGAACTCATCATCTGTAGCATCGAAAGGAACACCGCGAACAAATAAAGTCTTACGATCTAGACCATCATTACTTGAAACTTCCTCCTGGCTCATCCTTGGATTCTCGATGGGGTTTACTCTATTTCAAATTTAGAAATGTCTTTAGTATGCGATACTAAACGAGATGAGATGAGCTTGCAATATCAAAATTTTCGAATAGGTGCGAAAAAAGAAATGATTATCGACAAAATAACGAGTCATGTGACTGGTTAGTATTAAAGGATTTTTAGATTTCAGATAGCGGTTCAAATTGAAGCTCCTACAACACTCTTCAAATAGATGCTTTTGGAAACTGTTTCTTAGCCATTCGAAGAAGATTTTACCTGTCGCTATTTTTTTCATCCCTTGTGTGTGGTTTACCAATAAAGAGTGGGTAATTAAGTGAAATAACTCTTTCATTTATGTTCGACATCTAGAACGTTGGAAAAAGAGCATCGAGAGAACGGAAGTATCAGATCTACATATATTGATTGCACACATATTTTGCTTCAATTAAAGCTAGGTAGAATCAAGGATATGCTCTAAAAGGAATACCAAGGGTGTACAATATGCTTAAAATTGAAAAAAGCGATCGCAATACTGCATTGAGGAATAAAATAGCGAGACTGGGACCGGAATTAATTAAAAAATTAATAACCAGATGGATTGAAGAAATTCCTATCCAAGATTGCGATGTTATAATCGAGAACTTAGACCAGTTAATAAAAAAATATGGGATTCGAACAATATCAACTATGATTTTGACACGGTGGTGGCCAAATATGACGCAAAGTCAACTTGCACAAATAGATATCTTATCCGTTTTGAATGATACATCATCTTATCCCTTTGTTGCCTCTAAGTGTGTCGATTATGAAGGTCGGGACCACCTTATCGATATTTCAAACTCACAGTTAGAAAACGGGTTAAAAAAAGCGTTCGATAAAATATATCGGTTCCACGTTTATACAGAAAGAAGTTCAGACGAATCGATGTCCGTGACTAGAGTTCAATTATTCGAAGCGTTTCAAGAATCTATAACCAATACACACAAACCATTTTTTTTTGCGACTCAAAGAGCCCATTCAATCATTTTTCACTCTCCTTCGACGGACACGAATTCGAAGCTGATTTTTCAGTCTTTAGAGTCGTTTGCAGGTTCGAACTTGGCCTTTAAAAGAGTTCTGGGAAAGCCTTCAAAATCTCTAAGAGAGCTTAATATTCTTATGGGATTACCTTCGATCAATACTACGGGTTTTGGAATATGGTCTGTTTACTCTCGTACAGAAAAGTTAGAACCACAACCATTATCTACCTTAGAGTCTCATCCTTTGTTGGGGGATTATAACAGTGAAGAATCCTCTGTGTCCTCAAAGGAATATGTAAAAAAAGTTGCGATGTTAAAATTTAAAGGATCTGTAAATGGAATAAAGCGTAAGAGAAAACACTTAGACAGAAGAAGGAATGACCGAGTCTTTAATCTAAATAATGAACTTGAAGACCCAGAATTAACAAAATATGACTCTCTACTTCCTGTGAAAAAAGTAGATTTCAATTATATTGACAAAGAAACTGGCATTTCTGTTAAAATATCATTAAACGGAAGAGACGTCTTCGGAGGCCTGCACGAGCTATGTGAAAGAAACCTTATCGATGTAGACAAAATCCCAGATTGGTTAGCTGGGGATAATGCCGATCAATCTGGAACTATCGAAAACGGTAAGTTCATCCCCGATCAAAAAGTAGGGATAATCTAATAGTACTATACTACAAGTTATGTAGGTTTTGCATCGCAAGTGATCTCAACTCTGTTTCATTTAATGGAATCTTTTTCAGTACTTGCTTCAACCCTATAGCATCTTTTTCAGATGAGGCCAATTTTATTGCTTCGGCATAAGCTTCACAATCTAAATACATCTCCAGTTTCTCACTGTAAGATGCGGTTGATATCAAACCTATATAAATAGCCGCATTTTTTTTGTCAGCGAATTTTCGAACAGCCCTGTAAAACGGCAAAAATCCTATAGGTGGCTTCTTCTCTTGAGAAAAGACGCTCAATTCTTTTAATTTCTTATCCTTAGCCAAAGTTGTGCACTTCAAAAAATAAAATTTACGCTCAGATATATTGAATTCTCTAAGCATTTTTTTTATTTCCGTATTTTGTCCGTTTCTAATTAATACAACTAATGTTTCATTTACAGTAAATCCTGAAAAGTTGAAACCGTATTTATTTGTTAGCGCGATCTGATATTGTATTAGTTTTTGTGAACGTTTAAGTAAAGCTTGATCGGTTTTCATCTCAGAATTTACACCGGCTTTAGCATATAGATCTATCACCTGATTCAAAATGTCACTCTCTGTCTGTTCTTGCTTTTTACCATGTTCCCATATTAATTTTGCTAAGTGCAAATAATCATCAGTTTGTCTGTAATAATCAAAGAGAAATAGGAAATTGAACCTCTCGATATAAGGAAATAATTGATTATTTTGAAGCGTTAAAACAAGTATTTTTGTGAATTGCGCATTTGTCAACGTCTTTTTGAAATAGAGCAGTAGATAAGAAAGAACTCTAATTTCATTGAATTTATTTGCTTCTTTTATACCAAGATTTATTTCATCCATCCTGAGCAAAAGCGAAATTTTTGAATATATGTTTTCTTCATCCATAGCGAGGTTTCTTGCAAGATTATATCTTCCCTCACGGTATGCAACATTCGCAACATGCGACATGTGTAAAGGCAGATCAATATCTTGAGCTCTATCTTTTATGCATTGGTACAATTCCATATCAGACGAATCTGTAGATTGAAGAATTTTCTGAGCCGCCCAATGTTTAAAGACAAGAAACGTCTTTTCAGAAAGTTGCAAAAGCTCAAGTATTTGAAAACACTCGTAAATCTTTCGCAAATCTAATAGCATTTTCAGTACTTGGTCAATTCCCAGAATTTCAAATTGAGACATAGTAAGGTAGATTCCCATGGATTGTAGGAAATTGAGGACTTTCAAATTCTTACAAGACTCAACGAAGAAGTCAGAATCGAATTCTGACGATGATAGGGAGTCCTTACCAAATGAAGCAGCCGAAAGAAGCCGCTTTTGCCAAATAGAATCAATTTCATAGCGAGCTGCATATATGCATTCTTGGACTGCCTTCTTAACGTTAATAATTTTCAAGTTTTCAATTGCTTTAGGCGAGTTACCATCGTCTTCTAATAGATTTAACGAGTGCAAGAGAATCGCGCTTGATTCAGTAGAACCGATTCGAAATACATTAGAAGTGCATTCAGGAACCTCAGAGATGAAATGTATTTGATTTTTTGTTACCAGTTTAACACCGTCATTGCAATTCTGTATATCAAAAATTTCGTTGGGATATAGAAACGAAACATAAGTTTGTTCTGAACCGACCAATCGGATTTCATAAGAGCCGAATTGACAACAAATAATATTATCCCCGCACCAGGCAAGGTTCGTCGGGAGTTGTTCTAAGTTCACAGTTACCAAAGGTTCTGTCAAGTCGTCCTTGAAAATGATTAATTCATTTAATTTCCCATTAACCAAACAAATATATCCCTTTTCTGAGATAGAGCCTTTGTACCAACCAGTACACCCATTAAAGTGTGATATATTTCCATTTTCTAGATTTCCAATGATAACTTTTCCCGATTCATCTAAAATCACAACTTCAAGATTATTCGCAAACCAATGATCTTTACGAAGAAGGGAGACTTTTACATCTACAAACAATTGAACATTCTCCAATAATTTAAAGATTCGAAAGTCAGTTGTAACAACAAGGCCATTTCTATAATCCCATATGCTTTGAGGAATGCCGTCGCAATCGGTGATCTTGAAATCTATGAATTCGGAACTGATCAATGATTCATATCGACGAATCCGATCAGCAAGAACCAAAACCAAATGACCATTTTCCAATAAACTTTTAATATGACGTGCTGGTAGTACTTCATGTTTAACAGACAGCTGTTCTTCTTCTTCTAAGTAGCTAAAAACAGTCGTTCTGTCCTCCTCAACACATAAGTATAGTGAATGGTCGACACAATTTGGAGTACGCTTTAGTTTTTGCAAAGGACGAGTCCTATAAAACGTAGATTCTAGAAGCTCCCAGGTGAGACTTGGATTCGTGCGCATGAATGGCTAGATAGCTTCAACTTGTCGAAAATTTTCAATATTAGGGTACAATCTGTAATTTAGTAACCAAGATCAATTAATTTTGTTGTAAAATTGAAGAAATTAAGTTCAATTATTCCATTAGTAAAATAAGAAAAGTTATAGAATAGACTTGCTGCTCATACTCTGTAATTTTAAGGTATCATTCAGGACGTGGCGCGCTGGTATACACACACTCTAGGAATATTTTAAAGAGAATGGAAGAGGTAAGCATAGTTAGCAATAAAGGCGATGTCCATACTATAAGAAGAGAAGTAGCGATGATCTCACCAACCTTGAAGAGAATGTTACAATCATCTTTCATCGAATCGGATGGAAAGATCATATTACAAGAGTTTGATGCAAAAATTTTGGAAAAAGTTATTGAGTATTTAGAGTACGTCCATAAATACCAAGATGCAGATGAAGATGAGGATATTCCTGAATTTGAAGTTTCACCTGAAATATCACTAGATTTGTTACTAGCTGCTGACTACTTAAATATATGAAGTATACCGAGGAGTTATAATAATAGGGTTTGATATCATCGTAATTTCACAAAATGAACCTTTTTTGTCTTTTGCTTAGTGGACATGATCGGACAATATGGACATTTGAAATTACATGTTCCATTTTTGCTTAGTTTGTCCAAACTTTTCTTCGAAATTATATGGTGACAAGGTAAAGCGAAAGGAGGATTGTCTAATGTAGTTTCTTCCTTCAACACCGGACACATAAAAATGGGATGGTAATTCGTTAAGAATTCAGGTAAATCGACATGGAAGGGTAGTTCGTCAGCAGTAGTCCAATCAACATGAGAAACTTTCCTAATGGTTTCATATTTATTGAAAAATTGAAAAGAAATGACCCCACTTAAAACTACAAGGAATAACGCTGAGTTAAAAGGAAGTTTATTCTTAATGCAATATTGCCGTGCGAACGATTCTACACAAATTTCCAAAAAAGACTGCACTTTCTCCTTTGTAACTATCTCTCCTATAATAATCTTTGCCAACAAAACAGAGACAGGTTTACTCCAGTTTGTATTTGCAGGCTGCCGTACATATGGTGCCAAATTTTTCTGAATATATAAATAGCAATCCATAGGTTTTTTCTGTGAAAGCAACGACATGGCGTTCAGATAATGAAGTTGGAAACATAACAGTTCCAGTTCACTCGCCTGACACCACTCAAGACAAGGATTCAAATTACCTGCTTTCATCTGTTCAATGATGTGTGCCATTTGAATATATGGTGCTGACGTCTCTTCAGACACACCATAGACCTTTTTCAAAAATCCAGCCTTATCCTGTAAGTTAGCAAATCCTTCCTCCCAATTTGCACTATATCGCGCGATATGGGAGCCAATTGCTATTTCCAAACATGGCAACTTCTCTGGATTAATCTTGTTCACATACACAGAGTCCAATTGAAATTCATTCAATGGTTTGACGCATATCTTTGAAAACCTCTTATACGAAATAATTGAAGCATTAAGAGATTTCTTCATCGAATTCTCCCAATTCTTATGAGATTTGCCTAATTTCTCAACGATTAATTGTCTCTTTTCAGCATTAGACCCATGTTTCACAAGATGTGCCCGCAATTTCTTCAAATAAATTTTGAAATCATGCACCTCGTCTATACTTCGTCTCAGAAAAGTTTTGTGACATTCAATATCTGCATAAAATCTATCCATTGGACATCCACTTTCAAAATTGTTCAGCAACTGCGACTTGGGAACTATATTTGACGTTTGCATCTTGCTAAAATAAAACCAAATAAAAAAAAAAAAAACCTTTCCCAATCGACCAATAAATTATTTTCGACAATAACAGACGTAAATCCTTGTATATTCTTTGACCGTGGTATTTATTAAGATCCTTAGATTGAAACTTGGTCGAAGACAAGTTAGAAAACTAATGATTAGATGTGATGGTTCTTTTCCTTAAAGGAGACTTCCTTCCCTTAATGCGGGTAACATATAAAACTTGTAAACGAAAAATTGAAGTTTATTTTTTCTCTTCTGACCGAGAAAACTTACCTGCGACCACGTGATAGACATCTCACAAGATGAGACGCAAATCTGTTCCCACTGACCTCACGACCACAGACATTACACTCCATATACACAGAAGAATCGCTCTGTTTGGGATTACCATTGATATCTAATTTCCCAGTAGAATCAAAATAGTACGGCTTTGCATCAGGGAAATTGATGTGTTTCATTTTTTTTTGGGTGGTTTGCCGGGAAATGATGTCTTGAATGAAAGAGGTGAGAAGGTTATGATAGATGGAGTCCGCTAAGGAATCCAGCGACAGGGAAGCGGTCATTTTTGATTGGCAGTTCGGTATGGGATGTATTCTAACAAAAAATTGGTTGCTTCAGATGACAGGCGTATGTTGAGAGAAATTAAGTTATCCTATATACGTACAACCAAATACATGTATATATAGATTTTTTTTTTTCATTCATATGGCTGAAGAAAGGTATATATGTAGAAGGGTCATTTAAGAATGAATGGAATGCAAGATTAGTAACCTTATCCTATTTGGGATCAAGCAAAATGAGAACAGTGGCTGCTTGAGTAGCAACACTGGAAATAGTATACACATCATAAACATAGAGCATGATTACGAAAATAAATAAATAACACGTTAATAATAAATATAAGACTTGTATGGGCAGTGTGCGCACATGATGCGCATAATAAGAAGGTGTCAAATATCATAGCTTTGAAGGGAAAGAATTGTCCCTTCTTGGGGATAATTGTAAAGTTTCTTTTCTGATGTTTTCAGCCAAGCCACTGTCGACTTTAGCAAACATTGCAAATACACGGTCTTGAATTTCTGGACAAGCACCGGCAACATGGACAGCTATGTTATGAGCCAAGTTTCTTTGTTGTCCAGGTTGTTTACTCAAGACTTTAGTGTATAGATCTCTTGCTTGAACAAAGTCAATATCTCCTGGAGTTGTAGACCAATGGAAAGGAGTTGCAGGACCAGTCCAGACTTCTTGATGTTGTTGTATACGAGTAGCTTGTGGAACAAAAGTGTACTTGTTTGTAGATGCAAGATAATTAGGTTCCTTACCCAAATTACCATTGACATTCATTGGTCCATCTCTGATGGCAGGGTTAAAGACTTTGGAAGCATATGGACAGTTGACGGGAATTTGGGAGTAGTTAGCGCCCAACCTGTAACGATGTGCATCTGGATACGAGAACAAACGAGCTTGCAAGACAGGATCCGCGGAAGCTTCTTGATAAGGAACAGTGTGTGAAGGTGAGAAAGCAGCTTGTTCTACTTGAGCAAAATAATTTTCCGGATTTTCATTTAGTACCATTTTACCAACTCTACGCAATGGGAATTGCTTATGAGGCCAAACTTTGGTCAAATCAAATACCGAGAACGGTAATTCTTTGGCTTGTTGCTCAGTCATTGTTTGTATATACACAGTCCATGATGGGTAGTTACCCTTTTCAATATTTTCAAACAAATCTTGTTGACAGTAATCTGGGTTTTCACCAGCAAGTTTCACCGCTTCTTCATTGGTCAAATTCTTGATACCCTGGTCTGTTTTTAAATGTACCTGCACGTAGAACCATTCACCCTTCTTATTAGACCACTTGTAAGTGTGACCAGAATAACTGTTCATGTTTCTGTAGGAAGCTGGAGTTCCTCGATCTGAGAACAAAATCATAACCTGATGAATTGCTACTTGATTTTCCTCTGTAGTTAAAAAGTCCCAAAACATGTTCGCATCCTTCAAATTGGTTTGTGGGTTTCTCTTCTGTGTGTGAATAAAATGTGGAAACTTGGAAGGATCTCTGATGAAAAATACAGGTGTGTTGTTATTGACCCAATCGACATTTCCTTCTTCAGTGTAAAACTTAATTGCGAATCCTCTAGGATCTCTAGCAGTATCTGCAGATCCTTTTTCTCCTCCCACTGTACTAAATCTCACCAAACATCTTGTCTTCTTTCCGATCGTATCAAACATAGCAGACCCACAAACATCCGTAATATCATCTGTCACCTCAAAATATCCGAACGCACCAGAACCGTGTGCATGTGGATTACGCTCAGGAATACGCTCCCTGTTGAAATGCGCAAGTGAGTCAATCAATGCAAAGTCTTGCAACAATAAAGGTCCATATGTTCCAACCCGTTGAGTGGCAAAGGGTTCACCGATAGGTGAACCTTGCGACGTGGTCACCACACGATCGTTTCTGACGTCTGAACTATTAGTAGGATGTTGACCCATTTTTAATCCTTAAACTCTCCCTCTTATTTGTAATATTATTTTATGTAGAATAGTGAAATAGTCTGAAGAAATTAACATGCGAAATTAGAAACAACGGGATTAAGACATTTGGTGACAAACACGCTTTTATATATTTTTATGTGTACTAACAAGCGCCCATGTGGTAATCACTACCGATATTTGCGACATGCATTCTGAAGATGCGTGCGTGACTCGCAATACGCCGCTGATGACATTAAAAAAAAAAAAATTGCTTAAGTGCGGTCGTGTCCGCTTGCTTGACAGCTTATCGCCAAGTGGGGGAATCTCATTGCGCCAGTCCGCGTGGAGACGTTCCTGCGGTTTATCAGAGAAATAAACGACGAGGTGATTCTTCAGGCGGAAAAATGTATGCGATGCCCCTTACTCTTGAGTAACGGTAAGGAAGGGAGGAGGAGGAAGAGGTGACAAATTTTGTGCAGGCGGGGTAAACAAAGGTAATTTTGTCCGGTGTTTCGTCTATTGCGAATGCGGTTGACCCCTTAGAGGTTCTTGGCAGAACTTCAAGTCTTCAAATAGAAAGTTTACAAACGGATCGTTAATAATTGTGTTGAACCACCTATTCACGTGATAGTGTTTCGTGCGCCATTCTTCACCGTAAAGGTATTCGAACGCACGTGAAAACATTATAGCACACGAATAATCTGCAAGAGAGGGGCTCTCAGTAGCCAGGTAAGTATGTTCACGTAACCTGTCTTCGAAGAGTTTAACATGGTAATCTAATTCAGCATAAGCAGCTTTCACTTGATTCTCGTCATAAGGAACTCTGCCCGTTAATGGAAAAAATCCTCGGGCAATGGCATAACAGAAATCTTGATTAGCAAAAGCTAGCCACTTTAGAATCGTACATTTTTCCTCAAGAGTAGAACCAAGCAGCCGAGACTTGATCTGCTCATTTGAAGAGAGGTTAACGAGATAATGAATAATGGCCAAAGCCTCAGTTAGTTTGAAGCCTTCAGGTCCTATAAAACAGGGCACCTTACGACGTGGGAAATGAGATTCCCATACTGCATCCACTATAGGATCGCTTTCGGGTTCCAAGACATTAATATCTAGCTGTAAACTTTTAACAATTGCTCGTGGAAGTCGAGCTCTTAATCTGAAGTTTGCAAATAATGTACCCTGAGACATAGCTATTGGTCATCAGGTATATATGAGTTTTGATTGTGGTTGTGTCCTGAAACAAAGTTGAAACAGTGACTACTAGTGTCTATTTATTAGCAATTTATTATTTTTACTTTGATTTTTTTTTTTTTTTTCTTTAAATTTCCTAAATATTATTGCTTGTTACTTGCTTACTGTGCTCTCACGCAACCTGAAACATTCTGAAACAGTCCTGACACACATACACACAAGCACACGCACACACAAACAATCTGAACCATCCAATCGTGCGAAACAAGGTTCAGATATAAAGAACAACGCATCGTGCAACGTACCACACCCTTGTCGTCGTCTTCGTCTTCTTCGTCGTCTTCGTCGTCTTCGTCGTCTTTCTCGCCGTCTCCCCACATACCCTGCCAACAACTCTAACAAACGTCTCTTGTGTCATACTTCATACCACTTTGTCTTTGTTGTGTGTCTAGGTGAACAAAAAAAATACAAACATACATTGGAGAAATCATCAGCCCCTTATTTCAGCTCCTCTCGAACCTATGTCCGAACAGATACCCTCTCCGTTAAGCATTGAAATTGGAGATTCACAGTACCAAAAAATAGGCCTACAGTGTATCTCACCGGGCATTTCTGCTCGCGGTTTAGATAACGAGAAACTACAGATATTCCAGCGATCGAAGAGCATAGCCCAACAACAGAAAAAACAGATACAACGAATGAATCTAGATTCTAGCATCGAAAAAGAAGACATAGCTGACCATGATACTGATACACCAAGTGACACAGACGCACCAGATGACGTCGTAGCAGTCCACTCAGAACGATCTGAACATACCATCATTGAGTCAAATGCCGGAACTATAACACCTGTCATGAGCAGCGCTGAGAATGCTCGTAGTTTATTTACTTCCAAATCTCGCAATCGTTCACTTAAGAGAAACAACGTACCTAGACCCTTAGAATTAGAACACCGATCTCACGATGGCCGTACTACGTTAAATAATGTCGTGTCTGCACCAGCCGCTGTCACTAGACATAATTTTGAACCCTCGGCGTCTAAGGCACTTCCAAGGTCACGCGTGGTGAAACCACGCGTGATTTACCGTGGCCGCACTGCACCGCAATACTCTATTCCATACACCCCTTGTCTACAGGTATCAACGCCTGCCGCACTGCCGCCCATACATCCGATGTGCATGCGTAGACCGCCGCTGTACACCACCACTCTTCGAACACCATTAACGAACGCCGAGACTACACGTGGTGTTCCGAACGGTGCTTCTACTACTACTACTACTACTAGTACTACTACTACTGCTGCTGCTGCTGCTCCTACGACCACCGCACATTTAAGGTCATCTAAACAACCACTTTCAGAGTTTATTGAGATTGAGGATAGAAGCACCAGCCCTGTGATTGAAGGGGATATTCGGTTAGTGCATGAGACGTTCCAGTTTCAATTCGACTCACAAAGTCAGTCGCTAGATAAGAAAATGTTTCTTAATATATGTTCCAAGATATGGGACGATGTAGTCAGTAGATAATAGAATATGTGTTTAAAAGTAAAGAGATGCTTTATTTAGACAAGAAAGCTTTAATTAAGTGTACAACAGATTGAAAAAAGCAAGGATCGACATTGCGTTACCCGGGGTGTTGATGCTGTTTTAGTATTTATCTATGTTTTTTATAATTTTTTTTTTGTTTTGGTTACGTTTCTTTCGAAGTAAGCTTTGAAAACTACGAAAGGTTGGCACCCAGCCATGATTTCAACAAAAAAAAAAAAAAAAAAATTAAGAACAAGAAGATTCATTGTTTGAACAACAGTCCACAATAGCTTAGGTTTTAGGTAGCACGGACGGTTGCAAGGAATACTAAGGTCGTTCGTTTGATAAGCTCAGACGCTAAGGGCGTGTTGAAAAAAAGGTAAAATAAAGAAAATTGTAAAAATGACATCGTTTTCATTGCTTGCATATCGGGTAAAGAAATCGCCTCTTCTTTACGTTGTGTTGCCTCTTTTCGTGTTGTTTTTCGTCCTTCATTTGTTGTTTTCCGGAGGCAGTGGTAACCTTCTTGGGACAGAATCAGTATCCAATCATAGATGGGCTCATGAGATTGAGAATACGTTTTACTTTGCACATTCGAGAAAATTTAAGATGCCTAAATATTCATACAAGAAACCTTCTTGGTGGTTTGGACGCGACAAATCGGATGGTTTCATGCCAGAGAGTCATATTGCACATTTTGATTTGAACAAGCTGAAATCAACGGGTAATGCAGCAATGAATAAAGAACATGTTCTAATATTGACACCAATGCAAACATTCCATCAACAATACTGGGATAACTTGTTGCAGCTGACGTATCCTAGGAATTTAATGGAGTTAGGTTTCATCGTTCCTAGAACTTCTACTGGTGATGCTACAATTAAGAAGCTAGAGGAAGCGGTGAAAAAGGTACAGACAGGTAAGCAAGAACAGAGATTTTCCAAGATAACTATTTTGAGACAGGCTTCTCAGTCCTTTGATAAATTAGGCGAAAAGGATAGACATGCTTTGTCCGTTCAGAAAGAGAGACGTGGTGCTATGGCCATGGCTAGAAATGAACTGCTCTTTTCTACCATTGGTCCATACACTTCTTGGGTTCTTTGGTTAGATGCTGATATTGTTGAAACCCCTGCAAATTTGATTCAAGATATGGCCTCCTACAATAAACCAGTCTTAGCAGCAAATGTTTACCAAAGATATCACGATGACGACAAAAAGAAGGATGCTATTAGGCCGTATGATTTTAACAATTGGGCCGAATCGAAAACTGGTTTAGAATTGGCAGAAAAGCTAGGAGAAGATGATATCATTGTGGAAGGATATGCCGAAATGGCTACTTATAGACCTTTGATGGCACATTTATATGATCCTAAAGGTTCTCCGAATGCACTAATGGATTTGGATGGTGTGGGAGGTGGTTGTACAATGGTTAAAGCAGAAGTTCACAGAGATGGTGCGATGTTCACAAATTTCCCATTTTATCATTTAATTGAAACAGAAGCGTTTGCTAAGATGGCTAAGAGACTAGGATATACCGTTCATGGATTACCAAACTACCTGGTTTATCACATCGAAGAATAGCTCTTATAGACATGGCATTCTATACAAGCTCAACAGATATTTGTTATTTATATAAACAATATAACTCATATATTTCATGACCTCTCGCGAGTTCAAGAAACAAATATCGGTATGATAATTATTTTACCTATCAGCAAATTGTCTTTAACTTTAATTTATAATCACCCTTAAGTTGTAGCTAATTATTTAGGATCTGCATATATAATAGAAAACAAAAAAAATAAAATAAAATAAAAAAAATGCCAGTACAATTTAAATAAAAAGTTGATCTATAACTTAGATTACTTCGTTCACAAATGATGGTTCATATTCAAAATTATTTGTAGATATGAACGAAACACCGTCCTGTGTATGTTTTGTATCTTTAATCAATTCAGTTACGTTCTTTAAACTGAGATCCAAATACTGCCGCATAACTTCGCCAATTTCAATATTCTCATGGTTTCCTCTCAACAAATTAAGGACATAAGCATCCGCCCATGGTTTATTAGCATATGCATAAATGTTAACATCTACTGCACTATGTCCATGAGTTGACCAGCCTATCTGAGCGCGAAATGAGACCATATCATTCAGTTTACTTACTAAAAGAATTGGTTGTTGAATAAGTTCAAAAATCTCTTTAACATCATCTTGTGTGTAGTTTGAGATACCCAAGTCCTTCTCAAGTAATTCAATAGCAATAAATCTAAGCAACTGTTCTTCCCTTAGAGATTTGCGCGATTCAAGAATTAACTTTTTAGCCACATATTCACCTGAATGGGTTGCATTATCTAAAACCTCTGGAAGCCAAAGATAGTCAGGATATTTTTCAGAGATTTGTCTAGCGGTTGAAAGTCCACCTGTTTCATGATCTGAAGTTGAAATGACAATGGTCTCAACATCTGAGTTTTTTGCAAATTCTATTGCAGCTAAAAATGCTTCATCATATGCTATTACTTCACGTACTTGTGCCGCAGCATCATTGGCATGTCCAGCATGATCAATCCGAGAACCTTCAACCAACAGGAAAAATCCTTTATCTGAACCTTCAGAAGCTTTGCCCAACGAGTTCAAAGCAGTCAAAGTTTGTTCCTTTAAAGATGGATATTCAAGATCACTTCTATCTAGTTCAAATGGTATATCATAGTCAGCTAATAAGCCAAGCAATGGGAGATTGACTTTTCTTCCCATTTCCAAATCATCAAAAGATTTTCGGTCACCAACATAATTCCATCCATTAGCAATAGATTCAGCAATCAAGTCACGGCCGTCAGTACGCGAACCTTTATCACCAAAAGGAGAGCTATCTCCTTGAGGGTAGAAATACGTTCTACCCCCACCAATAATCAAATCCACCATTCTACCTAATTCATATTCTCCAAGCTGTTGCTTCGCGATTAGCTGCTCCATGGTTCTATAATCAGCATGTGCGGAAAATGACGCTGGAGTTGCATCTGTAACACGTGTTGTAACGACGATTCCAGTAAGATAACCTGCAAGTTTGGCAGCTTCCAGCAAGGTACCACAAGGCTCTTGTTGTGAATTGACACCAATGGCACCATTATACGTCTTCAGTCCACAAGAAAATGCAGTAGCCCCTGCTGCAGAATCAGTTACCAACGAATCAGATGATCTAGTTCTGGAAGAGCCAACGAAGAAAGAATCAATGTTTAACATATGACTAAATGGTAGATCATTCGTATACTGCTGAAACGAACGAGCCATGGACAATGAAGCAGGTCCCATACCATCAGAAACAAAAAAGATAACATTTCGTTTCCTTTCTCTTGTCATAAAATCTCCTAAGTCTCCGCTTTGTGTCCTTCCAGTAGATAGAAACTGAAATACTGATATCATAAAGATTATTAGTAATAGACTGGTTAACATAAAAAACCTTTTGGGTTTGTTACGAGCCCAAGTGACCCCATTCAATGGTGTGTGTTCATCTAGCATCAATAAATTTGGTCTATCACCTGAAAATTCGCCCCTAGATCAACGATCACTCTGAATCTAAAAGAGATTGGTCTACCTATACTGTTATGGTTACTGGCTCACTAATGTTTTTGTTTTTCTGAAAAACTTCAGTAGAGAGAAGCAACTTTGCTTTTCTTCTCTCTCCAAGACTGGATAGTGTTCGTCCCTATCGCTTTAATGGTTTCTCCTTTTATCATTCCATAGATACCAATTTGTTGATATTTTCAACAAAAGAAATTATATGGATGTTTAATTTTTCGAAAGAAAACGTGAGGCAAAGGGGTGTTGGTGTATCACGTGAACCTAAATGAATTCCAAACGTAAAGCGTAGATTTTGAACTATATAGAAGTGATTGAGACCATATTGAGTACAAGAATAGTAGGCATGTTTGCGATTTTACATCGATTTGGTATGCACATGATCCGAAAATTTAAGTACTGTGATAGGGCTAGCGATAGGATGGAGGTATGACGTCTTTGTTTTCTTTTAGTTGAACGCTCATCCATTCCGAAGGAGATCGTAAGTGCTGGGGCATATTCGTACCGACTTGAAAGATGCTTGAGCGACTAATGTTTAAATCAGCAAATAATAGTGTAAATCTGTCTATGAAATAAGAAATATCAGGACATTGGTCGCACTTATTCAGGACCAGCGCGATCGGTATTTCTATGGCATCATTGTTGTCCTTGTAGCGCTGCTTTAATTCATTGATAGAGTCCTGTAATCTATCTATATTTGAGGCATCTACGACATATATCACGCCGTGAATATTTTCCTTGTTGAGATATGAATCCCATAGGTACCGGAAGCTGCTTTGGCCTGACACATCTATCAGCTTCCAGATGTGACGCGCATCCACAGATACGAACGAAACATTTTGCCCAATTGTCGGTTGTATACGAGACAAATCCTTAGATGGTTTGTTGAAATATGCCTTCAGTGACTCGATAAACGACGTTTTTCCCGACCCATCTAGTCCAATTATAAGCAAGTCATGTTGCTGTCTTAAATTCCAGTGCTTGTAAACGCTCTGTGCCAGATGAAACATTCAAGAAAAATGTGCTGGAAACCAGTCAAAGCAAAACTTGTGAAATTAAAATCGATTGTTTTAGTACTCTCTCCGGAGTCTTCAACAAGATCGTCCTCTACTGCTAATTATAATCTGATGTTTTCCTTTAATGTTTAGTATGAGTATATCCATTGTATCGGCTTAGTAAAACTGTACGGAACGGAGAAGATGCGATGGAAGAAAGAGGGAAAGAAAAAAAATTAACCAATATATCACGTGTTGGTACCGTAAAATTCAACATGCAATTAATATCTTTCCACGTATGCCATCTGCTGATCTATCAGTCGGGAATTGTGCACCAATATAATAAGAGGCGGAGAATGCGGCATGGTACGATACCTAAGTAGAAATGCTTCTAAGAATTGCAATACCGAAAATCTGGTCCATTGTATGTGCACACTGTGAAGTGTGATCCAATATCAGAGAATCTCTCGAAACGATTTTTGTCTCGAGGGTTCGGCGTTAATTCAAGAGGTTTATAAAAGCTGGGAGGGCCCGAAACGGAAATTAAAAATACACCTTTGGCACTTGAACGGGTAGATCAAAACCTCAGCCTGCAGGCGCCTCCTTGCATGACTTGTGCTAGGACAATCAGTACTAATTCGTTTGGCATGAGTTCGGTTGCGGAAAAGGCGGAAAAGGCGGAAAAGGCGAAAAATACGAATAATGCGAATAATGCGAATAATGCGAATAATGCGATATTTTCCTGAGCACCAGAAAAGAAGTCCTTAGTCGCATACCAATGTCCGTGTTGAATGTTCACAGGTTCTCTTAGTGGTAGAATTGCATAATAATGTATTCTACCACTCTGCGTCTGTTGAACACTTAGTTAAAGTGTACCGAACCATAAACCACAGATTTTGTCCCACAGCGTGACGAGGTCCTCCTAAGTTCGCGATAATGAAATTATTTCGAGAAAAAATGCAAAAAGGGGAAAAGTCTCGTGTACAAAATTCTTGATTTCGAATCTGAAACCATATCCAACTCTCTGAAACACTCTGTGAAGTCTAGCGAGGCCCGCAAATACCCATCAAGTCTTGAGAAAGCTTAGTAATTCAATAGGCCCCGTGTGTGCTCTAGCTTGTTCGTACAAACGTAGCTCCTGTACGTCTCCAACAGCCAGTCTTTGGTCGTCAGTTGTTGTGGAACTCTCTCTTTACATTTTGAACAAGCCTAGACATAAGCTAGTGTGGAATATTCACGGTCTTATCTCTAGTATGGTTCTGAAAAGGCTACATGACCGTAAGATGCCTTATAATCGTAATGCCCGTGCGAACAGAAATTGGAAGTGAAAAAACCCGATTGGACCCCACATCGAATTGCAACATCCGCTCCTTCCCGTAATCAACACCTATTGAATACCCTCCCTGCTTGTTCACTACGCCCTTACAGCCGAAAAAAAACAAGAACAGTAAGAAACAACGGCTGCAGCAACTCGAGCTTGTCTATATTTCTTCAAATTTCCCTCTAATGAGATCCGATTACGTAATGTGACATAACTGCAAATCATACCTCCTCGAAGGCAGTCAGTCCTCGTTCAGTGTGTGCGGAGACTAGCTCAGCCTTCAAAAGCGCGGACAAGCTTTAATGCTCTTTTGAGCTGATTACAAAAGCCCCTGTCATGAGGGGTAATATAAGGCCGCTACAGTTTCTTCTTCGAGTGCTGCATTTCTCCTTTACCGTGGTGTTTCAGGTTGGTGGTTTGTGCGGTATTTTCTATGCTAATGAATTTGTTCGGACCACGTACATTGGAGTGGAACTTTGTTTTTTTCTTGTCATCATTGTGTACCGTGTGTAATATTTAGAACATAGGAATCAAATTCAATGTCTGACGATCCGCGCAGAAATAATATGGAAGCACGTTTTCAGGAAGATAAGCATTTTATTTCTTTTTTGGAAGTTCAAAAAAAAGTTTGTTCCTGAATTTGTTGAGGCAGGTGCGGAGTTTCAGTGCGGAATATGTTATTTTCTTTTTTTCTGTGCTTTCTAAGGACTAATGTTAGTGAAAACAACCAATGGTGTGTTTATTTGCGAGCGTACAAGGCTGGAAAAGCACAGACAGAGTCTCAGTAGCAGATATGAGCAATGTAGATGGCTATTAGTTCATGTATAGGAACGAGGAATGCTTTGATTCCGCACTGGATAGATTGTGTGTGTTTGGCATGAGAAGGTGCAGGGGTTTGTATAGTGAAGATTGGTAGATTGTAATTTTGGCAGTTGTTGGTTCAAGAGGCTATATAATTGCAGAGAGTATTCAATTATTATTTTGATGGGGAAAGGGATTGTAATTAGTAATTATTCTTAAAACTTAAAGCTTTTTGTATTTTTTGGTCTGTACTGACGGGAATATATTGAAGGCTAATTTTAGTTTATTTTTGCAGTAAAGCGAAGTTGTGAGCCTTAGAAGGTCATTTTACGATATTCAAGTTGCTAGTCTCAAAAGATTGTGTTGTATTGCAAACCAATGTACCTATGGTTTCAAAGCGGATTAAAATAGAGGATCTGCTGAACGATGTGGATGGGTTGGGTGATCCAAACATTCCAGAGCATACTGTACTTCGGCCGAGAGCTATACTAAGTGATGGAACTGGAATTCTTTCTAACAGGACAAGTGGTGTGCACGTGATCGGAGATCGTGGCTACTATGAAAGTATGAGAGGCTCACCACTAAATAGCTCAGAGTTCCAATATGGAACAGGGTTGTTATCTAACAATATTAGATTACTGAATAATTCTGAGCGTGGAATAATGCTTCCGCATCCTATAACAATCACACCGACGTCGACAACACCGTCATTGCCGTCTCTTTCGATGAACTCGGAACAATCTCTGTTGATGGGGGCCAATGCGCTTTCTGCCTTATCGGGTATGAATAACGCACGTAGTGTGAACAGTAGTGCTGTCCCATCTTTGCCACGTACTCCTCTTCCTACTAGATTTTCACCACTTTTAGGAAATACCTCTAATAAGGTAAATAATGACTCACCGAACCGCAGTACCGTTGTTAGCACTCCTCCTGCGTCTGTCTCAAATGGTGGTTTGCAGTACAAAATTAACAAACCGCAGGGAAGGCCAATTATACAATCAATCATCGGAAAATTTACCATGTATGCGAATGTACAAGATTTAATTCTTGATATCACCAGGTTTGATAGAATAACGTTGAAAGATGCATTGAACACAGCCGCTGAACCTTTTGAATTAGTTCGGTACTCAAGGGATGATATCCAAAACATCCATAAAAGTGTCAGTGGTGGCCGAAGCCCTTTTGATGTAAATGGTTACACGAGCAATGTTTCAACGCAAAAAAATTTGATAATCAACGAGGCTAGGGTGTATGACAAGCTAAGAAATGAATTTACTTGTTCGTACTTGAAATTTATAAAAATCATTAGAGATAAAAAGGGTAAACTGGTACGTTTGGAATCTGTAATTTGTCCCAACCTAAATGAAATTACAATAGATTTCATTAAAAAGAAGATTTGCTATCCTCGTTATAAATCGAACATGAAAATATATTTAGTCAAATGCGACTCTGCAGAAGATTTTGAGAACAAATTCATTTATATTCATGAAAATGTTAAGCCAAATGATATGGATGGGACATTTTCAATCGAAGGAATAGACAAGAGTCAAGAACAATTCAAAAATTTGACTGTCTGGTGCAGGAATGAATGAACTCCTTCATTTTTCTGAGTAATAGAACTTGAATGTCTCGTTTCGAGTCTTGTATGAAATCCTTTCAACATATATCTTATGAAGGTTCCTTTTCTCAGCTCCAAATACACATATTTCTAATTAAAAACTTATAAAGGGAATAGATTTCCGAATCATAAAGAATCGATAAATTTCTCGTTAGAAAAATTAGACACTAGGAAATGGTAGTTTTTACTTGAATTTTCATCCATTCCTAGCTAATTTTCTTGTAACCTATAAATTATTGCACATTATTTAGCATTCGATTTACCTAGTTAAGACCGCATATATAAACATTTATTTTAATTTGAATAATTGTTTCCGATTTCGTTTTGGTTTTTCCGTAGCAGAGAGTTTCTGTATTCCTCGCATTTCTTGTCAATCAGATCATCGGTCAAAGTTTCATCGTCTTCAGCCGCATCTTCAAGTCTATCACGGTATTCTGATACTAGTAGCTCTACTTCTCTTCGAGCTTTATGACTTTTAATGCTCTGGTCTTGTTCTACTACTTTTTTATCAAACTCAGCCTTGGTAAAATTGGCCTTTCTAGTATTGTCTTTGAAGGCCAAAGACTGCTGCACGTATCCGGACGTACTGCTCCCTTTTGCGCTGGGTAATCCTATTCCGTTATATGACATTGTAACTATTCCTTTCTCGACGGGACGTTTTGCGTTAAGTTCAATTCAATAATGATACTCTTTGTAAGTGTTGCATATAGAAGAAATGAAATAAATTTCAGATCGTTGGTTAACGAAGGAATCTGTGACAAACACATGAACATATAATCAAATCACAATAAAAGTAAAGATAATGGGTAATATACGAAAATACATATCCAAGTTGCAATAAATTCACTGGTATTTCTTGTAATCTTGCAAGAAAATACTACATTTTTTAGACTCATTTTAAATGATGAACAGAAACAATAATATGTAATCTATATTTCACACTTCAAATTGTAATATTACATAGTTCTCATCGCACCAATGCAAAGAATTGTAGGAATTCTCTAAAGTGAGAACTCCTTCTGGCTTCAAAAGTTTTCCGTTTAACCATGACAAATTTCCCAAAAGCATGGAAATGAAATGGTGATTTTCATTTATGTTTTCAATGTAGAACACCATCAAATCCGCATGGAATTCTTCATGATCCAAAAATTCCCAGATTTTCATCATAAGGTTACGAAAATCATCTGAAAGTGCCTCTGACAGAATTTGATGGAACAAAAGACAAGCAACTTTCCCTCTCTCTTCTGACATTACAATCTTACCCAACAGCTGAAATTCATTGTCTAACAACATGAAATACTGACATCCGATGTCATATGCATGTGCACTCGTGCCTCTTTGGTGAACGAGTTGCTTCAACAATCCTCCCGTCTTCCTTACTATATAGTCACTCCATAATTTATATTCGGACGGACTGAATTGATAGAACTTGCTTTCATACAATAACAAAAGATCCCAGTATTGTTCCAGCTGCAAGGTAGACAACTCAATGCTACGCTATCTGACCAGTCACGTTAACCCATTCTCTGGATTTGAACTGGTAAAATTCTGGCGTCGTGAACAAATTCCCATTTTCTCTGCGTCCTTTGCTTTCCTCTGTTCCCTTTTCTAGCATCCTTTTACGCAAATCCATCAATGGGAAACTTATACCCAAAGGTCTATATTCGTTAAAAATTACTGAGATACACTTTTCAAGACGTAGTTGTCTTCTAATGAGCTCGTTGCTTTTAGGCATCTTTCTAACTTTGTAATTCTTTTCACTGTACGCTTTCGTCAACACGAACTTAATTTACTTAATTACTTGGTTTAACTGTATCCGTCTGATATCAACCAATATGAGACTATTATCCAGTGCTAAGAAACGGCACACTTTGTTCACCTTTCAAATTATTTGTCCTTGAACCAAGAAGCCTTGTCTTCACTTCCTCATATAGGCCTTCCTAATCAAAAATTTCCAATTCTAACTACAATTCTTGTTAAATGATAATCAACATTAATCAACATTACACAGAGAAAGAAAGAAAAAAAATTTAACTAGGTGTATAGCAAGCTTTTCGCCGTTTGTAACTAGTTGTGCCCAAAGCCATGTCGATTAGTTATGTATATTGTCCTTTCTTCTAAAATATTTCGTATCCATATTGTGCGACGAGTCCAGCGAAATTCACTATGTAAGTTCGCAGTAGCACGTGCTACAAATCTGTTTAAAACAATGGTATATATATATGGTAGCTCTTGACAGCAATTCGGTTGACTAAAAACAAGTCGATAATTCTAATTGATCCATTGGCTTGTTTTAATCAATATTTTGTCACTTGCCTATTGATTGTTCGAGTCCTACACATGACATATGCACTTTATTGTTCCTATCACATAGAATCGCAACGATCGATGGGTATTTCGAGCTTTCCTGCGACCATCCATAACTGACGCATATTTGTCTATAGGAAAACGTTCGAAGTATGAGCAAGCTATTGCTCTAAGCTTCCATGAAACATCTTCTTATTTCGCTCTTGGTGATAAGCAACATTTGTGATAGCATTTGCAACAATTAAACGAAAACACAAACATTCATCGCTTTTAATCAGACATAAATGTGTCCAATAGTCTTGAACACTAAAAAAATTTAGTGTTCATTAATATGAGCACGTTTCTTTCTGCATTGTATTTACCTGTTCCAGAAGCCTGGGTTTTCATGCTTGTTGTTACTGCTATATTAGGTTTTGCTGTCAGAATATGCAAGGCTAGGAATGTATAATGGCAATATGCAAGGAACTATCATCTCTATTTTGCTTTACTCTACAAGTATGTGGTTCCTATCAGTAAAAATTCGATAACGGTCATTCCACAGAGTATAGTGTAGAATATGGAGATAACTTTAAGCAGTGCATTAGTATGTGCATACGCATATGTACCATATTTTCAAGGTACAATTGTAAAGAGTAAGCATGATGAAGTGAAGTGATCCTTGTGCATTTCAACGGGTGGTCAAGCAGATAGCATGTGGTTTGTGGTTACACTTTGACTACTAGGTTGCAATTGCAAAGTGACAACGTAGTAGATTTCATTATATTGATAATGTTAGCGTACGTTTCGTCAGAGCAATAAATCGTAGTCAAGATTTGAGAATACTAGACTTTGAAGTTTGTGCATATTCTATTGTGTAAGCTGTTAATAATATCATGACCACTGGTACTTAAGTTCACTGTCAATGAGGGTGAGATGTATTTACTACTAGAGCACTCCATGGAAATAATTATATAAAGGGAATACACAGTTACTTGAGGACAATGAAAGATTATTCAGAAGTATAGAGAAAGGATTACAAATATCACAGTGTCAGTATATCGCTGGATCCGGAGTATATTATTATTACTGCACAGAAAAGTGAAGAAGATGTCTGCTAGAGTTGAGCAACAAGAGCCATTGACAGATTTGGAAGGTCAATCAGAAAATGGGAGTACACCAAAGCATGAGACAGAATATGTTCCTCCGTATGAGCCAAAATACAATCAATATGGTTTCAAAAATGAAAGTATAAGAAACCATTGTATCGCTGCAATAGGTGAATTCTGTGGTACTTTTATCTTTTTATGGTCAGCCTTTATGATTGCACAAATTGCCAACAGCGACGCATCGATATCTTCTCCTGGATCTCATCCAGGACAATTAATCATGATTGCGTTGGGTTTCGGTTTTTCCGTAATGTTTGCTGTCTTCATCTTCTTTAGAGTATCCGGAGGAAATCTGAATCCTGCGGTGACACTCACCTTGGTATTTTCTAAAACAATTCCTATTCCAAGAGCTATTGTAATGTGGATAGCGCAAATGGTCGCTGGTATGGCTGCTGCTGGAGCGGTGTCGGCCATGACTCCTGGGGAAGTCAAATTTGCGAACAATCTAGGGGGTGGATGTTCAAGATCCAGAGGTCTTTTCATCGAAGCCTTTGGTACTGCTATTCTTTGCTCTACTGTTCTGTTCATGGCTGTAGAGAAGCACAAAGCGACTCCTATGGCACCGTTATCCATTGGTGTTGCCCTGTTCGTTGGTCATTTGATCGCAGTCTACTACACAGGTGCTGGATTGAATCCATCGCGCTCGTTTGGTCCATGTATAGCAGCAAGATCATTTCCAAATTACCATTGGATTTACTGGGTGGGACCAATGTTAGGATCCATGATGTCTGTAGCCTTATGGAAGATCTTAAAATTTTTGAATTACGAATCATGTAATCCAGGACAAGACGACATCCATTTATGAATCCAAGAGGGCACGCTCTTACGTGTGCACAAATCTGTTTCATTGTGTTTTTATTCCATTCATTCTCTCATCAATTAATCTTTTTTCTAAAATACACCAGACGATTGTTCTAGTTCATTGGTATTATTGTTCCACCAACAGCTATTACAACTATGAAAACATAGTATCAATTCGGTATTTTGAGGTAAATGCTATTCTCTGAAGTTTCATTGAAGTACTTTCAAAAGCCATTTGGATAATTTACAGCCACGAAAAAATATAGGCAATTAGAAACAATATAATAAATTCCATATTACATGGTCTTTATATATACATATATATGAAATATTAGAGTACATGTCGTAATTGTATTTGCATTTTTTTTCCTTCTTTTATGTCTTAACTGACACTTCAATGACGTTGTTCCTATAAATGAACGTCATTGTTTCTTATTTTCTCTTATTCTTCTAAAAAAAAAAAAAAACCTAAAAGTTAAACATAAATTTCTTTCAAGACTTTTGAATATACAGGCACCTAGTATTCAGTATAGTTTTGTTCTTAAGTTACAAAGGAGGCTTGGCTTTATTAGTATATTTCTAGTATAAACAAGTATACGCTGTGCTCTGTGTGTCTATACATTTGAAGCTAGATTTGGTGAACTCACCTTTGAAGTGGTAAACTGGGGTTCTTCTTCTCAGACCGCAAGTTGATACAAGCAAGTGAACGAAGCTTCAAAATAAGAAATTGCAAATAGGTACAACCAATTTAAGAGTACTAAGCTTCTTTCAGAAATGATTTTATCACTGAAACCCGTTAGAGTGATAGTCCTTATCATCGGTGTACTGGCGGTGATTGGAAGTATTACTTATCATTACGATACTATTTCAGAAAAGGTCGACAATATAACAGTTAACTCAGATGTGCAAACGGAAAATTCGGTAACCAGTAACGAAGAGGAAACTTACAATGGCAAGCCATTTGCATATAAAGGCAAGGGAGCGGAATTTGATTTAATTGTCAAGGGAAGTTCATCAAAACCGAAGGCATGTTTCGTTTCCCTGGTTAGAAACAGCGAATTGTGGGCTCTAACAAAATCTATCAAATCGGTTCAAGACCGTTTCAACGAAAAATTTAATTATCCATGGGTCTTTTTAAATGATGAGCCATTTAACGATGAGTTCAAGAATACTATTAGTAACCTCGTGCCAAATGCGAAATTTGGTGTTATTCCTCAAGAACACTGGTCTTATCCAGACTACATTTCAAAAGCTCGTGCAGCCGAAACGAGAAAGAAAATGTCAGATATTATATACGGTGGATCAGAAAGTTATCGTCATATGTGTCGCTTTCAATCAGGCTTCTTCTTCAGACACCCACTCTTGGATGAATACGATTGGTACTGGCGTGTCGAACCTGATACATTCTTAACATGCGATGTGGACTTTGACGTCTTCAAATATATGCAAGACAACAAGTTTGCATATGGATTTACGATTACAATCCACGAATACTTAAGCACCATCCCAACGTTATGGGAAACTACGAAGAACTTTGTTTCCGAGAAGAGGGAGTATTTGCACAGTGATAATCTACTTGAATTTGTCTCTGGCGATGAAGGTGAAACCTATAACCTGTGTCATTTCTGGTCAAACTTTGAAATTGCAAACTTAAACTTCTACAGATCACAAGCATACCTAGACTACTTTGATTACCTAGACCATGAAGGTGGCTTCTTCTACGAAAGATGGGGTGATGCACCTGTGCACTCGATTGCTGCTTCCTTGTTTTTGCCACGTAGCATGATTCACTATTTCGATGATATTGGTTACTACCATCCACCTTATTACAACTGTCCATTTGTTCCTGAAACAAGGGAAAAGGGTAAATGCTTCTGTAATCCACAGGACGATTTTACTTTCAAAGGCTATGCTTGCGGTAAAGAATATTTTGCAGCCCAAAAATTAACAAAACCCGCAAACTGGGAAAATTTTAGCTGAATAGCTTTGTTATACGCACCTTATCCTCATGCGACACTCTTCTAAACTAGCAACAGCTTATTTACTAAAGGACCAAACGATATATATCAACTTTCGACAATTTATTGAAATGTGTATTGGTACTTAAATTAGTATTTTCATAATTTATTCGAGGAAGGACTCTCATAACTGTGGATTTTATCGACCGGTCAATATATCATCTTGTTTGGATATGTTTGTACTATATATTCTTCTTCAGAGAAAGGACTTTAGCATATAAATGTTCATTGTACTTTCGATATGATGCATAGCTTCTTGTCTACCACGTGCCCTATTACCCTCTTAGTCGACTTATCACGTGTCATATGTCTGGTAGCTGTCGTTTCATAGGTTTTTTTTTTTCAACAGACTAACAAAGCTCATCGCTCTCTAAACATTATTAGTTCACAATTTAAAATACAACACATAGACGCTTGATATCATTTTAGTTTTAGATCTCCACATATCGGAATATTCTTTGTGTAACAGGATACAGGTCAGATATCACGATGGAAAAGCCTAAAAGATACATTCCAGGTCCAAATGATCCACTGCTACCTCCACAATTATCTGAATTTCAGAATAAGACCACTGATGAGGTCTTACAAGAACTCAACAAAATGCCTTTTTTCATGACTAAGTTAGAAAATGATCAAGAAAATGTAGAACTTGAAGCTTTGAAAGCGATGGCTTATGAAGGTGAGCCAGACGAAATAGCCACGAACTTCAAAAATCAGGGAAATGAGCTATATAAAGTCAAACGTTGGAAGGATGCAAGAGCAATGTATTTGAAAGCGAGTGAAGTAAGGTGTGGTGTAAGTACTATCGAAGAAAGTTTGAATTTAAACTTGGCTGCGTGTGAACTAGAATTAAGAAACTACAGAAGTTGTATCAATTACTGTAAGAATGCATTGCAATATAATCCGAAAACCGTAAAAGCATATTTCAGAATTGCTAGGGCTTTCCTGGAATTAGGTAATCTTGAAAATTCTTTGGAAGCTGTTAAAGTCGGATTGGCTATTGATCCTGACAATTTAGCTTTAAAGTCTATTGAAGTTAGGATCGGTGATCGTATTAAGAAGAAAGAAGAATTAGAGAGACGGACTTTGGAACAGCAACAGAAGGATAAGGAGCTTAAGGAGTTTCTGGGTTTAGCATTGCAAATTAGAAATATTACATTGATAGATACAAAGGCACCAGCGGAGTTGCTTTCTGAAGCAAAATTTAGCTTAGAAAACCCAAAAGATTTCGAATCACAATTAATTTTCCCAGCGATGATTTTATATCCCAGTACTGATGAGTTTGACTTCGTTGCGACTGTTTCAGAATTATCAACCATAAATGATATTCTTGAAATTGTTTTAGATAGACCAAAAGAATGGTTCGATATGCCTGGTCATGCAGATTTCACGTCAAAAAAATTGACAGCATATATGGAAACTATTAGTGGTGGGTTGATAAAAATAGGAAAAAAGGTTTCTTTCCATGAAGTTTTGAAGATGGAAAAGCCAGATGTGCCAATTTTTGATAACGCACTGAGAATTTACCTGGTGCCAAAGACGGAAGCGGATCATTGGTTAAGTCAATGGGACAAAGCATTGGCTCTATCGAAAAGATTTTAAATGCATGAATTTTAGAGGTTGGTCAGTTTACCTTTTACTAAGTTTTTGTAACCTTGAATTATTTGACAGGAAAATTTCTTCAATCCTCAAAATCGGTATTGGACCCAGAATTCGTTCAATATCCCATTCTTGTTGTATCATCAATTGTTCTCTTAGTTTAGCAGGCTCTGCCCATGGAGCCAAAATGACGTCATTGTCGTGATCAGAATCCGAATCTATTTCTGGTAAAGTCTCCTCATCTTCCTCCCTATTAATTTTTAGTTTGGGACTAATTATTTCTTTATGATCAGTAGTGTATAGGTCGTGCAAAATTGAATTATTTTCACCTACCTTGGACGGTATATAATAACTTGGGTGTGATTTATCAAAAACGATTTTGGTTCTACGCTTGGACTCGTCATCCATTTGCGATGCTCTTCTATGGACTTCTAACTTTTTCCGTAGTTGTTGTTCCTGTTGATTTCGCATCACTTCACTTAATCTTTTGTTCAATTTCTCTTTAAGCTCGTATTTTTCTTGAATTTTCGTACTCGTGTTTGATAGTAGTTGAAACTTTGTCAGTTTATCATGAGAACTACTCTTTAGATCAGTAGAAGTTGGTGATAGTGAGTTTGAATTTAAGTTTACCTTATCCGACGGGGATGCCTCTGATAATTTATCTTGAGCTTTACGTTGGTCAGGCTTTGGTGGATTAATGGTCGCATTATTTGAATTTTTAGGATTAGGTAAATTTATCTTAACTGGTGTTTTATCTTTAATTCGTGGTATTAATGACTTCCTCTGTGGTATGTTGTTAGTTGTAAGTAAATTTGATGCTCTTCTTTGCAACGGTTGCTGGGACTTTGGCCTCTTGGATAGCGTGGGAATATGTGTATCGAAGATATTTTTAAGGGTATTCTTGACATGTTCACTATTTGCAGACCCAGTTGTTGGTCTTCTGCGTGTTGGTGAGCCGCTAAATGAAGCACCGACACGTTGTGGGCGCCGTGGTGAGGTCGAGAATTTTCGTTCTCTACTTGGAGATGCAACTCTACGTTCTGCAATTCTACGTTCAAGCGATTCAGTCATATTGTGGGAAAGTCTGTCAAAGACATTTCCGCCTGTGATTCTTGTAGGTTTCGATCCCACGTGAACATCTTTGACAGTAGCTGATGAAACTAAGGCCCTCGGCTTTTTTGGCAACGGAGGTATCTCTGTGTTAACTGCCCTTTTTTTATTTTCCACATTAATTGGCTTCACAATCAATGGATCTTTACTTGGTAACGGTACAAACATATTTGATCGCCTTTGTGAACGGTCTCTGATAGACTTAGTCGTGTTTGTGTTAATAGGTGTTTGTTTTGTCTCGTTATCCCTTCGATGATTGTCATATACTGAAATCCAATTATCTGTCAATTCTCTATTGTCTTTGGAATTCTTCCTGGAGTTAGATAACGGAGATGAAATAGTTGCGGGCCCGTCTTTTGGTCGTACCATCGATGGCGTGTTTACAATAAATCGACCTGTATTCTCATCACCTACAAGACTTTTTGGTGTAACCGCTGACTGGACAACTAAATTGTAATGTGTGTTTGTATTGTTTTCATTAACTTCTTCTCTCACTTCATCAATCTCATTCTTATTCGCACTATCAAGCACCCGCCCTTCTTCGTTCTCTCTTACCCGCTCTTTGTTTGATCCTTCTTCATCCTTTGTTTGACTCACTTCTTCCTCTTCTGCCATGCTTTTGTCCGGACTAGCTGGACAATTCACACCACTTTCAGTCCGCGGAAATCCAAGTCGTTTCATTTCTCTATTTAGCCAGTCATTACTTCTCATAAACACTTCATCTACTCTGCTATGCCCCTTCATTGTAATGTCATTCAAATCATTAAGTGATTCGATGATTGAGCGGGAGCCGCCTTCCTGATTTTTTAACTTACTCTTGGCCGCTCGTATAGCCCATTCCATTTCAACTATTACAGCCCTATTATCGCCTATTTAATGCCTCAGCCTCCTACCTATTCTCCCAGTTTTTTGCTTTCACTTATATAGATATATATATTTATATATATATATAAGTTTTTGTTTTCATCTTCCCGCTATTAAAACAAAAACAAACCAAAATGCAAGATTTTTCAAGATCAATAAAATAGAAAAGCTTGAACGCCAAATGGAGTTCAGAGAATATGTTGTTTTCAGTGTGTTTGGCTCAATAGAATTGTTGATTATTGTGTAAGAAATGCTTTATATGAATACAAGCGACTACAAAAGGTTACACGTGCTTGTCACGTGCCAAATTAAAATTTGAACTACCTTAACAAGGATTTCCTACTGAAAAGAGCTGTTATCAAGAGATGTATGTTAGGATGACTTGTAAATCAGTAAGAAACAGTCTATTGGTTCGATGAATGAGTCAATACCTGGATTTTTCCCAAAAATTAACATACGGAACGAATCTATATCACGAAGAAGTTTGAATGATGATAGATGTTCGATAGATACTCAGACAGCTGAGCAAATGTACTCGATGCTACCAGCGAATTATGAGGCTGGTATGAACAGTGACAAGTTCTATCTAAGCAAGGTATACTTAAAACTAAAACAGAGCAATGTTGAGGACTTATATACAGATAATTTTGAACAATTTGTCAGGAACTGTGATCAAGAGAGAAGACTGCGAGACAAATTAGAAGAGCTTATTGCAACGTCTTCCAACAGCGGTATACTACTACCGCGGCTGTCTAATGTGGAAGCATTTTTGTCTAGAGCGCAAATTGTAGATTCGCCATCGAAACATAGCTGGTTGTCTTCTCTTATGGACATTTTCAATATACGAAGAAGTGAGAAGTGCTGTGAACAAATTGTGCTTGGTTTAAAAGATTTTGACTCATCGTGTACATCCACTGCTGTGATAGATGAGACCGGTCCGGAAGTAGATTTTATTGAAGGTAAAATTGAAAAGAATGCTAATTTTTTGAAGGTAAAAGAAGTTGCAATGGATTTGGAAGACGACACAAGGATCGAAGGCAGAAGAAAAGAGCGCTTATATTCAAAGCCAATGTTGCAACGAAAATTAAAAGTGAGACATTTACAAATGATTTCTTTAGGGGCCACCATTGGGGTAGGTCTTGTCTTGAATTCAGGTAAAGCATTTTCCATAGCTGGTCCTCTGGGTGCATTTCTTGGATTTCTTTTTGGCGGTCTAGTTATTATGGCAACATTGTTCTCCTTCGCAGAAATTGTGGCACTAATTCCCTTGATATCAGGTATATCTGGCTTATGTTCGAGGTTTGTTGGTGATTCATTTGGTTTCACAGTTGGTTGGTGCCATTGGGTGTCATATGCCTCTGCTTTTCCTTCTGAGCTCATTGCAACCGCAATAATGCTTTCGTATTACGATTCGCTATCATCAATATCAACTAGTAACACAAGCATGAGCATCACCTTGACTTTGATGGTTGTTTCTCTCGTTGCAATAAATCTACTTGATGTGAGGATATATGGAGAACTCGAATATGTAGTGAACGCACTCAAACTCTTCATTATATTATTACTGACAATTACTGCTATTGTATTAAATGCCGGTGGTTTCAATAACAACTATATCGGCTTTAGATATTGGACTGCAAATTTGTCACCATCTGAAGACATAACCTTTGGCCCATTTAGGCCCACTTTCGATCTTACAGATTATGGGGACGGTTCAAAAAATGGAATAGGTGGGGTGGGTGGAGTGTTATTGAGTTGCTTATTGGCTAGTATTACTTCTAGTTTTTCTTATATTGGAAGCGAAATAGGCTTTATTGCAGCAGGCGAGGCTCAAAATCC
Organism: Kluyveromyces nonfermentans; assembly: GCA_030569915.1. NCBI lineage: Eukaryota > Fungi > Ascomycota > Saccharomycetes > Saccharomycetales > Saccharomycetaceae > Kluyveromyces > Kluyveromyces nonfermentans. The sequence goes on from JAJLUD010000015.1 coordinate 64,217, forward strand.
AAGGAGCGCTGTCCCTAGTGTTACGAAAAGAATATTTGTTCGAGTTGTTGTATTTTATTTACTTTCAATTTTCGTAGTAGGTATGGTCATATATGCAGGAGATCCAAGACTACTTCGAATCGTACCTTCAAGTGACTCATCGTTAAAAGAACATTTTGACAACTACCAAGATATTATTGACATACTTGGTGGATCAAACTGTGAAACGCTACTTTCAGATAATATGATTTTTGATGAATCATCAAATCAATCGCCATGGGTAATTGCTTTTAAATCATTCAAACAATGTACATTAGCAGGAGTAATAAATGGTTTTTTCGTTTTTGTTGGTCTCTCCGCTGCCAGCTCACAACTATATGCATCAAGTCGAACATTGTATGCAATGTCCACTCAAAATAAAGCACCTGCAATTTTTAGCAGATGTACTGAGTATGGAAATCCATACGTGGCTGTTTTATTCTCTGGTTCCTTAGGTTTCGCTGGCCTTCTATGTCTAGATTTAAACGGTACAGAAACCCTTTTACTCTTCGTCAATTTCGGTGTAACAGGGGCAATCATTGTCTGGTTTGGAATGAATGTATCTTTTCTAAGATTTTTCTATGCCTTAAAAAAAAGACCTGATATAATTGATAGAAACTCAAAAGAATATCCTTACAAGTCACCATTTCAACCTTTTCTGTCCATTTTTGGTATAGTATCAGCTCTATTATTGTTGATTTTGGGGGGTATTCAGAATTTTTTCGTGTGGAGTACATTAAATTTCATATCATCTTATTGTAATATTGTTGTCTTCGTCGTACTGTATCTTGGGTATACATGGATAAAAGGGTCTAATATAAATTCCCTTGAACAGATAGATTTGGATTCGGGAAGAAGAGAGATGGATAGGATCATTTGGAATGAAGACGTTGATTATTCGCTTAATTTAAAAGAATTTTTACACAAGGTTTTCAGTTACGTATAGTACACTAGAAATCGTTTGACTTTCAATGCCAGAACTAGTTTCTTAAATGGTGTTTGTTTTTTGATGGGGAAAATATCTTAAAATATAATCAAACATATATTGTAGATATAAACATATGAGAAATGCAGCTAAGGTTTGATTCGACATCACGAAGTATTTAAAAATTCAATCAAAGAAACTACTTCATCGGGATTGTGTTTATCCAAATTTTCGATTGAACCTTCTTCATCAATTGTGGAGGAAACCCTATGATTTAAAATAGTGCCATATCTTTTTTCCATCGATGTGTTTCCTAATTTTATGCTGTTTACGACATCAAGGTCGACTATTGGTTCTTGAATATTATCACCTGTTTCTGATAAAGCTGCAAAAATTGAATCTTTTCCATCTAATTGATTAAGTTCAAGAAACTGAGTAAAGTTGTTGAATGAGCCATGAGAATTCCTCCGTATTTGTTCCTTTGTATTTTCGATTGTAAGTATTGGAGAAGCAACTAAAGAATGTCTCCTGTGTTTTTTTTTTAATGCACGAAACGGCTCTATACTCTTTTGTGCATATGAACTATTGCTGACGCTTGTCGAATTTTCGAGAGAAGTAGAAACCGAACTGTCAATGATACGACTTGCACCCTTCTTTTCATGTAATCCAAAGTCGACAACCGCAGAAGCTCTCCTATGCCGTTCACTCCTTGGAGGAGATGGTAATTGATCAATACGTGGTCCAGTAAAGGTGGAAGGTGATTCTAATGAGCTTCTTCGGTTTTTAGTAGCTCGTGAATATTTAGCTGATGATTCTGAACTACCCCTTCTGCTATTCCGAATAGAAATGTTTCTCAACTTAGGACATTCTGTCACCCAAATATTATCATTTACTCTATAGCTTTGATTCAGATCAAAGCTTCGTAGTTGATTGAATAAAGTTTCATTCTCAAATTCTTGTCGTTTAATTCTTTCCTCGCTTTTAGATAGTCCCGGATAATTTAACATAGAGGTTGGGACTGAAGAAATACTAGAAGTACGCGATCCGAAGCTTATTCTCGTCGGTGTGGGTGTTGATGAAGCAGGTGTGGAATGTGGACAATGGTTGTTACAAGAACTTCTTAAAGAAGGCACCTTATCATATCTTCGATTGAGTCCATCCCCATACCACATGTCTGTAGAAACAATTGCATCTTGCTCATTAGGGAAACTAAAATCTTTAAATCTGGAGGCTATTGCATGACTCTCATCAACTTCTGCGTTGTAGTCATGTGCAATATCTGATTTTCTATCAAACGTATTGGTCTCATGCATTGCCCCCTTAGACGTCTCATCGGATGTTGCCCGCACCAAAGTTCCACTAGCGTCGTGACTACTCATATTAACCTGCATGATTGATCCACTTGATGAATCATCAAGCTCGATATCTTCTGTCATACTGGAGTTATTTATATTTAGTAATTCCCTTTCCATCTCTGCGCAATACAGGTTTCTGATGAGATTTATTTAAAGACGATCCATTCATTCCCTACTCTTCGATATTTATATCATAGTCTTTAATAAATTCAATTCCAAAGATCAATATAAAGTCTATTAGATAAAACTTTAATATACATACATCAATCAGTACTAACTAAACAATAAAAGACTTTATTTTCAAAAAGAAAATTACAATCGCATGATGACTTTTTTTGTCAGAACGTAAAGCTGCGTTCCCATCTAGCGATTATGTCCAAATTATTTTGACCGCTTCGAAGTTGAACAATCTACATGCTTCCTGCAGCAACATTTTGAGCAACGAGCAACGGAGAAAATCATTGAATAAAGGAAAATATTAGGGTGTTTAAAGTTGTCGTAGTGATTTTCCGTTTCAATGTTTGTAGCCTATATGTTAAGGTACAATGCGGTGTTTAAAATTTGCAATTTTTGTACCTGCATGCCTGTAGGTCGATCGGTGCGTCAGTAAAAAAGTCTGTACCTGAATGGGCTGTCGCAACGGAAATTCCTCAAAGTCACTAGTGTGTGGCAATATAAAACTTCCCTTGCTCTAGAAGACCGTAGGAATTGAAGTACATACTTGGTCCACATACCCCTAGAAAGGGTGTACGGGGTACCAGTGATAAAGTCTTGGTACTTTTGATACACGTGAGATTTTATCTCAGATTATTTCATAATTTAACGTCAAACCATAATGCTGTAGTAAGCTTGTATGAGACACGGTTATGTTAGATGTGGCTTTCTGCAAAAGAACAGTTTCCATGGCGATAGCAATTTTACTTACACCACGACTTATCAACGATGAAAAGACGTTCGTTAGTCACCTCAAAAAGCTCAGGTTCTATAACGTGGTAGGATAAAGTCCGCTAACTACTCCTTTCAATAATATAACAATCCCCTATGATAAGCGAATAATACAATTTACTTATCTTTCCTTGAATTGATCATATATTTTACTATAACAGGCACGACATGTACTACAAAATGTATAGAAAAAATAGAGTTGGTCCAGCCAACTTTCTAGAACTAGAAGCGTAAAGAAAATAGCGTAAAAATGGTAGAAGTTGTATGAATTCCCGATCGAGAAATGATCGCAGATAACTGTTTAAATCAGAGTTTAAAAAACATTTTATGTATACCAGCATTGTAAGGTTTTCTGCAAATTTTTAATATGTCTTTTGAATTTTTTTTCCTCCTTTTGGACTTTTTTTTTCTTTCAGACTCGTTGACTTTTCTCGCGGTGCGGTTACTGACGCTTTTCTTATAGAACAAGTAACCATGGTAACCAGTTCATCAGAGTCTAGCAAAAGAGAATGTACATTTTCGCCAAGAATATCCAGAAGAACGGTGAAACACAATGTTCTTAAAACAATGGGTTGTTGCCAAAAGAGAAAGATTAGAAACGATAAAATGGAACTTCAAAAAAATTTTTTTTTTCTTTTAGATGAACCAGTTGTTTTGTATTGTTAATTGGTAGATAGCCTTTTAGAAAACTTATTTTGTCCATGCCAGGACAGCCATACCGAGAAAGAAAAGTTTGAGGAAAGCTCATAAAAATACGTAGACTTGTTTGATATCCTTCTGATACGTGTAATATGAGATGACTACTCAGCACCTTCCTTCCTTCCTTTTTTCGTGCTTTTGTTCTTGTGGTTGCCATGAAGCATTCAGTTGGTAATTGAGCCAAAATTCATGCATATAGCCGACTAGTATAGGGAGGAAAAAATCAGTATATACCTCCGTATAGGTCATCGAAGAAGAACTGCGTCTCTGTAGGGGCAGGCACCGAGTTGTCCTGGTTTGTACTTTCATTCTGAACGGTCATGGACGACTTTTCTGTTTTAGTAGAAATGGTGTTGATATTATCTTCCTCATGTTCGTCGATTGTAAACTTGGTCATGTCGCTTTCAAGGTTTTCCATGTTGTGCCAATAATCGATGTTTTGGTTGGAATTGATCACATTACGCCATGAGTAATCGGAACTAGAAGAGGAGGACGAATAGGAAAGTTGTGGATCACCTACGGAAGACGAAAAGGAACCGTGTTGCGATGAAGCCAACTTAGAATAAGAAAGGTTTTTAAACGTTTCTCTGCGTCGAGCCTCCATAGGTGTTAGCAAATCTGACAACTCACTAGGTAACAACATGCTCTCTTCAGTTTGTAATCCTTCAGCGTACGATGCTTGCACATTCATATTCATACTATTATTATCAATCGAATTAAAAAACGATGTGTTACTGATAGGAAAACCATGCGCTAGCCCCTGAGGTATAGACATCATGGAAGATGAAGTAGCTGGTTGTCTGAAGGAAGAAAAATTCAAAGCACTGGCTGCGTTCGAATTAACCGCAGGTGTATAATTTGTAAAGTTGATAGCCAACGATGTACCTTCCCTGTGCGAATTCGCGCCAGTTTCTTCTCCCTGTTGAGCCATCATGTACGACCCACTTTCAACAAATTCAACCCCTTGACCCATTCCTTGGTTAAAACTCTTTCCTGGCACAGAGTTTGTAGTAGACCATCTGCGTGGATTCACCCTCGTCCCATTAGCCAACACATGCGCATTAGCACATTTCATTCCAAACTTACAGTTCCCTTTCTGGAAATACTTGCATGGGGTCTTATCCGCTACCGAACTATTCAACGAATGCGAAAATGGACACGATTCTCCTGCCTGACAATTGCCCTGTAAATAAAATTTGCATGGAACATGAGAATAGTTCTTCTGTGGAGAACTATTCTTGGTAATTAATAACTGTTCAATGATCGCTTTTTGTTGTTGGCACGTGAGAGATCCTCCTCCTGCCTCTGAAATATCCCGTTCTCCATTATTCTTATGAATCGTTTTAACTTTGTTACCTTCTCCTCCGTATTTCTGGTTCATAATTGAACCAGATCTCGAACGATGTCGCATTTTCTACTTTATATCACCTTAAAAATACTATCTCTTATCACTTTTTCTAATGTTTCTTACCGATTTGTTCTTAACTTTAAAAGATACCTACCTCGATAACCCTTCTTTATAAACTTTCGAAGGTCTACAAAAATTGCATCTACAAATCATGCTCGTTTTACACAATCTATCTACGTCTCTCCTAACCCTGTCAATGTGTGTGTCGGTGCTCACTGTCTCCCTACTCATCAGAAAAGAAAGAACTAAGTTCGAATACTAAAAAAAAAAAAAAAAAAGAGTTATCTCTATCACTGCCTGTTTCAGAAAGAAGAAGAGAACTTTAGGCACCGTTCCACACAAAGTTTAAACAGCCTAATGAATAACCGCAAGTGTCATTGAAATACGGGTTGGGAATTCAATGGAATGGTACTTGCCGTCTAATACGCATGAGAACGCTGTGGTATACGGCATACATACCACACGGGTCGTCAAATGTGAAAGCCAGAATAGATAGCTAAAGAGTGCAGTCAATGCATTGTATATTTAATTTTTTATTAAAAAAAAATAGACTGTTTTCTAAGTGACTGAAACGTCAGGTCGCAAGGACAAGCATGTATTATATATGTAATGGTAGTTGTTTTCGATGTTGGAATGTGATACAGGGTCTACCAGCAGTTTATGGCAAATGCCGTTGCATGTCTCATGCGCAGTATGCATTTATTTCTATGAAGTTAGGTTTTTTTTTTTTTACTTTTCTTTCGCTGGGCCCTGCGGCCCAGCGAAAGAAAAAACCTGTGCAGCTCTTTGCTAGCTAGCTAGTTCGCTGAGTTCATCAGTGGTTCGGCCCAGCAACATTGACAGAACGATTGTAAGATGTGGACAGGTTGAAGATTTGCGATCAGGCATACCAAAATAGATAGCTCGAGGTGTTTCATCTTTGTTATGTCGCTGGTGTTTACAAAACTAAAAGGTGAGGAAGGATCAGAGGATTCTAAATGAATGAGTTATATTTAAAGAAGATAGAGTTAGGCGGAAGACATAATGTGGGCAGACACAAATGCTATTTTTTTAGCAACTTCGAGAAAGCAGGACCTGTAATAAATAGGGCGGTGGATTGTGGTGAGGATAGTTAACTGTATTCATCATCAGAATTTTGTCAATTTTTTTTTAAGGGTTCTGCAAAGACATTCTGCGCCTGTAATAGTGGAAGAGGTTGCAATTTGTGGAGATATTAAGTTATCTCTGTCCGCTCGTTTAATAATTATTGATTAGGTGTCTTGAAGATGTCGGAGGTGTCATGGATAGGCAGCAAGAGGAATAGATGGGATGATGCCGGGTATCTCGAGGACGTTCCTAGTAAGCGGAAAAGCCGTGGTTCTGGGAAATGGTCGCTGTCAGTTTCGGAAAATGTACAATTGGAGAAATGTAAGTCGTTCGGAAAAGATTTGATAGGGTCGCCACTTACTCCACGTTCGGACTTGAATACAGCTTTGTTAAATGCGCATTTTGCAGAATTACGTTTGCAGTCACAAGAGACACAATTCCGGAAAGGTAGTCACAGTTCATGCGACAAAGAATGTAACGTAATTTTCCGTACTCCAGAACTGCTCATGAATATTTTCAAATATTTGGATCACGACGCATTGTATACATGCAGTAAAATTTGTTTCTTGTGGAGATGTATTATTTCAGGTATACTTAATCACAACGTTGTGTATCAGCATAATGGGTCGCTAAATCTGTTCCATGTATCGGAACAAGATGGAAAGATTTACCCACAACACTTGAATTTCTACAAGTTTCGAAACCATAGTGAATTTATAGAAAAACAATTGCCACGTTTGCAGTTGACAAGATTGAGCTCACTGAAGTTTTACATATGTCCCATAATTCCTCAAGTTTTTCAAAAGCTCGCACTTTCCAGCACACTTCGCAAACTGACAATTGTAGGGAATAAAAAAATTTCTGATAAACAATTGATTGGCATAACCATGGGACTGCCGAATCTGACTGAGTTGGACTTGAGGGCATGTACCATGATCAGTGACATTTCCATAGTCTCTGTTGTGAAACATTGTCCTCTATTAGAAATTGTAAACTTAGGCAGACATGAAAACGCGAATCTGATAACCGATTTGGCTGTGATGGCTTTATCGCAATTACAAAATTTAAATACACTGGGTTTGTCTGGTTGTGATATGATTACAGACGTTTCCATCTGGCAATTGCATTTCAAAAGGGCTGACACATTAAATCGCATATCTATAAATGGTTGCACCAAGATTACAGATAGCAGCATTATAGACATCGTGTCTCAAAACGGTTTCCCTAATCTCCTAATGTTGGACATTAGAAACTGTTCGTTGATTAGATTTAAGCAATTAGTCAACTATCGAAACTGGAAGTTTTATAAATTTCAAAAGACCCTGCATATTCTTGTGTGTGATGAAATGAAGGCAGAATTTCATGCGCAAGAACAAGAACTTAATAACCAGTATAGACACCATATTTTAAAAGATTTAAATAATTGGATTAATGAATAATTAGAATTAGTATATACTCTAAACATCAGTACAATTTCACATCTTTCACGTGATGGTGATAAAGAATTTGTCTGCGAAAAAGGAAAAAAAAAGGACTTCTTTAGTCTATCAAAGCATTCAACTGTTCGATGGCCATACCATTTTGCCAAAATGCCACCTTAGCGCAAATCTATCTGAGGATCTTTCAACACTACCGGAATACAAATGAGTGGCAGTCGTGAACGTATTCAGAATTTTAAACAAAATGAAGGCTATAAACAAGGAACAAACAGGTATCAACCAAGCAGTCGACCTTCTAGATACTTAAACAGCTATCAGAACAACACGAACAACGAAAACAACTCTTATCCAAACTATCATTCGTACACGCATACACCAACACAGTCACATTCCAGGCCGTACACTCAACATCAACATGGATATCCTTACGGTTACAGGAGTCATGAACATGTACACAGCAGGCAAGGTTACAGAGGCGGATCGCATCAACCACCATTTCGTGGTGGACACAGATATGCTAATAATTTCAGGAAAAGCGCTTCACAGCAAATACATCTGAGCGAGAGTAAACCCTCTATAAAACCACCTTCCAGACCTCACTCTTCGCCTCAGCCCAAACCAGTGTCCAATAAAAAGCTTAGTATACCCAAAGAAGAAAATCCGTTCGTCTACCTATTAAGTACAGAGGACGGTGAATACAGACAAAATCTAAGGGAAGCCTACCAAGAAGGAGATCAAATAGATCGAAAATTGGAAGAATTGAAGCTTAAAATTTTCAAAAATGAACTAGAACTTGGTTTAATGAGCACGCAATATGAAAAGGATGCATTGAATGTCAGATTAACACAAGAAAAATTGGATAGCCTACTAATGAACTAAATTACTTGGTACTTTGAATTTTTAAATTCGAATATATCGCTGTATATAGAGTGTCTATGGATAGAGTTTTAAGGGGAAAATTGTTCAACGAAATGTTCTCATCGTCCTGACGAAATCATGAATGTGTTTTTTTTCAACTTCTTCCTTCATAGTTATGAAAAGAGTAATCAACTGTCCTTGGAATTAAAAAAAATAAAGAAAAAAAAAAAGATTATTATTCATTATGGCTCTTAAATTGGGCATCTACTATCTTAACCTTCTTGTTGCAGGACATAGGACAACAGATAATCAGAATAACTTAGTGATGTATCTAATTGAACAATTGTACAATTTCGAACTATTGAAAAACAACAAATATGTCAATGCGGTAGCATGGATCATCTTCGTGGCAGGAATCAGCAAGGCAGTATTGTTATCGTTAAACTTTACAAAGATGTTGCTCGATCTTTTCATCCTTCCAGGCCCTAATTTCAAAAAATATGGTAGAGGAAAAGGTGCATATGCCGTGGTGACGGGTGCTAGTGATGGTATTGGTAAAGAGTACGCTAAGCAACTAGCCAAAATCGGCTTCAACTTAATCCTGATCAGCAGAACAGAATCCAAACTCATCGAACTTAAGAAACAAATCGAAGTAGAATCTAACGTGGATGTGAAAATTCTTGCTCTAGATATCAGTACAGACTCAACGTCTAATTACTCAGCCATCAAACAACTTGCCTCAGGCCTTCCTGTGACAATCCTGGTTAACAATGTGGGCAAATCACATTCCATCCCAGTCCCATTTATGGAAACTGACGAATCTGAGCTTAGAGACATTATCACAATTAACAATACGGCAACCTTAATGATTACTCAGACGCTCCTCCCTCAATTGACTGCCACCGTAAAGACTTTGAATTGTCGTGGTCTGGTGCTAACTATGGGCTCGTTCGGTGGGCTCTTGCCCTCTCCATTATTGGCAACCTACAGTGGTTCCAAAGCCTTCCTCCAATGTTGGTCTGCTGCCCTGGCCGGCGAACTCGCTGCCCAAAATATCGATGTACAATTGGTTCTTTCCTATCTCGTCACCAGCGCCATGTCAAAAATCAGAAAATCTTCTGCACTCATTCCTAACCCTCAATCATTTGTCGCTTCAGCCTTGTCTTCTATCGGAAAACGTTGCGGTGCTCAAGAAAGATATGCCACTGTCACTCCGTATTGGTCTCATGCTCTCTACCACTTTTTAATCGAAAATTCTATTGGAGTCTTCTCTAAATTAGCAAACTATATCAATCTCTCCTTCCACACTTCTATTAGAAAGAGAGCATTGAAGAAGGCTGCAAGACAGTCAAAGAATAAATGAATTTTCGCTCACAACTAACTCTAAATATATATCCTCCTTTTATATATACTTATATTTCATCTTGGTTCTTCCTTTCTGACTCAATAATGTTCTATGTCAAAGGTTGTTCGCTTATAATATACAGAATCGATCTTATTTAATACTTGCCGCCCATTCGTTCATATTACCCGCTCTTTGCCCTCTCATCATTTCTCTCTCGCTGTTTACGTGTTTTCGTTTCTGTTACCCGCATCTCCACATTTCCCGTTTCGTTTCGTTTCGTTTTGTATTGTATTGTATCGTCTCGCGTCCAATCCATATAAAACCATCGTCACACACACCACCGCCGTTGCCCGTTTTTCCTCACCTCTCTCCAATCCGGTCTGCTTAAGAGCCTCAACCAAACTACCCCAACCATGTCTGACCTCACTAACTACAAGCGTCTGGAAAAAGTCGGCGAAGGAACGTACGGCGTTGTCTACAAGGCTCTAGATCTTCGTCACCAGAATAGAATTGTGGCACTAAAAAAAATTCGACTTGAATCTGAAGACGAAGGCGTACCTAGCACCGCTATTAGAGAAATCTCACTTCTCAAAGAACTTAAGGACGACAACATCGTCCGCCTACATGACATCGTGCACTCGGACGCACATAAACTTTACCTGGTTTTCGAGTTCCTAGAACTCGATTTAAAACGCTACATGGAATCCATCCCCAAAGACCAGCCGCTAGGCTCATCTATCATTAAAAAATTTATGATGCAATTATGCAAGGGAATCGCGTATTGTCACGCGCATCGGATTATTCATCGCGATCTTAAACCGCAAAACTTGTTGATAAACCGTGATGGCAATTTGAAACTTGGAGACTTTGGTTTGGCACGTGCTTTCGGTGTTCCTCTTCGTGCTTATACGCACGAAATTGTTACGTTATGGTACCGTGCACCAGAAGTTCTTCTCGGCGGCAAACAATACAGCACCGGCGTAGACGTCTGGTCGATCGGCTGTATTTTCGCAGAGATGTGTTGTCGCAAGCCGCTGTTCAGCGGCGATAGCGAGATCGATCAGATCTTCAAGATTTTCCGTGTGCTGGGCACTCCTACTGAAGCCGTATGGCCAGATATTGTATACTTACCCGACTTTAAACCCTCTTTCCCGAAATGGTCGCGTAGAGATCTGCACGAGGTAGTTCCCTCGCTGGACGCTCGCGGCCTTGATTTACTCGACAAACTCGTGACCTATGATCCAATCCATCGCATTAGTGCCAAGCGCGCGGTACAACACCCATACTTCCAACCCGATTGAGATTTTACTCCCCGCATGCCTTGTGTCGTCCACGTGACATGTAAACACATCATGTAAACATGGTTATATAATGTAAACAAACGTCATACCAACCCACCCACCCCCTCCACTACAGCTCTTTCTTCGCGCCGTCCACTTTTCAACGCACTCATAGAAACGCGACAAAATCTGTATCTGAAATTCTTGCTAGCGCCACGTGAACTACACGTGGAATCTTTTCCGTTTCTGATTGAGCCATCATTTTCCTTGCGCCGCTTCCTCCTACAAAATTGTCGTGGCTGTGCCGCATTTTCTACGCAACTCACGTTTTCCAGCAAGTGGTTGCGTTTCTTTAATCTCTCAGAACAATGCGCATCAACTGCCAACTGCCTGAGGCTGCCCATGTCAAGGCGCAGCTACGAATAAAAATTCCAACAACATGCAATGTACAGATACAGATAACTATAGCTAGCAGAAAAAAATGATTTATGCATTAGTTCTTGGCTATAAATACTAGCAAGAGATTGCTGGGCACTTAGAACAAAGAAGAGGAAATAGGAGACAAAGATTTGTTTGTGGGTGGAAAGTGTGACAGTAGAGGTGTTGAGTGTCAGAATGAAAAGAGAGATTCGATATTTAGTGTATTTTCATATTTTGGTTCTAGTAGTTCTATTGTACGCATGCTTTGACCTTCTTACTCTAGTCATCGATGATACTTTCCAAGATGCGTTGACTAGTACAGATTTAAATCCACCAGATACATCGGCAGTTCATCCAGAATTGATTCCAAGAATCATTCATCAGACGTATAAGACGAATGATATTCCAGACCACTGGAAGGATGGGCAACAAAGATGTATTGATTTGCATCCGGACTATAAATATATTATGTGGACGGATGATATGTCTCGTGACTTTATAAAGGAAGAATATCCTTGGTTTTTGGACACTTTTGATGGGTATAAATATCCTATTGAAAGAGCAGATGCGATAAGGTATTTTGTATTGTCACATTTTGGAGGGATTTATATTGATTTAGATGATGGTTGCCAGAGGAAATTGGATCCGTTGTTGACGGTTCCTGCATTTGTACGGAAAACGGTACCTACTGGTGTTTCAAATGATGTGATGGGGAGTGTGCCTAGGCATCCGTTCTTTCTTAAGGTGATGGATTCTTTGCAGAAATATGACAGGAATTGGTTGATTCCGTATCTGACTATCATGTTTTCCACTGGACCATTGTTTGTTTCCGTGATGTGGAAGCAATACAAAAGATGGGGAGTGCCTGAAAATGGAGTTGTTCGTATTCTGCAGCCAGCAGACTATAAGATGCATCAAGAATCCTTCTTTTCTATATCGGAAGGTTCTTCTTGGCACACAGGAGATGCACATTTTGTAAAATCTCTCGCAAATTACATTCCTATGTGTGTTGTTTTAGGGTTTTTGTTGGCCTTTGGCATCATGTATTTGGAGTACCGAGTTCTTTGTTGGTTAATCTCTGGTGGTGGTGCACAGCGAATTTACAATTGGTGTATTGCAAAAGCTGGCTTTGCACCAAGATCTACGCTCGCTGATACCTTAGAAATGAACAGGATCAGAAGATTGAGGAAAGATTCCAATTTGCCCGCTGTAATCTCAATTCCGGATCTCGAAAAACAAGATCCTAAGTTTACCGATTTAAGCACTTGAAATTAACGCTGTCTGCGTTAAATTTGCATTGAAGTTAGCAGCGCGTTATGATTGTTTTTTTAATCGTTGTTGCATTGGACGCTCTGTAATTTTCTATTTTTTTTTTTTTACTTGCGAGCGCTCTATTATCTTGACAATATATTTCTTCCTTCCTCATAAAGTCATTATCTTTGTTTTGTTGCTCAGCTGGACCTTCATGCAATCAAATTGATCTTTCAAATAATGACGCTTAACCATAACATGTATTATCATACGTTTATTTTCCCAATTTTTCCGAGAAACAAATCTTCTTTTTTGTACTAAATATAATTAAACATTCAAAAGTGTAAAGAACGATTGATTATTCTGTATTTCATTTTTAAAATATGAATAGAAAATTCTGCCTATACTTTATTCATCATTCTTATAGCAACATAACTATTACTTAAGTTACAAAAAAAAATTAAAAAAACAATTGGTTGTGGAATGTCTTTAAAAACACGTGAAGAAAAAAAAACTGTTTTATTTGGAACCTCTATTTAATAGTGGTATTGTTCCACCAGACCAGAGATTGAAGATATATTGTTGAATACATCGCGTACACTGTCGGGGACCAAAAAAAAAAACTAATAATACAACAAATACTTGATTTCAAACTGGAAAAGGATCAATTCATTTTCTAAGAAGACAATGTTACAGAAGATCCAGAAGTTTCATACCAAGCGTTAACCGTGTCAGCAGAGAGGGTGGAATCAAAGCTGTCTGAAACTTCAACAATATGAATGCTTTCATCATCACCGTCGAAGATGACAGCAGCCTTCAAGCTACCAGAAGTTGGTCTGTCGAAGTAGTCAGAGGAGCCACCACCACCATTAGAGGTACCATCATTGCCTTGGCCATCGTGGAGGGTTGTGATCAATTTGTCAGAACCAGTAGACAAGACTTCAAACAAATCAAGTTCACCACAACCAGTGCTCCAACAGGAGCATGAGGAGTCACCGTATTGCAAGGTTCTTGGTATCTTTGCATTCAACAGCCAAACAGCTGGCATGTCAACGTTGTTGGTACCAGTGTTATCAGTTGGCATAGAAAATTCGAAGACAAAGATCTTGGTAGCACCACCGAAACCATGGTAGGCTGGAATATCATCTCTGTAGTAACCACAGTCACCAATGGAGGAATCATCGCATGATTCACCACTAAAAATAATAAATTCGGTATCAGAGGCAACAGTAACATTACCTAAAGCCTCAGCTGATGAAGATGCACTAGTACCATCAGAAGCACAGTAAGAGATGGAGTTACCGAAACAAGATGACCAAACACCTGAATCAGTAACACCACCCAAATGGTTCATGAAAGTAACATTAGATGTGGTATCTGGGACAAAATGAGCAACTCTGCTCCAACCAGATCCAGTTGAGGTCGAAGAAGAGGTTGATGAAGTAGTTGATGCAGAAGTAGAAGAAGTGGTGGTGGAAGAGCTGGAAGTACTGGTGGAAGTACTGGAAGTAGTACCAGTAGCACTGATCACGACTTCGGCAGCAACTACATCTAGAGAGGTAGTAGTATCATCACTAGATGTGCTAGTAGTTGTAGAATCAGCAGCAGCAGTTGTAGTGCTTTGGGCTTCAGCAACGATTGTGTTACCCTCTGCATCGACAACGATAGTTGAAGTAACCTCAACCCATTCAATAGCTGCCTCTCTCTTATGCTTGTGATGAGCAGCTTGTGTGGATGTACAAGAGACATCATCCTCATCAGCAACACCTCTTTTAGCTAATGTAACCCCACTATCTGGGTAGTAAACAGCAAATTCTAATAAGTTAATTGGTCCTCTGAAATGGACGGACAATTCTTCATTCAAAGGAGTGATGCTACCGCTAAAAGAAACTTCCTCTTGTGTACATTCACAAGTAGTTTCATCCATGTCAGTCACATCATAGTATGTACCAGAGTAACCAACATTAGAGTAAACAACGGCATCTGTTTCTGAACAATAGTAGTTCCCGTCGTCGTAACTGCAACCTGCCTTCACAGAAGCTGCTAATAAAGCAGCGTTGGCAACAGATCTAAATTTCATTGCTTGTATGAAGACTTAAACTATTTTCCAACTGAATAACTTCTCGTAAACGTACTTGGATCAATACTAATATCAATGTGTTCTATAGTTCAGTTTAATCAGAATTCAAAATCTGAATATAATACTAAAAGGAATGTACAATAGTTGGTGAAGCAGAGCCTATTACTGTATAACAAAAAAGGGCTGAGTCTAACTTGAACTGTAAGAGCCACGAACACTTTTCAATAGTAAATCTTTAAACAGAAAGAAAATATAAACAATTAAAAAAAAAATGCTTTTCCATTTCGCTGCTATGGGACACGGTAAACCACGAAAACTTGCTCATTATAAATGACTTTTTTTTTAACTTAAATTATTACAAAGCTTACCATTTGCGGAACTGCTCTCCGAGCTACGTACCACTCACTGCCTTCCCACTGCCTTCTCACTCCCACTGCCACCATCTAGAGCCGCACCTTCCAACACCTGTTAGAACATTTTTGACCCAGCAACCCACTATTCACTAGGCCTCCCCCGTTGTCCACATGCAACGCAAATGAAACCACTTACTTACAAGCACTAAAACATTCTCTCTGCTCCTGCCAATAAACACAACGCATCAAGTTAATGTCATTTCCCGAATCAGGTTGATATATTTTCCGTACATACTATTCTTGGTGAAACACGATCTTTGACAAGCTTCGAGAGATACTACGTCCCCCTGGAAAAGAAACACGCAGTCTCAAAAGAAAAGATCGGAAGTGTTCAAACCCGTCAATTTCTTTTTACTCAGCTCGTACATTCATTTCTTTTTGAAATACAAACTGCGCTCTAATTAGAAAAGTAAGCGGACGATATCTCCTATAACCATCGTTACCCTAATTTGATATTTAGTATATGTTTCATGTATGTTTTGTTACCCTGTGTATGTACTATTTCCTACAGCGTGTCTCGCTTTTGTTCCAAAGTTATTATACTTTGTCCCTTCAACGTATACATAGCATAAAACCACACCAGGTTTATATCCCGGGAAAGAATACCACAAGCCAAGTTGCACTCTCCACCAAATATCAATGGCCATTCAGACTCCCAAACAACGCATCGCCAATGAAAAGTGGGCTAAAAACAACGAGAAAAAGTTAGGAAAACCTAGAGTTAGAGCGAAGGACAAACAAGAAAAGCCTTCGATTTCCTCCACCTGGTTGGTCGTCTTGGCATTCCTACTTATTGGAGGCGGTATACTAGAGGTAATCTCACATTTGCTATAGCTGCTTGTCTTAATTGCATCCACCAGTGTATGTAAAAAGAGTACAAATGGTTAAAAGACATAGAGGAATTCTAAACTTGTCACGTGATGTCTTTTTATCGCATATGTATTGGTTGTAAATATAGTCTAAAACTTACATTCAATTTGTTACCCTCTTATGCCCTTGTCCATACACGTGCTAAGAGCAACGCAAGCCAAACCAAGTCGGCGAGAAAATAGCCTTTGTAGTGTTACCCTGTTTATTATCTCCTCACGTTTCAGATGTAGGTAATGATTTGGGCATTTCGGGTTTTTTTTACACAATTGAACTAAGATAGAAAATAAGATCGTAGATATACTTCTTCTTCTGTGCCAGAAGGTTTGTTGACAACTGTACATCTTGAGTATACAGTTGCAACCGTCAGCCCTCGCATTTTTCTGTTGTGAGCCTTTTCTGCTCCAGCCGGTCCAAGAACAACTGAATATCTCTCAGAAATAAAATTCTGTGCACGTTTGGTTTCGCGCCCCCATCGGCTCTTATTTCGATAGCAGCGATCACAGGTACCATAACACTGCTCCCGTTCAGCTATTGACCGAAATGAGTTTGAACTCCCCCCTATGAACCGAACATTCCGGCCTATCTAGACCTTGCTTGAAAGTTTTTTTTTCTTTCTGTTTGTATTTATGCTATGAATTATCAACCGAACTTGACAGGGATGGGCAGAGACCGGACCGCCATAGTTACCAACCGCCATAATTTTTTTTTTATTTTGCATTGAGCGGGAAGACTTAAGAGCCGATGAATGTTCATCATCCAAATTTTTAAAGATTGCAATTGAAAAGTTGAATGAATGTAGAGGTTTTCTGAGAGACGACCCGAGGCATATATTATGGACACCGATATTTGCCGCTTAAGTTTGACAGATCGGTTGCAAAGGTTTTACGGATATGTATATATATATGGGTATTTGATTTCGTTTTACAACACGTATCTCATTGTTATTGTTGTTGTTACATTCATGGTTCTGATTGTCAAGTCTACTATAGTCAATAACTCTGTGGCATACCTCCAGAATAATTTAATAATATTTTAAAGGGAAATCAGCGCTAAGGCTTTATCTGCTAGAAAAGAAGTTAGATATCTCGGAGAGAAAAGTAATTATTTCGTTGATATTACTACAATCTAATACCTTGTCATTTCTTTTGGTTGTTGATATAGTGCCGCTGAAAAAAGAGTGAAGTTCAGCTTATCTGTTCTGACATATCCAAGGAAAACAATACTAGGTAACAGAATAGAAAGAAAAGATACTTTAAGAATTTTTAGAAGTGCGTTTTAAAGCTTAACTTGAATTAAAATTTATCAAGATGTCATCATTCGAAGAACAAGGTAACGGTTCATCTGGAAATGATAAACACAGTCTTCATTCTAGTGACTCATACGCACAATCTTTGAATTCCTTCCATTATGATGATGATGAGGCTCAAAATGTGACAACCAATTTGTCACATAAGATCACGAGTATTATGTCACAGGAACATGGAGCAGAGAGAATTGAATCCTTAGCCAGAGTGATATCTACTAAAACTAAGAAGGATATGGAGACCTTTGAGGTTAACCAATTGGATTTCGACTTAAAGTCGTTACTAAACTATTTGCGTTCGACTCAAATTTCTCAAGGTATTGAGCCAGGTGATTCAGGTGTTGCCTTCCACGATTTGACGGCTGTCGGTGTTGATGCCTCTGCTGCATTTGGGCCATCAGTGTATGAAATGCTTCTTTCGTGGACTCATGCCCCAGTAAAATACTTCAAAAAAATTACAGCTAGGAAAGATTCTGTACCCTTGCGTAATATAATCCAGCACGTTTCCGGTATTGTTGAATCGGGAGAAATGTTGTTCGTGGTTGGTAGACCAGGTGCTGGTTGTTCGACTTTACTTAAATGTATCTCAGGTGAGACTAGTGAATTGGTTGAAGTTACTGGTGAATTCTCGTACGATGGTTTAGATCAACAAGAAATGATGGAAAAATACAAAGGATATGTTATCTATTGTCCTGAATTGGATTTCCATTTCCCAAAAATTACTGTAAAAGAAACTATCGACTTTGCCTTAAAGTGCAAGACTCCAAGAGTACGTATCGATAAGTTGACCAGAAAACAGTATGTCAATAACATGAGGGATTTGTGGTGTACAGTATTTGGTTTAAGGCATACATATGCTACTAAAGTCGGTAGTGATTTAGTTAGAGGTGTTTCGGGTGGTGAACGTAAACGTGTTTCCCTGGTTGAAGCCTTAGCTATGAACGGTTCAATTTATTCTTGGGATAATGCCACCCGTGGTCTTGATGCCTCCACGGCTTTGGAATTTGCTCAAGCAATCCGTACGGCAACAAATATGATGAACAATTCTGCAATCGTTGCAATTTATCAGGCAGGTGAAAATATTTATGATTTGTTCGATAAAACCACTGTTCTTTATAATGGTAAGCAGGTTTATTTCGGTCCAGCTAATGAGGCTGTCGCTTATTTCGAAAGAATGGGTTACATCAAACCTGACAGAATGACTTCTGCTGAATTTTTGACCTCCGCAACTGTTGATTATGAGAACAGAACGTTGGAAATTAAATCAGGCTATCACGAAAAGATACCTAAAACGTCAAGCGAAATGGAAGCGTATTGGCATAACTCGCCAGAATATGCTAGAGTAGTTGAAGAATACAATAATTACTGTAGAGCTCATCCGGCTGATGAGACCAGACAAAGAATGGACCTTGCCAAGAAACAGAGATTACAAAAGGGCCAAAGAGAAAAGTCTAGATTTGTCATTAATTATTGGAGTCAAGTTTGGTATTGTATGTTACGTGGTTTCCAAAGAACCAAAGGAGATTTCACATACACAAAGGTGTATTTGTCATCATTTTTAATTAAAGGTTTGGTCGTTGGTTCCATGTTCTACCAAATTGATCCAAAAAATCAATCTACTACGGAAGGTGCTTATTCTCGGGGTGGTTTAATATTCTATGTTTTATTATTTGCAGCAGTTACTTCTTTAGCCGAAATTTCGAACTCTTTTCATAACAGGCCAATCATTGTCAAACAAAAGACATACTCAATGTATCACATATCTGCTGAATCTTTGCAAGAAATATTCACTGAATTACCAACTAAATTCGTGGCTATTATTGTTTTGTCGCTGGTCAGTTATTGGATCCCAGTTTTAAAATGGGACGCTGGTTCATTTTTCCAATATGTTCTCTACTTGCTTACTGTCCAACAATGTACTTCATTTACCTTCAAATTAGTAGCAACCCTGACAAAAGACGGCGGTACCGCCCATGCTTTAGGTGGTCTATGGGTCTTGATGTTAAGTTGTTTCGCCGGTTTCATTTTACCAATTGGTCAGATGCATCATTGGATTAGATGGTTCCATTATATCAATCCACTGACGTATGGATTTGAATCCTTGGTATCAACAGAATTTCACGGTAGAGAAATGCTCTGTTCTGAATTGGTTCCAAGTGGTACGGGCTATACAGGTGTTTCCATCTCGAACCAAATATGTAATGCAGAAGGGGCCGTGGCAGGTAATCTCTATGTTTCAGGTGATGCCTATGTTCTGAGTAAATATCATTTTGCATACAAACACGCTTGGAGAAATTGGGGTGTTAACATCGTCTGGACATTTGGTTATATTGTTTTTAATGTCATTTTGTCTGAATTTTTGAAACCAGTCGAAGGTGGTGGTGATTTACTACTATACAAGAGGGGACACATGCCAAAATTGGGACAAGAAAATGTGGATGCAAAAGTTGCTTCAAGGGAAGAAATGATGGAATCGTTGAATGGAAAAGGTGTTGATTTGCAAAATGTTATTGACTCGAAGGATGTTTTTACTTGGAATAATTTGAACTACACTATTCCTTATGATGGTGCTACTAGACAATTACTATCTGATGTTTTTGGTTACGTTAAACCTGGGAAGATGACAGCATTGATGGGTGAATCAGGTGCAGGTAAAACCACTTTGTTGAATGTTTTGGCCCAAAGAATAAATGTTGGTGTGATTACTGGTGACATGTTCGTCAATGCGAAGCCTTTACCAAAATCTTTTAACAGATCATGTGGCTATGTCGCTCAAGCTGACAATCATATGTCCCAGTTGTCCGTCAGAGAGTCATTAAGATTCGCAGCAGAATTGAGACAACCAAAATCTGTACCATTAAGTGAAAAGCACGAATATGTAGAGAAAATTATCACTTTGTTAGGAATGCAAAATTACGCTGAAGCTATTATTGGTAAAACTGGTAGAGGTTTAAATGTCGAACAAAGGAAAAAATTATCTATTGGTGTTGAATTGGTCGCCAAGCCATCTCTGCTCCTATTCCTCGATGAACCAACTTCTGGTCTAGATTCTCAATCTGCCTGGTCAATTGTCCAATTTATGAGGGCATTAGCTGACTCTGGTCAATCTATCTTGTGTACAATCCATCAACCTTCTGCGACATTATTTGAACAATTTGATAGATTGCTATTGTTGAAGAAGGGTGGGAAGATGGTTTATTTTGGTGATATAGGTGAAAATTCTTCGACATTATTGAACTACTTCGAGCGTCAATCCGGCGTAGCTTGTGGAAAATCAGAAAATCCAGCGGAATATATGTTGAATTGTATTGGAGCAGGTGCTACTGCCACTGCTAACGCTGATTGGCATGAGTTGTGGATCAATTCACCTGAATGTGCGGCTGCCAGAGCTGAGGTAGAAGCTTTGCACAAGAGTTTAGCCAGTAGACCAGCTACAGAGGATGATGAATTGTCTGAAAAGTATGCCGCTAGTTACCTAATTCAGTTGAAGTGTGTGTTTAACAGAACCTTGATCCAATTTTGGAGATCTCCTGTCTATATCAGGGCTAAATTTTTGGAATGTATCTTGTGTGCTTTATTCGTTGGTCTATCCTTTATTGCTGTTAACCACTCGATTGCAGGTGCAACACAGTCTTTCTCATCTATCTTTATGATGTTATTAATTGCGCTTGCTATGGTTAATCAACTTCATGTGTTTGCACTGGAATCTAGAGAACTTTATGAAGTTAGAGAAGCAGCCTCTAATACGTTCCATTGGTCAACTCTACTACTTTCTCAAACAGGTGTTGAAATTTTATGGTCAAGTTTATGTCAGTTTCTTTGTTTCATCTGTTACTACTGGCCAGCTGGATTTAATGGGACGGCACCCCATGCAGGTTATTTCTTTTTGATTTATGTGATCATGTTCCCTGTTTATTTCATTTCCTATGGGTGCTGGGTTTTCTATATGTCACCGGATGTTCCATCGGCATCTATGATCAATTCAAACCTTTTCGCTGCCATGTTGTTGTTCTGTGGTATCTTGCAACCAAGAGGAAAAATGCCTGGTTTCTGGAGAAGGTTTATGTACAACGTCTCCCCATTTACATACGTCGTACAATCTTTGGTTGCTCCATTGGTCTATGATAAGAGTGTTCAATGTTCAGAAAATGAGTACAAAGTTATGGACCCACCCTCCGGTGAAACGTGTAGTACTTACTTGCAGACATACATTGAAAATAACACCGGCTATTTGAACAATCCAAACGCCACCTCAAATTGTCAGTACTGTCCTTATAGTTACCAACAAGAGGTTGTTGAAACTTTTAATGTCAAGTGGGAATACAGATGGAGAAATTTCGGTTTATTGTGGGCATACATTTGTTTCAATTTCTTTGCGATGTTGAGTTGTTACTACATCATGAGAGTAAAGAACTATAGTGTATCGAGTCTTTTGAAAAAGTTAAACTTCTTCAAGTGGAGAAGTCCTTTACCAAAGAGTAGGCATGAAAAAGACACTACAATATTCAAGGAGAGGCCTGGTGATGCGACTTTGGTCAAACAACAATGAGAGAGACTTACTATAGTGGCCAGTTTTTTCTATTCTATAAAAATTAAAGAAATGGATTAAATATTGATGATTCTTCTAAACTCCCAATTTATATTTATTGTATACATGTTTAAAATAATATTCAACTTTAAAATATGAAATTTCACAATAATTATTCATTTAAAAAATAAGCGCCAAATGTAGTTTAATCTTGAAAGAACACATTTAACAGAAAAGAACAAAAAAATCATCACTATACATAATTAGATCAACACCTTCATTCTACTCTACGGATAATTTTAAATCCTACCGACATGATACATTATATCATGTCTCCATTTTTTCGACCATATTCTACGCAAAGGTCAACACATCTGATTTTGGATTCTTTGAAAGACATCAAGTTTACTGATGCGGATAAACGCGCGATTGATTCAGTAGTGAAATTAGTCAAAACTAATCGAAATAGTGTTTCGGAAAAGCCTGCTTACAGAAGTAAAGAGAAAAGGGAGTATATTGCCACGAAACTTGCTGTAGTAAAAAGTATTTTTCCGTTGGTGGGTGAAGGATTGATTTCAGCTGATCCACCAGCTGAAATGAAAAATCTTTACTTTGACGTGTATGCAAAGGACAAGAAGGATAAAGATGGCAACGTTGTACTTCCTGCTAATAAAAGACTATCTGTTACGAAACTTTTAACCAAGAGATGGTGTGAACTAAGTGAAATGTATGATATATGTTCCAAAATTCCGATTTTTGAACACAAGCAATTAAAAGTTGGAAAAATAGCACACGAACAATTAGAAGGACAATTGCACGCGATCGACGTATCTGTACAGGAGTTTATGGATACTTACGAATGGGAACTTGCTTCCGATGAATTACACCATCTTGCCGAAGACTGGTTCAGGTGTATCAATCGATTGGTCACTCTATTTATTAAGGGAGAAGCAAGAGAAATCATTTGCCATGGGTTCCTGGATTCACGGACAGGAGTCCTAGTAGGAGGAGACGTGAAGGATGATTCTGATATATTGGTGAGTGGGATAGTTGATCACTTGATACTTTTCGAAGCAGATCCTACCGATCCTATTCCTTTGCTTCCATGCCTCAGGTCCGAATCAAATAACGATTTACGTGACATACTATTAACTCTTCAGGATATAATTCCAAACATAAAACATTTAGAAATTGCTGTCAGCGATGTAAAAACGAGGCCTCGGAAAACCATACCAAACTACCCTTCGGTAATCAATGCTTCAAAATTGCAAATTATGTATTACAGAAATTTTATGCAGACCTTAGGGTCGAACCCGAAGTTAACGTATACAAAACTTTTGCTTAATGCTGAACGAAGAGGTATTAATGTTGATGATCCTATAAACATTTCAAATTTAATTTATTTTATGGAAATTGACCCTTCGCTCTCCGCAGACTTTGAAAGACTAATGCTTGGAGAACCGATAGGATTTGAGCCTTTCGATAATATTGAAAAAAAAGAAGATGTTGAACCCTACGACCTGTCAGAATATAATGATTTAACAATTGATTCCTCAACACTTCAGAAATATGGGAAATTTTATCAAGAATGGGTTAAACCACCGACTCTGCGTTATTTTGCTGCAAGAATGGCTCAACTTTATAGTATTGTGAAACCATTGTTGTCTGATCATTTAATGATAGAGTATTTTTCAGGTGACTCCAACTTTAAAACACTCCATTTTAAATATGAGCCAGACTGGTTAGATTCAGAGTGTAAAGACAGTTCCATGTTCTGGTTTGGACAAAGACTACCAAGACCCGTCCCACCAACAAAAAAAAACATCGACACCTTCTGCAAATATTGTGATTTCCACGACGTGTGCTCCTGGAGAGCAAATGGTAACAAAACTTTGAAACAACTTGGCAAAGAACTACAAAATTTAGGATGATACTGCACAAGTTGAATTTAAAATACTACTCTGCGATTTGAAAATAGACTAAACTAGCATGCTTGATGTTTTACGAATGATAAACTCAACTTTACAAAATTAAATCCTATTTTATTTGTGGCATTGTTCACACAGATCTTGGTAAAGAGTAGTAGTAATAGTAGCTTACATTGGAAAGTTGACATCAGTAAAGATTAATCCACTATAGATTCCAGACCCGTGTTAGATTTTGCGCATGCATTCATCTATATTGGCAGCAAGCCAAATTCTGTTCAACATATCGATGCGAATTTCAAGAACTATATGAAACCACATTGAAAATAGTGGTAATCAAGTTATCAAAAAGTAACTGTTAAGAGCTCATCTAAATGAAGTAACATAACCATAGATTTTAATTGGCCGTCCTTTTTTCCTACCTGGACCTCTTTTGCAAAGTAGGTTCTTTTCAGACAGGATCATTTCCATCACAATATCTTACAAATATACACCAAAGGAATTATTTGTTAGTACTATCTCTTAATCAAGACAAACATATGTGACATGGAATGTGATGTGCACTTCCAATTTGTCGCATTTATGTCTATCTTTTGCAGATCCTATCTGATTTTAATAATTTGTTATCCATTTTCACCATTGCGAAACCTGCACCTTCAGTCACGAGTGAAAACAACGAATATCTATCAATTGAAACATATGGGAGTGGTATCAAACCATAGAAAATCACAAACCAGAGCTACTAGAGCGCTTGTGGCATACGCATTAGATGAAATTCTGAAAATTTCTTTTTCGTTGTAGTTGTATTGAGAGAACGCTACACAAGAAGGGCAGTTATTGCGTTTATTAGGAAGTAACCCAAAAAATGCAATCTGAGTGCAATTGAAAATCAATACCGTTTTTGGACTCAGTCACATACGAAAATCGATATCCTTTTGTTGCTTTCTACAGATATCCTAGTGGTTGTGTTGGATATTTCAACAAACTTCGATGCCTTTCTAAAAGCTGAGTGATTTCGGTACACACAGAAAAAATGTAATGAAAATAGGTGCTATTTTTCAGAAAGTTTAAATTGTGCATTTGATCGTTATAAAGACATTTTGATACTCGAGTTCTATTAACTACATCAAAGTATGATTTCATCGAGAACCATCATAACACGCTGAAAAAAGAAAAAAAATGAAAAGTACGAAATTACAAGTTGCAAATATTACTAAAGTTCCTTAAAATAATAGATTTAATTATCGAACACCAAGCAATTTACATTTCTATATGTTATCACCGAAACAGTATCGTGACTTACTTAAGGGAGAAGTTCAGTTGGGATATGGTTTAATGAGTTACACCTGGCGGAATGAACCAGTTTCGAAAGAACAAGCTTTTAAAACGATCAAAAAGGTCATCGAAATGACGGGCGAAAAGAAGGCTTTCTTTAATGTCGGTGAATTTTATGGGCCACCATTAATGAATTACAAATTGTTGCAATCGTATTTTGTAGAAAATCCTGAGGATCGTAGCAAAGTTGTTATAAGTGCTAAGGGGGCCATTGATGTCGAAAAACTAGCCCCAAACGGCGAGACACAGTTTGTGGAAACTTCGATTGAAAAGGCTGTACATGTATTTGACGGATTTCTAGACATTTTCGAACCTGCAAGGATAGATATGGAATTGGCTAAGAAGAATGGCGAGTTGCTGTTCCCCCGCGAAACATTTGATACTATCGTCGAATTCATCAAGGAAGGCAAGGTGGGTGGAATCTCATTAAGTGAGGTAAGCGAAGAGCAAATTCGTGCAATTCACAAAGAATACGGCGATTATTTAGTATGCGTTGAAGTTGAGCTTTCACTGTTCTCTACTGACATTTTACATAACGGTGTTGTGGATGCATGCAACGAATTGGGTCTGCCAATAATCGCTTATTCTCCTCTAGGACGAGGTCTTTTAACTGGTAAGATATCTGGCTTAGCAGATGTGCCACAGGGTGATGTTCGTCAGAAATATAAGCGATTTCAAGATGGCCCTTTTGAACATAACATGCAACTGGTGCACTTTTTAAAGGATGAAGTTCAATTAAAGAGAAATGATAAAGCATCTTTGGCACAACTTGCTATTGCATGGATACATGGAATTTCTAAGAATTACGAAAATACAGTCATCATACCTATTCCTTCTGGAACTACAGTAGATAAGGTAAACGAAAATTTCAGCTTTGTACAACTGTCTGAAGGAGAGATGAGAAGCATAGAAGATTTCTTAAAAGGATTCACCACGTCAGGTGGAAGATACGATTTCGTCCCATAGTTCTTGCCCTACATACCAAATGGGAACCATTGTTCTCTGAAGTCGATTTACCTCTGTGCCATGCTCTTAGGTAGTTGGTACTTAATTTCACATTTGCTATTTTGATTCCATGTATGATTATATATACATATATATATATATATATGTATGTTTCTATTTCTTTTTCATTGAATATGCTGACATGGCATCGCGATGGCTTTTCAAAAAAATTTTCTACATCTACTGTTCATAAAATGTCAACAAGATACAATGGAAACCAAGAACAACATGTTCATTCTGACTCTCTTTGAATTGTGACGATAGTCAAGTGTTCAAAGATTTTGATAATGAACGGAAATTAAAAGACCACTAGGTAAAATCTCAAATGATCCTTTATACATGGATTATATTGACTAAAACGAATGCTAATAGGATATCTTTGATAGGGTGACATTTCAGTACTTCGTTTCGTATTTTTATCAGACCACAGCGCAAGATGATTTGTGTTCTATAAAGGACCAGGACTTTCAAGTGTGAGAGGTGAAATCATTATGCATGTGTGATAGATAGCGAATAGTCATGATATATTTACCGTCTTTTTTTATTTGAGCGGAGTCACGTAAACGAGAAACTGATGCCATTTGATTGACATCATCATCACATTGTTTAATTACTTGTGATGATGAAGGTTTCTTTGAATATGTTTACGCAATGTGATTTGGCTTTCACACGAGACGAAGAATAAAACATAATCTCAACTTACAAAAGAGCGGAGTTTGTAAATCAAGAGTCCGTTATTTACAAGTCTAAAGGCGTGAGATAACATATCCTGTACGAAAAACATCTATGTAGAGATTTGTTTTCCCAACGTAGTTTCTGAATCCAGCTATAAATAAATTGTTCTACACACATGAATCACAATCCCGTTCATTCCTCTTCTGGAACAAGTGCGTTTGCTTCCTCTAACAATCTGGTTAAATCTCCGGTTTGTGCCATGTTCATAATAATATCGCAGCCGCCGACAAATTCCTTATTGACATACAACTGAGGAATCGTTGGCCATTCCGAAAACTCTTTGATACCTTCACGTAGTTCTGGGTCTTCCAATACATTATATGCTGCAAACTTTGCAGGGTCTACACCTTGTTGACCTAACATGTTAACAGAGGCTCTTGAAAAACCACATTGAGGAAATTCTGGAGTACCCTTCATGAATAAAACAACTGGTGCTGATGCTACAGCACTTTCAATCGCACTCTTGGTCTCTTGACTCAAAAATCTCTGAAAACGAGTTTGCGTTAAACCTAAACGCAAGAATGAAGATGACTTGGAAGTTAAAAGTCTAGAAAACATATTTTATCTTTGTATCTCGATCAAAACAACTATTTATCAAATTTGAACAATAATGAATTCTTGCATGGAGTAGTTAATGTTAACAGTCTTTAAAACATTGTTCTTCTTTATGCAAAATTTATGACAAATGCATGCGCTTAATAAAGCACGTGAGTATGATATTCTAATTGAGATAAACTCATCACTTCAAGAAATAACAAGTAAGCTCGTATGGCGCAGTGGTAGCGCAGCAGATTGCAAATCTGTTGGTCCTTAGTTCGAACCTGAGTGCGAGCTCGTTAATTTTTTTTGATTCCCCCAGATATTGTTCTCCTCCCCGCTTATCTCCGTGTATGGTTTTGCAAAAACGTGCTAACTTTCGCAATTTTGCGCTTTTATCCACATCTGCACAACGGCTTTTTGCGAATATGTACGCAAACCTTTAAATTTTGGACTTTCTTACTGAAAAGTCGCACGTTATCTCACCCTTTGCATCGCTTCCATGGTCAAGATAAGTAGGAAATGTACATAGAATGAATAAATTCATTGTGTAATGATGATGGAATATGAGCTCTCGCTTGAAATATACAAGTATACAAATTTTTTAAGTACCTCAAATTGTCGTAGTACCAGAGCCAATCAAGAGCATTGCTTCATTTTGGCAATATTTCACTAGTTGGAGAATACAGAAAGGAAAAGAGCGATGCAAAGATAAGGCACAATATGTATATCGGATTGTATTCACACAGAACAAAAGATATAAAACGGAGCATAAAAGTAAGAGAAGAAGAAGAAGATTTTAATTAATGTAGTCATAATCGTTCCGTTATTTATTAATAAATATATATTTTTATATATAGTATATCATTAAAAGAAATAAGACATCAATCATGGACACTCAGGGCTGGTCTGTTCAAGATTGGTTGAAATTTCACCGCGAAGCTACACCAGATACATCGTTTCAAAAATTATTAAGGTTATTAAGGAGTCAAGAAGTAGCACCTAAGGATGCAGCTTGGATTTCTTTAGTGTCAGAAGATGATTTGAAGCATCAATGGAAATTATTACAGTCGAAATCAGACAAACAGGAACTAGCGCTTTATGGGGTTCCAATTGCAGTTAAGGATAATATTGATTATAAGGGGCTTGGAACGACGGCAGCATGTCCGTCGTTTGAGTACAAGCCAGAAGAAGATGCTTATGTGGTTCGCTTGTTGAGAGATGCAGGAGCAATTGTTATTGGTAAGACTAATTTGGATCAATTTGCTACTGGGCTTGTTGGTTGCAGGTCACCATATGGTAAGACGCCATGTGTGTTTAACGAGAAATATGTAAGTGGTGGTTCTTCAGCAGGGTCAGCTTCTGTAGTAGGGAGAGGTATTGTTCCGATAGCGTTAGGGACCGATACAGCAGGTTCTGGAAGGGTTCCTGCGGCATTGAATAATTTGATTGGTCTTAAACCAACGAGAGGTGTGTTTTCTTGTCGTGGTGTGGTTCCAGCTTGTAAGTCTCTTGATTGTGTTTCCATTTTCGCTTTGAATTTAAGTGATGCTGAGACTACATTTAAGATTATGTGCTCTCCAGATTTGCTGGATGATGAATACTCGCGAGAATTTGAAAAGAATCCTTTACAAAAATTTCCTCGTAATGCCAAGATTGGTATTCCTCAGTATATGCCATGGTTTGGTGATTTAGAGAATCAAAAGCTTTATGATAATGCGGTGGAGCGATTGAGAGAAACAGGTGCTATTGTGGTAAAATGTGATTTTGAACCTCTTCTTGAGCTGGCTAGATGTTTATATGAAGGTGCATGGGTTGCAGAACGTTATGAAGCTACAAGAGATTTTCTTGCAACTAATCCTGATGAGTCGACTTTAGATCCGACTGTAATTAATATTATTAAGAATGCTACAAATTATGATGCTGCAGATGCTTTCAAATTTGAATATAAAAGACAATCAATTTTGAAAAGAGTGGAACAAGTATTGAAAGATATCGATCTGTTATGTGTACCAACTTGTCCATTGAATCCAACCTTTGCTGAAGTCGAAAAAGAACCAGTTACTGTAAACGCTAAACAAGGAACATGGACCAATTTTGTCAATTTGGCTGATCTTGCCGCTTTGGCTATTCCTGCTGGTTTTAGATCTGATGGATTACCAAATGGTATTACATTAATTGGTAGGAAATTTACAGATTATGCTTTATTAGAATTTGCCAATAGATTTTTCAAATGTGCTTTCCCTAACAATTCTAGAACTTATGGTAAGTTTTTAGATAGAACTGTTACAATTGAAGATGAAGTGAACGGACCATCAGTGAAAACTTTGAATGGTATTAAGTTAGCTGTAGTTGGTGCTCATTTGAAGGGTCTTCCTTTACATTGGCAATTGGAAAAGTGTAATGCTACTTATTTGAGTTCTCCAAAGACTTCTAAAAATTACAAACTGTATGCTTTACCAAAAACTGGTCCTGTTTTAAAACCAGGGTTAAGAAGAGTTGGACCAGAAACTGGTTCTGAAATTCAATTAGAGGTTTATTCTATTCCAGTTGAAAAGTTCGGTGATTTTATTGCAATGGTTCCTGAACCATTGGGTATTGGTTCAGTTGAATTGAGTTCCGGTGAATGGGTCAAATCTTTTATTTGTGAAGAATTTGGTTATACTATGAAGGGAACTGTAGATATAACCGATTTTGGAGGATTTAAAGCTTACCTAGAGCATCTAAATGCAACTCAAACCCAAATTAAGAAACCTTTCGAGACTGTTCTGGTGGCGAACAGAGGTGAAATTGCGGTTCGTATCATGAAAACTTTAAAAAAAATGGCCATTAAATCTGTAGCTGTTTACTCTGATCCGGACAAATATTCTCAGCACGTTGACGATGCAGATTTTGCGGTTCCTTTACATGGTACTACATCTGCCGAGACTTATTTGGATATTGATAAAATCATAAATGCAGCAAAGAGTACAGGAGCACAAGCCATTATACCAGGTTATGGTTTCTTGTCAGAGAACGCTGATTTTTCTGATAGATGTGCCGAAGAAGGAATTATCTTCGTCGGTCCTTCTGGTGATGCGATTAGAAAGTTAGGTCTAAAACATTCTGCGAGAAAAATAGCGGAAGAAGCAGGTGTCCCACTTGTTCCTGGTTCTGGTCTTGTTGGAAGCCCTGAAGAGGCTAAGGAAATTGCAAGAAAATTAGAATATCCTGTAATGGTTAAATCAACTGCTGGTGGGGGTGGTATCGGTTTACAAAAAGTTGATTCAGAGGAAGACATTGAACGAATTTTCCAAACTGTCCAACATCAAGGTAAATCATACTTTGGTGATTCTGGAGTATTTTTGGAGAGATTTGTTGAAAATGCAAGGCACGTTGAAATCCAAATGATGGGTGATGGTTATGGTAAGGCTTTGGCCATTGGGGAACGTGATTGTTCCTTGCAACGTCGTAATCAAAAAATCATCGAAGAAACACCAGCTCCTAATTTACCTGAAGCTACTAGAAGTAAGATGAGAAAGGCTGCAGAAAATTTAGGTTCTATTTTGAGGTATAAGTGTGCAGGTACAGTTGAGTTCATCTACGATGAAAAAAGAGATGAATTTTATTTCCTGGAGGTTAATGCAAGGTTACAAGTTGAACATCCTATTACTGAAATGGTTACAGGTTTAGACTTGGTGGAATGGATGTTAAGAATTGCTGCGGATGACGCACCAGATTTCAATCCTGATAGTATTTCTGTAACAGGCGCTGCTATTGAAGCACGTTTGTATGCGGAGAATCCCGTCAAAGATTTCAGACCATCTCCAGGACAGCTTGTATCAGTATCATTCCCTGAATGGGCTAGGGTCGATACATGGATTAAGAAAGGTACCAATGTTTCAGCGGAATATGATCCAACGTTAGCGAAAATTATTGTTCATGGGAATGATAGAAATGATGCAATTAATAAATTGAACAGGGCCCTAAGCGAAACATCTGTTTATGGATGTATCACCAACTTGGATTACTTGAGGTCAATATCTTCTTCTGCTATGTTCAGGGAAGCAAGAGTTGCTACTAAGATTTTGGATAGCTATGATTATAAACCATGCGCATTCGAAATTACATCACCGGGTGCACATACATCTATCCAAGATTATCCTGGTAGAACTGGTTATTGGAGAGTCGGTGTTCCACCATCTGGTCCTATGGATGCTTACTCCTTCAGGCTTGCTAACAGGATTGTGGGTAATAATTATAAAGCACCTGGCATTGAAATCACTTTGACAGGTCCAAAAATTTTATTCCATACCGAGACTGTTATTGCAATCACTGGTGGTATTGCTGAATGCACGTTGAACAATGTTGCTATCGAACAGAATAAGCCAATTGAAATTAAACGGGGTGATACACTTTCTGTAGGAAAATTGACCCTTGGTTGCAGGGCTTACTTAGCAATTAGAGGTGGTATTGATGTTCCAGAATACTTAGGTTCTAGATCAACGTTTACCATGGGTAACATGGGTGGATATAATGGTAGAGTTTTGAAACTAGGTGATGTCCTTTTCATAAACAAGCCAGAACTTGCTACGTCAACAATCACACCCCCTGAATATGAACCAAAACAAGCTCCAACTAGTCTACTTCCATCATTCCCTCAAGACAAGTTATGGAAAATTGGTGTAACCTGTGGTCCTCATGGCTCACCAGACTTATTTAAACCTGAATCTATTGAAGAGTTTTTTACTGAAAATTGGAAGGTTCACTATAACTCCAACAGATTTGGTGTTAGACTGATTGGTCCAAAACCAAAATGGGCTAGAGCAGATGGTGGAGAAGCCGGTCTTCATCCTTCTAATATGCATGATTATGTCTATTCTTTAGGTGCAATCAACTTTACTGGTGATGAGCCTGTTATTGTGACTTGTGATGGTCCATCTTTGGGTGGTTTTGTTTGTCAGGCAGTTGTTTGTGAAGCAGAGCTTTGGAAGGTAGGCCAATTGAAGCCTGGTGATATGATTAAATTTGTCCCAATTTCTTATGAGACAGCACGCCTGCTAAAAGAATCCCAAAATAAATCTATTGAAACATTTGCTGAAGGATCTTTAGTCAATTTGACTGATGATATGTCACTTTCTGCTCACGAAAATCCAATTTTGGCTCAATTGGAAAAGAGAAGCGATCTCTCACCCCGAGTAACTTATCGTCAAGCAGGGGATCGCTATATCTTGATTGAATATGGCGAACTAGAGCTTGATTTCAATATTTGTTATCGTATCGATCGTTTAATTAAAGAAGTCGCCAAGCACAAAACAATTGGTATTGTTGAAATGTCACAAGGTGTTAGATCTGTACTAATAGAATTTGATGGTGCTAAAATCTCACAGAGAGAATTGCTGGAGACTCTCCTTGCATATGAATCGGAAATGCTATTTGACAAGAATTGGTCAATTAAATCTAAAATCTTTAGATTGCCAATGGCTTTTGAAGACTCCAAAACCTTGGCTTGTGTCACGCGTTATCAGGAAACTATTCGCTCAGATGCACCATGGTTACCAAATAATGTCGATTTCATCGCCGATGTGAATGGTATAAGTCGTGACACTGTCAAAAATATGTTATACTCGGCCAGATTCATGGTTTTAGGTCTGGGTGATGTGTTTTTGGGTTCTCCTTGTGCAGTTCCATTAGACCCACGCCAAAGGTATTTGGGTACCAAATATAACCCATCAAGAACACATACTACACGAGGCGTGGTTGGTATTGGTGGTATGTATATGTGTATCTACGATGCAGAAGGTTCTCCAGGTGGATACCAACTAGTCGGTAGAACAATTACTGCATGGGATAAGCTATTGATCGGTGACCACCCAATTGATCATCCATGGCTATTATCTCCTTTCGATCAAGTAGAATTTTACCCTGTATCGGAAGAAGAACTAGAGAGGATCACTGAAGAAAATGACAATGGTAAATTTAAAATTGATGTTGAAGAATCCATTTTTGATCACAAGGAATACTTAGCTTGGGTGGATAAAAACATTGAATCTATTACTGAATTCATTGACAATCAAGGTGGTGAAAAGGCAGATGAATTTGCTAGACTAATTCAAGTTTCGAATGCAGAACTTGAAAAATCTTCCAATACTGACAATATATTACAAGAAGAATATCCAGAAGATGCTGTATTAGTATATTCTGAATATACTGGCCGTTTCTGGAAACCTGTAGCCTCGGTCGGTGCTACTGTAAAATCGGGTGATGGATTGATAATTATTGAAGCCATGAAAACCGAAATGATTGTTCCTGCACCAAGCGAAGGAAAAGTCTTGAATATTTTGCATAAGAATGGAGATATGGTAGAAGCTGGTGATTTAGTGGCAGTTTTAATCTGAATGAGCATACTTCTCAATTCTTGTTAAACCAAATGTCCGGCCTTCCATATAAGTCCTTCAAAGTATAATCAGCCCCTATACTTTATTGAAGGTGATAATACTCTTATTGATTTTAGTACGTCTTACGTATATCTTAATTAACATAATACTTAGCTTAATGTAACGAAACCTTTTAATTAACTCCTCGATAAAAGTGCTTATTTACGCATTACAAGCATTTCTTCAAACACGA
Organism: Kluyveromyces nonfermentans; assembly: GCA_030569915.1. NCBI lineage: Eukaryota > Fungi > Ascomycota > Saccharomycetes > Saccharomycetales > Saccharomycetaceae > Kluyveromyces > Kluyveromyces nonfermentans. The sequence goes on from JAJLUD010000015.1 coordinate 98,586, forward strand.
AATATACAGTAGGAATTGTTAAGAATAAAACAAGAAAATGAATGAGAAGAAACCCCTCTCAAAATACAGTCATTGATATGAAGTGACTCCTTCAGAACTAGACAGCAATGGAGCACAACTATGTTTAGAATCGGTTGAACGTCTTTCACTTATATTTGATGGTGAATAAGGAGATGACGATGAACCATTAGCAGAACTTTGTATTTTTAATGCTAAGGATTTTTCCGCAATTGCCAATCTCTTTTGAATGCGCTTTCTTTGAAACTTAATAGGTAGGAATGGAATATAACCTTCTCTTTCCTCAACCATTAATACTTTAATGGCAAGAATCACAACTAACCAGTAAACGTTATAACTTATTACAGAACCGTACGTTGCAGAATTCGTCCAACCAAAAATTGCAGTAAAAATCATCCATAGACCGTCCCTTTCACCGTTGCAACAATTTACATGCCAAACAGAACGTGCAATATCATATGATCCAGGTCCATTCCCTACCTCGCTCATATCTTGACCATGACAAGCGTCCACATATTTTTGAACATCGTACTGCCATACGCCCTTAGAGAATAATCCTCCAGCAATTAAATAAAGCATGCATGTGGTGATCACTAAACAAACCTGTAATGAAAAGGATTTCGAATATTTGTAAAAATAAAAACCAAAAATTGACGACAAAGACGTGGCAGCGAGCATGGATAATGGGATCGAAGACAAGGGACTATCAATTCCTACACCACCCATAAATACAACAGCCTCAAGACCTTCTCTTAGTGTAGTTACAAATGGCAGAATAAATAAAGCATTTTTCTCACCAAAGGTCTTAGCCGTGGAACTTTCGCCATTACAATCTAAAAGCCTATCTGAATAAATGATAGAGGCTAACTTAATCCTAAATTTCTCTCTTAACTTACCCATCCGTAGAAAGAATAGACCCATCAACGATATAATAACTGATGCAAGAATACTTAACGCACTCTCGTAATAGTGTTCACTCATCGACCACAAGTCAGTACCAATATAATAAAATGCAACGATAAAAGAACCACCAATCAACATGCATGAAAGAAGACCCAGTGCACCTCCCGCTATAATCTGAAATTTTAGCTTTTTATACAACTTCTCACTGCTTACATCAGACGGCCTTACACCACCACTGACTGCGTTTTGTATGTTTCCATCTTCCATCAACTCCACAACTTCCTCCTCTTCAACTGTATATTCTTGTGCTCTCAAAGTATCTCGACTTGAATCATGTGTAAATAGTGCTTGTTTCACGATCGTTAACAAAATCGAAACAATAATGATAATCTCAAGTGATTCTCTTAGAAAGATCAAAAAAATCTGCAACGAAAAATAATCTTCAAAATTTTTTGTACTCATAATAACTTCATTTACGTTCAGAAACGATTCACAAAAATGTGCACAATAACTCAACGATACTCTAACAGAATGATTCTTTAAGGTTTTAATAGTTTCGATCCTCAATCACTGGGACATTTAATATTACGTTATAAGAATTTTTTAGGGTGCAAAAAAAAAAAAAGTTGAAAATCCGGAAAAGGCTCTCTAAAACCACGTGACATAGAATAAACTACTAAGCTTAAGCAGCTATTGAAGAAGCATTCATCTTTAATGTGCAATTGAACATAAAATGACTTCATTTTAGTGTAGAAGTTTTCGCCTGACTCATAAGTTGAACCTTTTCAAGGCCATGTAAGCGTTTTATGGAAAACGCAAATAGATATGACATGGATACGATACCGATAGTGGATATAAGAGCAAATCCAAAGTTGCCCTCTTCAATAAAGTTTTCCAAGTTCATACCGTAGAGAGATGTCATGAAGAGGGCGCCGCCTAGAGATAATAATCCAATGCTGAAGCGTAAACCCAAGAGCATCAATTGGTTTCTGTTGGAGTCAAGAATGATATTTATAATTTCTTCAGTAGTTTTGATATTGGACATGGTGCTACCAGTTCTTTGCACAATCTCGTCAACTTGGTTGTAGTAGGTTTCAAGTAGCATTTCTACTTCTGCATGATCGTGTTCTTCCCTTGGCTTGTTGAGAGCTTTTTCTGAAAGGTACATTTCGCACAGAACATCGTCTTGCTCCAGTAGCTCGTCGATCATTTCTCGAATAAGAAATGATTTCTTAAAGAAGATACTCAATTTCTTATTTTGAATAAGTAGGTATCGAAGCTTTTCCCTATTGATGCTGTATTCCAGGTCATGTAGGATGCCGTTGGAAACAGCCAAATGAACTCTCATTTCGGCATTGAGATTAGCGATGGCAGAAACGAAGAAGGATTCTAAAGCTCTGAACTCATAGGGTAGTGGATCTCTACTTGGAATCTTGTCTCCATTATCACTCACTTCATTCTGCAGTCTTGATTGCAAGCTTGAAACTATATTCCTATGTGACAAGGAGTCCAGCTCGATGCCCGCAGAATCAAAGAGAATCAACATATCTGATTTTATCAAAGCTCGCATATTAAGAATACTAATGAGGATACTACTGTCACGCACCAAAATGCTGGGCACCAAGTCACTTCTTCTAGACTTTTCAACCTTCCGTAAATCCCGTGGTAACAATCCATGTGCATGTATCAATTCTTCTCTTTTCAAATCGATTGAAGGACGACTAATTCCACCTTGGGAATCGAACAACGTGCATCTAATTGTTTCATTTCCGTAGCTATAAAGTGAATTATTTCTTTGCGCCAGATTCTTTTGCAATGTTATTGCTAACTGATTAGGGTGGTCACTCTTTTGAAGTAGATATTGCCCATTATGAAGACATCGCCTATCTACCGTTTTCGTCCAGACTTGGAATTGACCATAACGGTAAAGGTATCGCAACAAAACCATAATAGAGCTATAGTAACTAATTCTCCATAAAAAGACTACGTTAATTGAAACGCACTTTATGATTGTACTTTTAACTAAATAAACCTACACAATTGCTGCCATTATGCTAATATGACGATTGAATAAGTTTAATTAATAGTGTAATTTTTTAGTAATGAACGTGCGATCACATGACTTAACAATTACATTAGATCAATCTTTAATTACACACTAATACTCACAGAGGATCTAAAACGACTAGTGATGGTAACTCGTAATCGAGCATGCATGCGGCAAATATATTTTAAAGGAAAGTTTGAATTGAACGTGCACACGTTTAAAGGTTTTGACTTAAAGAATAAAAGAAAAACATATTGTTTTTTTAAGGAAGCTCATGCACTAACTTTAACCTCAGCAGGGAATGATAACTTACGAGCATTGAAGTACTTCATAGTGCAAAAATAGTACGAAAACCATGTGATATCTTTTGAAGGATCACAAGTACATTTGTTCTGGGTTCTAATTGGTTCTTCGATTGGACAGGAAGAAAAATCAGGATGATAGTACCCAATTCCATCAAAGAAGTGAATTTCATCTTTATTCAGGAAAAGGGAAGCAGCAATTGAGTGAACAGGTGCATCACCCCATCTTTCATAGAAAAATCCACCAGCATGATCTAGATAGTCGAAGTATTCACGATAAGCAGGTGATCTCCAAAAGTCCAGCGAAGCGATTTCAAAGTTTGACCAGAAATGACACATATTGTAAGTTTCTCCACCATCATCAGAAATGAATGCCTCCAAGTTATCTTTCGCTAGATGTTCTGGATGTTTCTTGATAAATTCCTTGGTAGTTTTCCATAAAGTTGGAATAGTGGCTTCATACTCACTCAACGAAATAATAAAGCCGTACTTTTTGTTGTTTTCTTTCATCATCCTGAAAACATCATATTCCACATCACAGTGGATCTTGATGTCAGGTTCAACACGCCAATAATACTCATAATCATCAAGCAACGGATGTCTCCAAAAGAATCCAGATTCATAGCGACACATGTGTCTATAAGAAACGGAATCACCGTACAATATACCAGCTTCGCTCATGTCCTTTCTTGCTTTTGCGGCTTTTTCTGTATCAATCCAATCTGGGAAAGACCAGTGTTCCTTCGGTATCAATCCATATTTCGACTCTCCACTGACAATAGCCGATGTCACACGCTTGAATTCTTCACTGAACGGAACATCGTTCAGGAACACCCAATCATAATGATAATTCTTGTTAAATCTATCTTCCACATGTCTAATGGAGTTCACTAAAGACCACAAATCTTCATTTCTGGCCAAACTGACCATAGTTGCCTTTACTTTCTTCCCATCGTTGCGAGGGTATTCAATGTTTTGAACACGATCCGCATGAGGCATTATTCTCAAATTCTTCCCTGTCTTGACAGCTACAGTATTCGAACCCATAACGCGCGTATCTGAATCATGCGAACCGGTAAGAAACAAAAAGCATAGAACTGTAACAAAAGCGATAAACGCAATACGAATTTGTCGTTCATACTTTTTTACCAGCAACGCAGATTTTGGCAATAACTTCTTTTTGGGTTGCATTGACAATCTATTGAATTTGCTAATAAATACACTTCGAGCCAATGTGTTTGCAACAAAAGGACTAATTACTTTAAAGATCAATTCCTTTATTTGGACTTAAGTAAACTTAAGTATCTAAGATTGGTATCTCATTATCTAGCTTTTGCTATTGTTAGAAAAAAAAAAGTCTTGACAATGAAAGGAAAGGACGGTCACATGACTACCAATTATCTACCTTCTCTAAGCCATTGTCCAGACATTATCAATTGATATGAATCAATCAACTAACTATTCGAGACATGATGCGCAGTATATATGTATCTGCCTTATATATTAATCACACGTTTTTAGGTATTTGAAGCCAGAGAACAAGACAAAGCTAGGAAGTCATTTTCCATGCTTACCGAAAAACAAATCAGTTGTTCTTAAACATACTCCAATTGGTAAACTATCAGTTTTTCTGGTTTAAAATGGCCACTGAGATCCTTATTGTGACTTTAGAATACTATAGTTGTGATGAGCTTAAAATGTCCGAAGTGTATTTTGTTCTCATTTTTTTCAGGACATTTATTCAGTATTGTTAGTATGGACATTGGATGATTCAACTCAGAAAGAAGTGGAAGATGTAGTCAATAGCTATATCAAGAGCCACAATTTTCGCACGAAAGATCTTATCGGATTTTATAGGTACTAATTGAACGATATGAGTTCTTTTGAATATCCAAGCCCTCTGTCAGGGCTTCCTATCGAGGATGTAGTGTTGAAATATAAATCTGCCTCTAGTTTAAAACATGCAGTACTGCGTTCTCCACTTGATTTCCACAATGAACATATCGAAAAGCAACTAGAAATCGTGAATATTCAGAACATAAGCCTAAACACTTGTCATAACCTGGGAGACGGAAATTTTTCGGGCGAAGTTGTTCTGCTTATTCACGGATTAGGTGGTAATCTGACGCACTTCGAACCTCTCATTGTTGAATACACGAAACAAAATAAAAAGTTTTTGACATTTGACTTGCCTGGCTTTGGGAGATCTGGTGATATGTATGAATACGATATGGATACGATGGTCTCTTTGATCTACAAACTGGTAAAAGAGAAATGTCCGAAGAGTAATTTTAGAATTATCGGACATTCGCTTGGATGTATTCTTTCTCTTCACCTTTCTAGGAAGCTAAAGGGTGAATGTAGTCACTTGACATTGATATCGTGTCCGAAATTGCAATACCCTATCCTTCAAAATCGTTTCACAGCTTTTGCACTGAAATTTCTTTGGCGTTTCCCTGGCATTTTTGACTTATATAGGAACTACTTTGATCAGAACAATGGTTTGAAAAGTAGTGGAATTACAAACTTTTATTATAGAGAAGGGAATGAATATATGAAACTTTATCAGTTTTATAGAAATATTCAGACTAAGTCCAAATCGGTAATTGGATATTTATTGGGATTCAAAAATGTGGAAGCAATAGAAACGGAGGTTCCGATCCACTTGATATATGGAGATAAAGATCAGATTTCACATGTTCCAGACATCACACAGGGAATATGGTGTGATGTTGTGGATCTGAAATTGGACATAATAAAGTTCTGCTCCCACAATTGTCTACTGGACGCGACAGACGAAACAATTTTTTTAATAAATGAAGCTACTTTAGTTGCTTAGTTTAAATGATGTGCTATCATGTGTATATGATTGAATTTCGAATAGCATACAAAATGATCTAGATTTTGTATAACATACATAATTTGATGAATAAAGAACAATATATAATAGAAGTATTTGAACATTTTGACAATGGGAACCACTTTTAAATTATGTAGTCATAGTAATATAGACTAAATTAGCAAAATAACATGTAACTCTAATCTAATTTAATTCTGACAGCTTTCACTTGAGTGTAGGATTCAAAAGCCTCCTCACCCATCTCTCTACCATAACCTGATTGTTTGTAACCACCAAAAGGAACAGCTGCATCGAAATCGTTGTAAGTGTTGATCCAGACAGTACCAGCTTTCAATCTCTTTGCAACTTTCAAAGCTACAGATAGATTTTCGGTTTCGATACCAGCACCCAAACCAAATTCTGAATCGTTAGCCAACGCTACAGCTTCATCAATGGTGGAAAATTTTGCTACAGTGACAACTGGACCAAAAATTTCCTCCTTAACAATTCTCATATCTTCCTTAACATCGTAAAAAATAGTTGGTTTAATGAAGTAACCCTTGCTACCAACTCTTTCACCACCAGTCAAAATCTTAGCACCTTCCTTCTTTCCAAGATCGATATAACTCATAATAGTGTCGAATTGTGCCTTGTTATTAATGGCAGCTTGGAAGTTAGATTCATCAAATGGCGAACCTACTGTAATTTCGGTTTCCAAATATTTCTTAAACTGGCTTAATAACTTATCATAGATAGTATCTTGCACATAGATTCTTGAACCGGATGAACAAATTTGACCAGCATTCTTAAAAATACCATTCACCAAATTAGGGATTGTTTTCTCGATATTAACATCATCAAACACTAAGTGTGCAGATTTGCCCCCAAGCTCCAAAGTGACTTTTTTCAAGTTTGATTGTGCAGCCTTAATAGCGACGTCTCTACCAATGTCAGTTGAACCAGTGAATGCAACCTTTCTGATTTTAGGGTGGTTAGTAATGGTGTCACCAACCGACCTGCCAGGTCCTGGAATAATGTTAACAACACCGGCAGGTAAACCTACTTGCTGCAATAATGAAGCAAAATATAAAGCATTTAAGGGAGTTGGAGATGCTGGTTTCAAAATGACAGTATTTCCAGATACCAAGGCAGGAGCAATCTTCCAAGATAACATCATCAACGGGAAATTCCATGGAATAATTTGACCACACACCCCAATTGGTTCTCTAGTGGTGAAATTTGCGTACCCATCACCAGTATCGATAGTTCTTCCACCTAGCTTATCAGCAAAACCTGCAGCAGATCTGAAGTAGTCAATTACCAATCCAACATCGCCCCTAGCTAAAGCCAGTGTCTTCCCATTATCTGCAGACTCAATCGAGGCAATCAATTCTTTTTGAGATTCAATCAAGTCAGCTAACTTAAACAAATATTGAGCGCGAACTCTTGGATCGCATGTTGACCATTCAGAGTTGAAAGCCGCATCTGCAGCTTCAACAGCGTATTCAACATCATCAGGCGTTGCTGATTGTACTTCACAGATCAGTTCCTCTGTAGAAGGATCTTCAACCTTTATTGTCTTTCCATCCTGTGATTTAATGAATTCGTTATTAATAAAAAGACCTGTAGGTTGCTCATATTTCAATCCGTTAGGTAGAGTCACTGAAACAGGATCAGATTTAACAACCTTAACATTCAACTTTTCTGCAATATTGTAAGACATTTTTAATTTAGTAATAATTATTCTTGGTGCTTGACCATGATTCACATATGAAAGAAATTTCCCATAGCTGAAAGAATTCAGTTCAATTGATAACTTCATTCATCCCGTATTTATACAATTGCAGATAATAATCTTCTCAAAAATTCTGAAATGTACCATTTGTCCTTCAAGAAAGAAAAGTTGTTTGCTCGAATAATTGAGTATGTAGTACAATTACTCTCTACCCACCAAAACTGTCACCAAACAACGAAAAAACGAGCTAAAAAAAAAAAAAAAATTCAACAGAAAAGCATCTCCATTCATCAAATACTATCAGTATTGCAGATCACCTCTTCATCTTCGTCGGTTGAATGTTCCTTCTATGTCTCCAATTATCATGTACACACCCTATTATTTTGTTCCATCGATACTATTCACGATGAGGCGGACACACAGGCCACCTTTCCTATAACTACCTTGATCTGGTCAGTACCAGAAACAAACCTACAGATGTCTACTCCCGGACCATGTTATAGCGATTATTCTCTTTTCATATGTTGTTGTTGTATCCCACCCCATAATTAAACGCTATTATTCAGGTGAAAATACCCCTCTGCGGGGGAGGGGCAATTTGCTCCAGCCACCCTTGTTTAAAAAAAAGCACTTGAAAGGACGTAGAACCGTGGAGAGGGGCCACAGTACAGAAGCAGGCGGGTACATAGAGTGGATGGACCATGCAGGAAAATAGCGCCCAAAGGTTTCAAAAATAAAGTGCGGGGAGGTTGTTGGGTGGAAACTCCGGTTTATCCGACTAGATATTTCACCCGTCTAGGGCCTCAAATTTAGTTGGAAAGAATTAGCTGGCTTGCCATTATTCATCGTCTATGGCAGTATTGATGAAGTAATGCAGGGACATTGTTTGTTCACAAATAGACCGCCTAAGCTCCATAAGGTACTATAAACGCGTAGGATAGCAACTCTTAGAAAAAATGCAATCGTAAATATGTGGGGTGCATGTAGTTTGAGTATGGGAAAAGTTATCAATAAAGATGCACACGTGGGGTTTCGCAGATGATATAGTGCAAAAAAAATATAGACAACTAAATTCTGCTCAAGCTTTAGGGCATTGAATCCATAATTTTAACGAAGCATCATTTGATCACCTGACAATAAATAAAAAGCGGGGCATTAATAGCAGATGTCAGAATTCAAAATCCATTCATCCGATCGGTTTAAATGCGATTGTTTTTGGCACAACGATTCTAACCGTCGTGCGACGGGCGACAGTTGGTTGGAAACTATAGTTACAACAAGCTTAGCATACGATAATTCTCACCAGCATATTGGAGTAGTTGTGCTTGCCTGAGTCTTTTGATTCGATCATATAACATTGAGCAGTGCTCTAAGACAGGTCGATGAGTTGGATCAGTACATGACATACCTATCTCAAAAACTATTGAAAACTTTTCAACCGAAGTACTGGCAGTAAATTTGAATTGGTCGAAGTGTGACTCCTTGAAAATTACAGTGTCTAAGCAAAAGGTGGGGTTGCTGCAATTAGACTGTGATAAGTGTGTAGCAATTGCCAATACCATTGCGCTATCGTCCCACCAAGTTGAGAAAGAGGAATCAGATATTAAAGTTAATGGCGATGGCCCATGTACCGCTTGTAAATTAAACCATGATACAAGTTCTTCATCAGATGCTGAACTTAATTGAGATAGTATCATCAGTGCAATCATTGTTGGAAGATCGCCTCGGTTAGAAAGTGGAGAATGGAGCTGCATCCCGCTGCCAGTAAAATCAATTGAGATTATTTGGTTGACATTAGACAAATGTAATTTCGTAGAAAGAATAGTAATAAGATCTTGCATATCTTTTTGCATTAACCAAACGACATTAGTGATAACAAGCGATTGAAGACGTGTCAATTTGGCGATTTTCTGATGCAAATCGTTGTTCGAGAGCGGTCTGAGCTGGAATTTTTTTCTTTTGGGATGATGAATACAAAACATCTGTGATTTGTTAGAGAACCAGTCATCTTCTCTACTCCTATAGTAATGATATGGCTTGTCGCTGTCAGAAAAATATATTGCAGGAAGTGATCCATCTATATCCATTATGGGTTCTGGATTTTCCGATTCAAAAGTTTCGTCCGAAACCATGCTATAACGGCCGTATGTGCTTGGTTCTGAATGTAGTTCTTCGATTTCAAAATCTAAAGATAACGTCAGATTAGATATATTTAATTTTTCCAAATTTACGCACAATGTCAATAGATGTAAAACATATCCCATTGGCAAATCTCGTAAGTGTGCATATTTCAGTAAAAACTTGTTAGTAAAAGGCAATTTACATGGCTTAATGTTACTTCTACCAGGAATAAATTCAAGGACGGTGGTATTTTGTATCTTTTTCAAATTTTGCTCAGCTTCGGAGTAGGAAGTCCTTCTCTTATTAGGATTACATGTTTTTTGAAAAAAATTTAAGAAGCTAGATATCAACTTGCTTCCTTTGCCTTTCTTAGTGTTGTGACTTTCCAATAATGATTTGGATAATTTCATACTTTTGACGGACAATGAGTTAGATCTTGTTCGATAACCTGTAGAAGAAAAAACGCTTGAATAGATAGAAGCATCATCGTTCGTACTTCGTGTTACAGTTCGATTTATTCCTCCATACAAAGGGCTTTTCCTGTACCTCCAATCTCTCCAACCAGCGAATGCAATACTAGGAATATCATCTTCATATTCGTTATGCCCTTCTTCAGCACTATACAATAAACCGTTTTTCATTTGCGACAAATCAATATCCTTTACCAGATATCCATATTCAGGATTTTCTCTTAAAGTTGTGACAAATTGCGCAACCCTATATGTACTAGAAAATCGCACGCTTCTGTAAACAATTGTTATTGCACATGCATACCATTTTTTCGAAACATATAAACAGCTTAATTCTGAATTTTTATCTCCCAAACTATCGATAATTCTGCAAATAAGCTCATCTGGCAAACTATTGATATCTGAAAAATCTGGACCAACCTTGGCTTCCGTGGGAAATAAATTCTGTAGAAGTTTCCCTCTTTTAGGTTTCTGTCTTGGAGCTGTAATTATACCACGATATCCCTTTCTAAATATATCATTATTCCCTTGATCATCATACACCGCATGCCCCTTATTTCGATTTTCTCCATATAATTTAAAATACACTGAAGTTCCATATTTTGAATAGTCTTCGTGAAGAATACGAACAGTAGCCATTTTTAATTTATGGGCACTGGAATAAAATTGTTACCGATAAGTTGAGGTACTTGTCGCACTGATAAATGTTGATCTGTTAGAGGAAACCATGGTTGTATCATTATTTCTCTGAGCCGCGCTGAAAAATAAAGGCCAAAAAAGTAAACAAACGGCCGGGCTCATAATAAATAGCTAAAGATACTTATCACGAAAATATAATTCTGATTCCTTCTAAACTTTTGACAAAGGAAGAACAGTATTCTAAATATAATATATATATATTGTACATCTCAAATTATTCTACGACAAATAAGTAGGGACAATGAAAGAGGGATGAATATCGATTGCAATGCCTGGCAGATGTACTCAATTTTCCTAGACTGTTAAAATTATCACTAATTTCACTAGATATTTGATAGAAATTTGTTTGTACCACATCGGATAAGCATAGCATTATATGTACGTACATATTTACATGAGGCATGAACATCAGCGAGAAGATATTAGAGGTAAAGAACCATAGAGAGGTTATGGAGTACAAAATAGTGGGTAGAAATAGAAAAATAAAGGATAGTCGACAATGTTATCATTTCTGTTGCTCAGCTTTTTGCTTTTTTTGCTCTTCAAATTTAGCATCTATTTCCTTTTGTTTTTCCATTTGCATCTTCATTTGCTCTTCTGGAGTAGGAATATTTCCCTCAACGTAATCCTTTAACGTGAAAGTTTGTTGACCCATTGCCTCCTGTTGGAGTTTGATCTTCTCCTTTTCTTCTTCGACTAGTTTCATAAATCTAACGTAATTCTTTGCACCTTCTTCCCTGATCATATCAAGAGGGAATTTGGCTTTTTGGCCGGTGAGACCAATTCCCAATAATTTCAAGACCCAGTTACTTTCATTCTTAACCTTTTGGTCATGATAAAACTTTTCTTTTAGCTTAGCTACACGTTGTTCAAACTCTTCTGGTATATGCGTGTTGTCGGGATAAGACTTTAAAATAGGTCTAACATCTTTAACTTGTTGAGTGGCTAAATATTCCAAGAATGGGATCAATGTCAAGAGCTTATCATCGGCCTTACCATCCCAAGGTTCCATATGAATCGCATTTTCTGGTTGTAATTTGAAGGAATTCGGATCAGTATCAACAATCAAAACCTTTCCAACATCTCTGTTCAATTTAGACAAGTCTTTGATATGAACACCATCTTTATACAAACAGTGCTCTTTGAATAAGTTATAGGTAATGAAAGCGTGGATTGGGTCCAACTTTTCTGCAATCTTTTCTGCATACATCATATAATTCGAAGAAAACAAAACAATTTCGTAATATTGGGACAAATAACCCAAAAAGTAATCAACACCTGGTCTTTTAGCAGTTCTCCAGCCGTTATGTTGAGTCCATTCAGAATGAACCAAAAGGTCTTCCAGAGATAAAACAAGCGTCAATGGTCTTTGATAAGGTTCTGGAGGTGGAGGTGGTAATAAATCAGGGAATGGTGGTTCTTGGAAAAAGGTGAAAATAGAATCCCAACGTTTTTTCAATCTGTTCCACATCAATTCAGGGGTGTACCCATTTGGAATTTCCTTTTTCAGTTCCTCACTCTCAGATTCATCCCAGTCACGAGCCATGAAAAAGGCACCAGCACCTAAACCGAGGAAAGAAAATACATAAAACCAATTTGCATATCGTTCACGCTTAATATCAGTTGATGATTTCCTGTTTCTTCTCTTCTTGCCCGATGTTTTCTCGCCTGTTTCACCAGCGGAATCTGTTTCCCCTTGCTCCGTGGAATTTTTTAGTTTTGAATTGATTCCCTCACCGCTCTCTAATTCAACACCAGCTCTAGCCAACATATCGTCGTCCAAAATGGATTTTGGTGATTCCTTTTTATCGTTTTTCTGAAGAACAAAAGAAGATTGATGCATGGATCTTCTAATCACAGGTGCAAGCAGACGTGGTGACATCACACGACTGCTACGTACCAGAGAAAATCTGGCTACTGCAAACATTCTTATTAACAAGCGATTATGTTTGTGTAAACGTCCTTTAGTTTTTTGAAGCACTATCTCTCTAAACACATTATGAACTGTTGATGTTTTGAAGCTTGTCTTTCCCATTCACAAATTCTTAAAATTTTCTCACAATATGAAATTTCGGCCTCTCACGTGATCAATATTACACAATCAAAGCTAATCTGAATGATGAAAAGAAATCAAAAGGTAAATTATGTTGGAATGTCATTATTTAAAACGGCCAATCAGTATTTCCTTGAATTTGGTACTACCTTTTGTCTCATTCAGAAGGTGTACTATTTACTATGTTTCGGATATTATTCTAACAACACATAGAATGATTTATAGGCTGCCTCTAATACAGACAACAGTTGCATGCATTGCTCATCACTCAACGTTTCTTGTTTCTGTAACTTGTTAATCTTGACGATCCATTCGACAAGCTTGTTTCTGTGTTCGAAATCGTTACCAGTCACACGATTAATACTGAGAAGAAGTTCGGCTAGGAGGGGATGGAGTTGCTCTCTAGTTTTGAAATTCAACTTTAGTGCATCCATTACCGTGATAAAATTACCAGTAGCCTCTGCAACATGTTTTCCACTGTACCTTACGCCTGTATTCGAGTTTGATATATTTGAATTGTCATCTAAACCACTCACACTCATTGTACCGTGCTCTACGGTGACAGGTATACCTCGTTCCAGTCTGGTGATTGCATTTGAGGCAGTAATTTGCCATGACTCCTTGAAGACGGCCAAACTGTTGAAACGTTTTTCTACATCGCTATCATTGAGATATGTCCTATATTGACTTATTAGCTTGTTTGCCAGCATCGTGTATTCATCATTTGTCAAATCATCCTTAAGAAATGCTTTCTCGACTTGATCCAGTGTTATGATAACCGAGTATATATCACCTAACGTCTCTACAATCTCTTTTTCCCTAGATGAGGTATTGAGATCATATAATGGTATTTCTTCCGAGAGTTTGTGACTAAAAGGTCTGGTACTATTTCTCGTGCCATAGTGATTTACTGGTGCTCTGTAATCGTCCATGATGTATATTCTTCAAACCAAAAACAACTTAATATGAAAATATGTTATGTTATACACTTAACTATAGCAGTTTGCTATCTTAGGAGTATTGTATACTTAGGGTATAATATTGTCATCGTATTATTTACCGAAAATATGTCTATATTAAGGACAAGAAACTTAAATTGTTTCATAATCATAATAATATTATTACAAAAAAATTAAGTACTACAAAAGTTGAAAATTGGAATGTCATTCAATGGTGAAAATTCTCTGCGGATGTTGGTTCTTGAAACTATACTGAATTCCTAACTGTGTTAATGTTTTCTTTTCTGCAAGATAAACCACTGGAGGAAGTGGAGGGTATTCAAGATGGCCATTTTTTTTACTTCTTTTAATTCCTCCATAGTACTGATAGAAATTCTTTGCATGTTTCGCAATCTCTCTTTCTTGTGCTATAATTTGCTCAACATGTCTTGTATATGCTTTAGGCCATGGACTTATATTTATTGGATAAGATATTTCAAAATCTTTACCCTTTGATATTTTGAAGCGTATAATCAAAGAATATGTTACAGAATACAAATGTCCTCTTGTAGTAATCGAGCTATGATATTGGAACGGCTCCATATTATGTTTTCTTTTCATTATTACAGTCTCAGGTTTGTCATCTTTTTCTAGATTAGGTAGATGAGGGGGTAGTTGATACATGACAGCTGGTTCATTCAGAGATGATTCATACGCTTGATACAACGGATTTTTAGTGGCTACCCTTATCTGAGATTTTATCTCCATTCCCGACTCTGGAATTGCTTCATTAAATACTTTAGTGACTGTTTCTAATATATGTTCCTTGGAATCGGAATTAGTATCATAAAATTCCATTGTCTCTCTAAGCTCAAATGTTACGTGTTTCAGTTTTACTTGTTTATTGAAGATCTTTTGGGTTTGTGAATACGTAGTCAAAACGGGGAAAACTTCCGCTGAAACACATAGAACGTCATCCGTAGTTACACAGGGGTTATCAACTGTAAGAATAACTGTGAATTTTTTGTCATTGGATAATATTTTCTTTGAGATTGCAGGATACAATTTTGGAGATGCAATCAAAACATATCGTTCTATATTGACCAATTGTGAAAATGTTTCCGTCGAAAAAGTCGACCCTGTTGAGGCAGATGTGTACATAACAAGACATTCTAAAACGGTATAACAATGACCAACTTTTCCATTGTAATTTGTCTCCTTGATATCATCCGGCAGACCAATTGTCAAAGGTACATCGATTCCTACCAGCTTTTTTTCAGAAATCCTAATATTTTTCTTATAATGAATGCATTCATGTTCAACTTTATTCCTCTTTGATGTGAATGAGCCTAAACCCACATTCAGACATTCAACTGTTCTCAAAACTGTTTGTATCTTTTCAATGATCAGCGGCCTTCCGTCACTTGATCTTATTCGGAGCTCGCATTCCACGCGCGGTAAAGTGTCAGGCAAGCCAGGACAACCACGGACTAATGAGTTATAACTTGGTTTAATAGTTATGACTGGATATATCATTTATTTTCCCAAGAACCGTTTTAATAGTCCTACTAATGTCATCTCTTGTACATCACATAGTATGAAAGGGAATGCAATGCGTCTTTAAAGAATGGACTCAGGTCTCCGTGTTACCCGTACTATTGTCAACCTTTGTCTCGAAACTTGCTACATGCATCGAAACTGCTGCTTCGCACGCTAAAAACTCTACGAACACTGTAGTTTCAACCTTATGAACTAGATTCCTGTTACTACTATGCTATCATATTGTTATGAGCTGTGCATATGTACAACTGTTTGCTCCTTAAACGAAGGGTTCGAAGTGAATTGATGAAAATAGACAAACTTGTACTTATGTGGGTCTTTTTCTTTCAACATCCTAGACCCAGATTGAATTTCAACAATACGTACTAGCATAGCACATTTACAGAGCTGAAGTGACACTATAATGGTTCATTAAATAAGAAATGCTATAATGGAAGATAAATTATTGTGTTTGTTTTACAGCCTGTCTATTCTAGTTCCTACTACCAAGGGACATCAGCTAGTCTTAATTTTACATTACACTATCTTACTATAATGTTGGTAGCACCAAGCATTTGAAAAAAATTGGAAGCAGTAACAAACGTAATAGACAAGTAGGGAAATGTATCTTGTACTTACAATTGGTAGCGTGCTAAAGGTTATCTGATATTTTCTTTCTTTTGTTGCCATAGAATTAAAAGAAAAGATAAATTTCTCTCAATAAATGCCAAGAAAATAACTAATTCAACCGTTAAATTAAGTTTGTCATGTTGTAAACGTTTGATATATATGATGCAGAGGTAGAAAGGTCTGTTAGTTTAATGTGCAATTGCTAAGAGAAAATTCTGTCAAATTTTTGTTAGTCTTTATTCTGAAAGTTATAGAAAAAGTGGATAGCCCATGTCGCGATATGAGTGTTCTTCCGAGATGAGGCAATTTCTTGTAGAATTGCCAAAGTGTGAACACCATCTGCATCTAGAAGGTACCTTAGAACCTGATCTTCTTTTTCAATTGGTAGAAAGGAATAAGATAACTTTACCTGATAAATTTCCGTCAACTGCAGTGAAATTGCACGAACGCTACAATCAATTTGTGGATCTACAAGATTTTCTGAACTTTTACTACATTGGTTGCAATGTGTTGATCACAGAGCAAGACTTCTTTGACCTAGCATGGTCTTATTTCAAGAAAGCAAGTACGCAAGGTTTAAGACATGCTGAAGTATTCTATGATCCACAATCTCATACATGTAGGGATATTAGATTGGAGACTGTCACTCGTGGTTTTAAAAGAGCATGTGATCATGCAGAGAAAGAACTCGGAATTAGCACGAAGTTGATTATGTGTTTACTAAGACATTGTCCTGTGGACGAATGCCTAGAGACCATCCGAAGCGCTAAAGAGCTGCTTGTAGATGGCGTACTTGAAGGTATCGGTTTAGATTCGTCGGAAAGACCATTTCCTCCAGATTTATTTTCTGAATGCTTCCGCCTGGCGAAAAGTTACAATAAAAATCTCCTGTTAACTGCACATGCAGGCGAGGAAGGTGGTCCAGAGTTTGTGACAAATTCTCTTGATCTTTTGGAGGTTAGCAGAATAGACCACGGTGTTAATAGCATAAAAGACATGGATCTGATCAAAAGACTTGCAGAGGAAGAAATTATGCTGACAGTTTGTCCACTGTCCAATGTTAAACTACAAGTTGTGAAGGATATTTCTGAATTACCATTACAAGAATTTTTAGACCAAAATATCCATTTCTCTCTTAATTCTGACGATCCAGCATATTTTGGTGGATATATTTTAGATAATTACATCGAAGTGTACAACACGTTTGGTTGGGATATAGCGATTTGGGGGAAAATAGCTAGACAAAGCATTCGTGGTTCTCGATGTAATACGAAGAGAAAGGAGCAATTACTTGCTGAAGTTGATGTGGTTCTCGATAAGTTCAGCTTTCTGACTAAAAAGTTGTCTCTCTAAACTGACCATATGTTGAACACATTACTTCAAGTGTTGCATAAAATAATGCATTTAACTGGATGTCACACTACTAAAGTATGTACACGCATATATATATCTGTTTTTAATTTCAGTTTCAATTATATATAGTACAAATTTTTAAGCAGAAAATTGTATAATAACTACTCGACCAAATGACTAATCCTCCATGATAGCATCATCTTCACGAGGCGATTGAGGTTTTGGTGAATCTGCTAGAACTGTGTCGTCAGAAGCAGTGACATCTTGAATGTCATCGATAAAAAGTAATGTATTTCCATCCTCAATTTGATGCCAGACATTAAGATATTCATATTCTCTGATACAATTGGTCAACTGAAGCATTGTAAAACCACGCGATCTAATTGTTTTCACAATAGAGTCATAAGATAATCTTTTATTAAATTTCCCATTCTCAGTTGCCATTTTCTTAATAATTGTATAAATTCTTGTGGTAGGATTCTCATCTTGATACTTGGTTTGAGTTTCTGTGTATAAAGATTCTTTTGAAACTTCGACCAGTCTCAATGCTTCATCAACATCTTCCACCTCCACGCGATCACTCAACCTAAGTTTTGCCAAAGCTTGCGATAATCTGATAATGGCTAACAAAGTTCTTGGAGTTGCTTGACCAAATGAAAATTTGGAATCGAGCGCTTTTTTCGAATCTTGTCTCATTCGAGTATATGATTGGACAATGTGTTCATTAACATCTACTGACAAAACAGGTCTTTTTGTCTTAGCATACGCAATATATTCTCTCATTTCGTTGGCTGTGAGTGGTGTAAAACCAAAATCAGGTTGTTTGTCATGCATATGGACATACGCAACATGTTCAGCCAATCTTTCATCGTTCTCTCTGTCTGGTAAATCGAGTAACAAAAACATAATATCAAATCTTGAAAGCAAAGCTGCTGGTAGATTAATGTTCTCTAGCGGTGAAAGTCTAGGGTTGTATCTACCGTATAGAGGATTTGCTGCTGCTAAGATAGAAGTTCTTGCATTTAATGTTGTATTAATTCCTGCTTTTGAAATAGAAATGGTTTGTTGTTCCATAACTTCATGAATGGCAGTTCTATCGCTTTCATCCATCTTATCGAATTCATCAATACAGCATATACCATTGTCTGCAAGAACAAGCGCACCACCTTCCAAGACCATTTCATCTGTTACTGGATCTTTCATCACCGCAGCAGTTAAACCAACACCAGATGAACCTTTACCAGTTGTGTAAACACCTCTTGGTGAAATCTTACAAATTGCTTTCAAAAGTTGTGATTTAGCCACACCAGGATCACCCATTAAACATATATTGATATCTCCTCTAATTTTCAACCCGTCACCAACATTTTTGTTCACACCACCAACTAATAATAATAATAAGGCTTTCTTAACATCCAAATGTCCATAAATTTCTGGTGCAATTGACTTTGCTAACCTATTATATACATCACCTTGTTGGACAAGTTTTTCTACCCTGTTCTGTAAATCTGTATTAACTTCCAAAGAAGCAAATTTTTTCTTATGTTGAAATACGTATTGAGTCTCCAAATAGGTTTCAGTTAGTAAACCTGCCTTCAAAGCTCTAAAGCCGGTATAAGGCGAAGGCAAATAGATACCAGTAACATCCACAACATCACCAGGAATCATAGACCTAACCAAAGATCCGTTAACGTGAATAGTTAAAGTTCTTGGGATGTGACCAATGGGCACCTGATCTGAAAGTTCTTGAATCTTACACTCTTGGAACGCGCTAAACTTTGAAGCTCTTGTACTCATAAACAATTGACCTTTGGTTTGATTTTCTGAACATTGCGTTGACGGACATTCTACGATCGGCGTAAAAGTCCTCTTATTCACTTCCTGGAACACCTCATGACCACATTGATCGCAAGTGTAAGCATTAACTTGTACGCTTGGTTTCACATCCGAGACACGTGTGATTATACCTCGAACAGTTATCAGTTTTCCCAGATGTAAGCCCTTGATCTCTCGTACAGAGAATGCTCTTCCCTTTCCTCCTGCACCAGGCGTCAACGGTTTGAAATATAAATGATATCTTCTGATTAATGCTGCTGGAAACAGATCCGAATCAGAAGCCGCAAGTCTGTTCAACGATTCTGGGCCGTTCGCACCATTTTCACCCTGTTCCATTCCACTAGCCATTTGCTGAAACTCACTCATCGTTTCCATAATCGTTCGCTCATTACGCAACCTCCTCTGGTGCAAAATTACGTCTAAAACATCTGTCTCATAGTCTATGTCCTTAGTAGGCGCTGGCATCATCTCGTCCACACATTTACAAAATAGATCTCTAAACCTATTGGTATTTCCTGTGATCAACACGTGCAAATCTTTCATCCATTTCACATTGCCTGCTCCTCCAATATCTTCAAACTCTCTGTTCCTCCCATATTCTCGAATATCATCCAGCTCAATGAACAACTTTTCCTCTTCTCTGTTTGCAATCCGCTGCAATTGAACCATATACTTAGGTCCTGCTCCCGTCTCGCCTGTTACGGCTCCTTCTTCCTTGTAGTGCAGTAAAAAATCTTTGATACTTTGTTCTGCCCGCTCGTAATCTACTCCCACATCCAACGTGGGAAGTACTGATGAAGCCATATTTCGGTAATCTACTTGTATTAAAGTTTGTTATTCTGTTTCTCTCTTGATAGTTGGTAGCTTTGATTAAATTTCTTCTGTCCGCCATCTTCTTTCGTGTTTATGGTGAAGCTTTCAAGATCGCTATCTTTTCCTGATCGGGCAATACAAATCAACCTTCCACAAAACCGGGTAACAACCATTAACATGAATCAAGAAATCCCTATTATATTACACCCATACACCATAACCTTCGATCATACCACTCGTTCGCTATCCGACTCCGTAGAGTATTGCTGACATCAGCAATACTCCGGCTTCCCAACAAACGTCAGACGACAATAAAGGTCACTAGAACGGCTATCCACAGAAATAGATTGAAAAGTATATAAAGAAGGATTTACCATGGCTTGTTTATTCAAAAGAGATCGAACTTCTACAGACAGCACAATGAGACAATGATGTCAGTTTGTGCAAGATCTGTAGAATGTGTGCTTTCACGCGCATTTCATTGCGGACAGCAGCCGGTAAAAACGAAAACCGGGTACGCATGGTACCTTACCGTTGGGTTTACAGTGCCATTTATAATTTCGTACTACAGCACGTGCAGGATCACGGATGGCGAAGGCGAGAGTTTGAAAGGACGGTGGAATCCACGATGTTATTTTTGCAAGTCTATATGAGAAACATTTCATATACTTATACAAGTATCACTAGAATAACTAATTTATTAATAAGTAGGATAAATATCTTGATTTAAGAATAATACAAGACAAATAAATGACAGAAAGACTACAAAAGAATGCAGACAATGTTCAATGTCTTTCGTGGGAAGAGGTGAAAACGCACGTTCAGAGCGGAGCTTTAGAAAAACTGGTGCGGTCTCCTCTGGAGACCGCACGCTACCAAACATTCAAGAGGCGATTGGAGGCAAATGGGTCAAACATAATGAAGCACGTGCTCGAGAATAAACTTCGATGGACTGAACAAGAGTTGAATGTGATTAACGAGCAATGGTATTGTACAGATCGGCAAAAAATAGATCATATTTTACGCGATCATACCACGTTTTGTGTTTTAGAAAACGAGTTCCCTTATAACGTGGAGAAAGATGTGTTGCACGTGGTGATTTGGTCCAAGATCAAAATTCCAACGCTTGCGATGAACGATGACGAACGCCATGTGGTGGAGGGATTTGTACGGTGTGTAGCAGATGCAGTGGGAGTAAAGGAACACGTGTGGTTTATAAATTACCCGCACTTACAAAGTATTCGATCGGTCAGCCATATTCACGTTCTTCTTCGAACAAAGGATAAGGCAGAAGTACTTCAGATGATATGCGAGGAAGAAGTGCTTACAAAGGCTATGAAATGCATAGATGGAAGATGAAGAGTGAAGACATAAATAATAAAAGATTCGTATCTTTTTGTTTGCATGGCTTTGCGTTCTGTTTTGTACGTTGAATTTTTTGTGCTATCGTTCTCTTGCATTTCTTTTTACATAGACACAGCGAGAGAGACATCATCGTTCGAAGCTCATCGCAGAATGAAATGATTCAAAGAGTTAGAGGTTTATTTAAATTTAAGGAAAAGTGTTTCATAAAAAGTGAAGCCAGTTGATGTAGTAATATTTTTATATCTATAAACTTAGCATTTGTTTAGGCTTATCGAGTAATGGTTGAACTGAGGCGAAGCACACGACTACGGACGGTAAATTATGCGGATAGCGGTATTCGAGAAGAGGTAGATAAATGTGAGAGCCAACCATGTACTATGAAAGCAGAAACAGGATCGGCAATAGGACTAGACTCAGGTTCAGATGCTCAAGCGGATAATCTTCCAGATATACGGTCAGAGATATTTTCAGAGACACTGTCGGAAACACGAATCAATGATCCACATACACGAGGTATAAAAAGAGGCCAACAATCTGGCAAGGATGTTTGCAAAAAGTCTACACGTTTTAGGACCGAACGGCCTAGGTTCAGCTCTCAGGATGTAGAAGTTGGACGTGGGATAATTGACGAAAATTTTGCAGATAAGATGCTTGTATTGGTAAAAGAACAATCAAAGAATTTTTATGACAGTCTTCGTAGGCCAGAATATGTGGAGTATGGAGGGTTGAAAGTCTTTAAACATCCCGAGGACAAATCAAATTTAATGCAAATCCACAAGCAGTTGAAAGAGCTAATTCCAGTATTACAAATGGATCTAGGAACGGATTTGAGAGAACTGCTTGCAAAGATTGAACGGGAAGCTTCGAATACAGTTGTCGATGAGATTACATCTTCACAGCTATCCTTTTTAAACAAAGGTAATGAATTTGAGTGCGATGCAGATGTAGAAAAAGAGGTTAAGTTAATAGAGAGTGTGGCAAAAATGCATGCAATAGATATATCCGATATTAGAGATATTCTACCTAAACCAGAAGATAGGTCTCGTGGTCCCACCATGTCAGTTAGTAGTAGGGTTTTGTACTCTTCAAGTCTTCAACCCAAAAAGCTCGATATGTCTGTCATCTCAAACAAATGCATAAAGAAATTAACACGGGAACGCAATTCTTCAATTCCATGGCCATCCAAAAGGAGGAAGGGAAGCGAAGATGCAGATTCCTTCTCAGATGTACCATTGATGTCATAACTTCAATTATTCATTTTATTAGTCATATAGTTCAAGTTACCTACGCGAAAGTTTGAACTAAGAGGTTCCAATATTCCCATATATATCATATACCAATACCATAGGTCTTACATATAATTTCATCCACATAGTGAAGAACATGTGCTGGCAAAAAGTATGGTAAAAACTCAAATAGCGAACGATAATCAGTTGATAAGATATAACAAGCAACCATCGTCAACATTATCCATACTTCATCTACTTCTAGCCGTGGTGCCAAAACTATTGGCATGGAGTACTTCTTTTTCGCATTATAATAACAAATATTTGTTGTTAATAACATGTTGACTGGTATGAAATCAATGTATTTGCCCAACATTAAGATACCAGAATACAAACAGAAAAGTTTCAATAGGAATCGTTTTCTATCTGGTATGGAGTTTTCCATTTTCTGTAATCGTTTGACTGATAAATAAATCGCCGTTATTGTATTGGGCAATGTACCCTTCCCAACATAAAAGATAGGATAAAATAACCTTCTGTATTGTCCTTTTCGAAACACATGTTCCCATGTAAAAAACATGTCTGTCTCATGTAAAACATTGAGACGAAGAAGTACTGATTCAACAATACAACCTACCAGAAAGGTCATCGTGACTGGTGGCATATCCCATATTTGTTCCATCTTATTCCTGCACAAATACCCCTAATTATAGTAGAACAAGCTACTTCTTCAGACTTGTATGTGGTTTATAATGTATAATTTTATCTAGATGATAGAAACTCCCTCCGAGATCCGTTCACAGGAGAAGCTCAATAGTTTTCTTCTGTCTATCTCAAATGGAGGCAGTAATAGTTGAAATTTTTAATTTTAATTCAAGGCTTCTTTCTAAATGATTTATAATTTAGGCCGCAGAACTTCAAACTTTCAATATCTAGATAACTTCTCTCCAAACATATGCAGAGCACAACTGGATCGAAATTAGTACGGGAATTATAAGTTATGGAAGTTATTGACAAAGTTATCAGAGATGATAATCTTTATGTTCCACAAAACATAAATGAACCTTTTTACTATCTGAATCAACAACACGGGAAACAACTTCGGAGAACGATAATTAAGGAGTTCGCAAAGCTTTTCAAAATTTCAGATTCATCAGTAGACTTAATATGTGATGTTATTAATGAATTTCATACTGCAAGTCTCCTGATTGACGATATCGAGGATAACGCGTCTTTGCGACGTGGCCAAATTACCGCTCACATGAAGTTCGGAACATGGGTTACGCTCAATAGTGCACAATTTTCAGTGTATCAGTCGATTTTAAAATTAATTCATCATACTTCTAATCCTGATATCCCTTCTTTAGTTATTGAAGAATTACTGAGACTTCACGTTGGACAAGGGGAAGACATTTACTGGAGGGACAACGGAGTTGTACCTACCATTGAAGAGTACTACGAAATGGCTAAAAACAAAACTGGTGGACTATTTAGACTAATAATACGTTTATTAGAGGTGTTTTCCGAAGAACGCCCTAAAATAGATCTAATTCCTATGGCTAATGCTTTAGGTATTTTGTATCAGATTAGAGATGATTATTTAAATCTGTTTTCTGAACAAATGTTCGAACAAAAAGGTTTTGCAGATGATCTAACAGAGGGGAAGTTTTCATTTCCTTTAATTCATTCTATTGCTATTGAAGGAGAAAGTAATACAGAATACGTCCTTAATACGCTAAAATCTAAACCGACAGATATAGAGAGCAAGAAGAGGCTACTTGACTTTATGAAGCATACAACTAAATCTGACCAATACACAAAAGATATGATGAAAAATCTTGGGGAACTTATTTCTACTGATATGATTCCAGTAGAACTTGAAAATTTGAGGTCTATGATTCAGGATCTCTGTGAGATGAAATAGACGCTAAATCTAGCCTCATAAATAAAGCTATTTATTTTTTATCTGGAGATATGAGAAATCAAATGGAAGCTATTTAGAATTTTTCGCTAACAATTGGTATATCTCAAAAATTTGTTGCAATTCTGCAACTTTAAGATCTTCGAATCTACAATTTGACCATCTTTTCCAATTATGCGGGAGTTCTACTAGGTTATCATGCGGGAAAGGAACAGGAATGGGTTGTTGCGGCGGTGGACTATATGATTTAATTCTGCCTATTAAAGACTTCAGCCCTGAATCAATGACAGTACTCACAGAGCGTATATCGGAGAACGAATTCAATCTACCAAACTCTGAATGAGGTTGGCTTTCATATTCTGTAGAAACGGTTACTTGACTGCTTATTGTCAGTAGCTTAGGAATATCCTCCTCTTTTACCCCTTCGCAGAAAGATATTAAATCATTGCTATTCATGGAATCTATGAACGAAATTGCTGCTTCCATATTAGTTGTGACGTATAGCTCTTTTTCCTTTAAGCATCTATGATAACGAAACAGTTTAATAAATTGCATATTCAGAAATAGTTCTTTTCTAGGCTGATTAATGAAAAGGTATATTAGCTGCGGTAAAATTTCATCCGTATTTTTATGCTCTAGTTTCGCCAACTCTTCATGGACATTTTCTAATGCTAACACTTTTTCGCAGGGTGCCACTTTAGCATAAATAACACCTATTTTGTCATGTAACTTCTTGAGTTCCTTTTCGGATATGCTTTTTATATTTAAAAACTTATGCAGGCTGAATAAACCTGATTCATCAAATTCCTTTATAGCCTGCAGCTTATCATTGAGTAACTTATCAAATTGTAAAAAGTCTGGACTATTTCGAAACAAATTAATCAATTTCCAATCATCACAACCGTAACTTGTACGTTTGGTTTCATCAGGTACATCAGTGCCAACTTGAAGAATTTTTTTGAATACCATGTTCTCACAAAGTAACATGATCCGTTCTACCTGCTTATCTCTTATAGAATCCCATTTAGCCTGCGCTTCTACCTCTTCTGGTGTAAGAAGTTGCTGGTAGGTATGTTGTGAATTCGTTCTTGTTCTCGAATGATTAGCCCTACCTCTAAAGCTGCTGCTCCTAGATCTATTGAAGATGCTACTCAGTCCACTGTTCCGGTTCTCAGGAACCTGTGATATCATATTAGTTGCAGAACCATTGCCCTTGAGCGTGTAGTATTCATATGCTGATCTATCAAACCTCAAGTAAAACTGCTGAAAGACTTGTGAAAGCTGTAGGATATTTAGGGGACGAGAATATTTCGGCTGTTTTAGATCATCTATGAACAGATCAACAAGTTTCAGTAGTTCTTCAGGAAAGCTATCTTCGGGAGATAATGTTAAAATATCTTGACCTGGTAAAAAAGACGGATCTAGTACACTTTCTTTTGTTTCTAAGTTTGAAATAGGTCCCAAAGAGCCAAATGACGTCGCATCGCTGTTGTTTAAATTTGATCCATATGATTCCAAAATAGATTGCTGTGGATCATATGATCTCTTGTAAATTGGTGGAGTGTGAAACATTATCCGTGATATTATTGATCTAGTGACTTGAAGTGGTAGTGTTTTATTTAAATGCTGAACTTATTAGTTTACATACTAAGCCTAATAATATTTTCAAAAACAAATACTCTAAAATTACCAATGTCTGTACTGTGTCACTAAAACAAAAACAAAATAATTACAGTAACACACTTTTCTCCTTCTAGTTTAGTTGAATGCGTTTACTCAAGCTCTAACTGAAACTCATGGTATATATTGTTGAAAGGTTAATGCGTTTTTCAAACATTTGTTTCTAGTAGAAGAAAAGTAGATCTAGTGGTTCTAGAAAGTTCCTGAGCATTTAGTTATCGACTTCAGTATAAGGAACGACCTATCGAAAAAATTGGTTGTTTTTTGAAGAGCGCTTATGAAAGGTGAGGATAAGACGTTGATGAACTTGCAATTCAAGATGAAAAGGACTCGATCCTCTGATTCAGTTGGTATTAATAATTACAAGAGACAGAGGTTAATTCAAGATTTTGAGAACTTGACTTTAGGTACAAAATGTACGGAGAAAGCTATAAATACTAGCCAAACTGGCATAGTTAGTACCTTTGGAGATGTATTTAATGAAAAACTGTGGTCTATTGTCGAGAGGGAAATGCGACAGAATGACAACGACAAGACATATGAAAGACTGTGGAGCAAAGTCCGGGAATATAATATGCAAGTCATAAAATGGTATTCTTGGCCGCATTTACTTTATGCCAGATGGTACACATGGATTCAATCAAATTTAAAATGTATTACTATGAATTTTGATGTCAATTTCGCACATGAGAAGCGTTTGTTTATGGATGATGATTCGAATTTTTCCACACCTTTAAATGATACAGATATGAATATAGATAGTGATTATGATGTTGATATGGATGTTGATATAGATATTGATGCAAATACTGGATAACAGTCTAAACATGACCAGGCAAAGGAAGAAGAAGTCGTTGCCTTAAACGAACCTTTAACTACGCTATACAGTCATACTCTGATTACAATGTATCAGAATGCTGTATTCAAGGAAAAATACAGCAAATTCACAACTTTGTGCCTATGGAAGTCTCTAAATTCAAATTTATTCTTGTATTTTTGTTCGACAAGAGTTCATTCTATCATGAATCCACGACAAAAATCTTGCTTTTTTCTTGTATCAGCAAAGGCACTTGAGAATCTTCCACCACTTGTTCCCCAAGTTCATCTCCCTTTTTAGTATAAAGTTTGAACGACTCTGCCTCAATTCTGGGGGCAATTTTTTTACAAAGCTCCTCGAAAGTGATAGTCGGATGTAACATTAATGCAAATATATCATCCTTGTAATAAAATTTAATCTTAACAGGCTTTTCGTCCGTCAGTCTCGGAGCCATAGCACTCGGTGGTCTCGATCTTGGAGCTCCATTGTTGATGGATAATCGCTCCATTGCGCGTGGTAATTTCAAATCATTTTTAGTCAAATTTGGATCATCAGATGAAGTAATATCATTTAACCCGGCAGTATCTTCCAAATTAACTTCACGGTCAAATCCATTATTTTTTGGTACAAATAAATTTTTCACCAAGGTACTTCTAGAGATATAAGCAGGAAGAGAAATCAAGTTTTTAACGTAAACATTTAAGTCATCCTTCCTTTTCTTCGTAATAGAATCCGTGACATATGGAACTGGCCCAGGAATGTAGGGAATTATACGCTTTGTCCACTGGCCGTTAGCGTCTCTTAATTTACCGCCCTCTTTGGGGAACAAATCCAATAGTTTCACTTGCAAATCATAAAAATCTTCATAATAACGTTTCAAAATCCTAGTTTTCTTATCTGACATTTGACAAGTTATTTGGAACCAGTATTTATCTTCTTGTAAATAAAATGATTCAACGGCAGCATTCACCACGTAAAACGAGTCTGAACTTAGTACAGCACCACCGAGGTCTGATTTAGGTCCCTCTTTATTGTTGTGTGATAATGACCAGGAGGGATTTCTAGAAGGGGAATCTATGCCTTGTGTATGCTGATCTACAGACCCCAGAGAAATATTACTTGCCTTATAGCGTGCAATTGTCATCTTCCATTCTTGGACGGTTGGTAAATTAACTGACTTAATGTCCTCGTGAACGTCGCATCCTGAGGCGTACCCTGTAGCAATATCAATTATTGTCACAAATCCGACAGGAACTAAACCCGGTCCACCTAATCTTCCAATAGGTTTAGCAATAAACCATTCAAAATCATGATGTGCACAAATAAACAAGTTTTCGCCTGCATACACAGTCAATTCATCTGCCTTTTCCGCTTGAAAATCATAAAGAACAATTGCATATAATGTTCCTAAATTTGGAGAATGTCGTTGAGCAGCATCAACGCTACAATTAGAGCCAGCTCTTCTAACTCCTTCTAAACTAGTATCACTTTTGTCATGAATCGTCTTTCCAAAAATCTCGAAATAACTTTTGGGGACCATTCCTCGCACTCCATTCATAGGGTTAAAGGCCTCGTACCATTCACCATCATCCTTTGAAACGTGAAAAAAGTCCCCTTTTCTGAACGATAGTTCACCTTGAGATTGAGCTTGATAATCATACAACGCTTTAATAGCCTTTTCAGGTGAAGAAATGTCCTTTTTCTCGCCTCCATAACGCCCCTGTGATGACAGATGGGAAGAGGACGACACATCTCTAACTGGCACTGTCTTCACATGTTTAAATACCTCAGTACTATTACTGGTGGGTCCCGAAATGTCTGCAGACGTGATTCGCTGCCTGGTAGGCTCCTTTTTGAGCTTTAAACCCTATGATATGATATCAGTTAGTAGCTTGATTGTTAATACCAGTAACATTGAGTTAAATTTAGCCCCAATGCGAAGGTTTCGATACGTACTTTAAGCATCTTGAATTTTTTTTCAGATCCTTCCGTTGAACCACCAATTTAGTTTTAGTATTGGTTTATTGCTTCCTGACATGTTCTAAACACTTAAAATGTACATAATTAGCTAAAACAGCTTTGTTTTTTGTTGATTATACTAACTGAAAAACAAACTGAAAAAGCTTTTCTTTCAATGCAAGTAAAATTGAGTGAAGGACATGAAAGAGCATTAATAAAATAAGCAAACTAAAACCAATCTGAAAGTAAACGGAAAATAAGTATAAAGTACATTATTGAAATAGATTACAAGGTTTCTATAAACGGTAATTCCTGCCTTCAAAAATTCAACTGAAAAAAAAATAAGAGATCACAGTTTTTCGTAATATAACATGTAAGCACACTTTGTTTCCGATAACACATCACATGTCTTTGATTCCTTGACAGTGGTGTCAGAAATTCTCCACCAGGGGTACTTTACGACACTTCTCAACTTTTTAAAGCGCCTAATACGTCTATAGTTGGTAGTAGTATCGGTTCCAAAGGGATCATATACGCTTTCAGTTTCTGTTGTACTCGTTGTTTGATCAGTACTAGAGTTTGTGAAAATACTAATATTTCCAGAAACAATAGAAGTGCTCCGATTTCTTCTAGCTGAAGATACACTAGAAAATCTTGATACGTTAGTGCTTTCAGGTGACCTGAATCCGTCGGCCATCAGAGCAGATGTGGGTGACAGAGATGCATTGTCAGAAGCGGTAACAGAAGCAGAACTTTTCCTTGATAAGAACCCTGACAACTTTTTAAATGCAGAAGGCTTTCGGTTATGGTCAATGTTACAATCTAAAAACTCAGAACTACCAATCACATAGTCGTCTTCAGTAACTACAGCCGAGTTAGCTGACTCCGGGAACACGGACCTAAAAGGAATATGCGAAGGAATTAAGGGATCGTCTGAATCCAGAGATGTTCCTTCTAAATTTTCAGATGTATTGAAAGCATCATTCCACATATTAGCTGCAAGTTTGTTAGAATCAATTCCAAAGTTAACAATGGGCGTCTTATTTATAATTTCTTTTGTATCTATGTCCTTGACGAACTCAAGTTTACGTTTAAAGCATTCATAGTGACCAGTCGAATGCGAACCATGGTGTCTTACAACTGCTTTAAGAACATATTTTTCTGGTTTGATTGCAATACACTTATTATCTTTTATCACTTGCGTTTTAACCTCTAATACTTCATCGAATAGTACGCTGCATGTATTTTTCTGGAACCCCATTCCGTTAAAAACAGATCTTGACAAATGAATGACAAGAATATCAGGAGAACCAACTACAACAGTTTTCTTCACAATTGTTGACTTTAACTTTGATACATCAAGGTCATCTTTTTTATAAGAATTGACGTAATCTGACAATTCTTTTGAAAGTTCATCATTAATGAAAGATTTTGAAAGCTTTTCTTCTAGTTGATCGAGGATTGATCTCTCTTCTTTCGAGACACCGACATAATTCCTCTGTTTTTCGTATGTCAAAATAGCTTTCAACTTGCAACATAAGCATGAATAGCCTTCAATCTTATCTGTTTGGTTATCAGAAATGATATCTGTTAATAATGCAGTAGCCGTCTGAGGGACAGGAGTGGAGTACATATTGAAGTCATGTATGGCAACTTTTGATGACTCATTGCAATACAAACAAACCAGATGATCAGCCAAAGATCCATGAACAGGCATCTTGGGAATAATAACATCTAATCTTCTATCCTTTACGAATTTCTGCAAGTTTTCGTTTTCCTTCTGCAACGTTTGCAACACAACTTGCGTCAGCTCATGTGCATCATTCTGTCCTGTGGAGATCTTGGCCTTGAAAATACTCTCAATAACCCTTAGGAAAGGCCAGACCGATATGTGATGAGAAGCAGTCACTGTTTGCTGTAGTTGGTACATGATTTGCGCTAAAGATTCATGTAAAGGTATTTTAGGAATATCCTTGTAGCTCATTTCATCATCAGGCTCCTCCTTTTTTTCACTTGTTTCCTCTATATCATCTATAGAATTCATTTCAGAGGCACCTTCATTTGGAGTAGGTGCTTCTATTGCATTCAACGTGCTAAGAGTATTCGTGCTAGTGCGTCCCTTCCATAAATCAGGTCTTTCTTCCAAAATCAGCTCCATGTGCTTGTCGTGCTGGTTCGCAAGTTCTGTTTTCCTTTCTTTACTACTCGAATCAGAAGAACTACCACTCTCTGCCATTGTCCGCAGTAAATGCGTTTGTTTCAAAACCTCATTAAGATATGTTGTCAAGTGTGGTAGAGCCGACAACGCCTGCACCGACGAATTAGCGAAACAGTCATTTCGATTATTAATAAGCCCGGTTGTGTGCTTATCACTCCTTTTACTACTACTGCTACCAAACATGCTTGTCCCAAATATCCAATTGCTAACACTCGGTCCCAAAATATACACTGACAGGGCAATCCCAATCCCAATACTAATATTCTTCAAACTGCTCTTGTTAAGTTTGATCCACTGGTTAATCCACTCACTATTCCCGTTATTCAATCTCACTCCTGGGTAGTAAACTACTTTTACCATCACTCTGATGAGTGTGTTTTTTTGATTTGGGAAATCAACTGAGTGAAAATGGTTTTATAAATTGAACTACTCTTGCAGTCTATGTTTTCTACTGTATCTACAACATTTTCCAGTTTTCCGGTAACTATTTTCTGCGTGTTTCTAACGTATTGAATTTTTCAGCCTTGAAAAAAAAAAAAAGTTGGGGCAATCATTTTCTGCAAGAATGATTACAATTTGTGAATTAAGAAAAGGACATTGATGATTTCAAGTGTACTAAGGATAGACAAACCACACTCTATTTTTTAGATAAGACAATGTAACCATAAGGAGAGGTTTGATATTAGTTGTATTTTCTTGTTATTTTTTTTTTCCTGTCTTGTTTATTGATTATAACTCAGAAATTCCTCATTCCGAAATTCAAAAGATTTTCGCTCGGATTATACGTCAGTTATTCCGTAGGTCGAAGCCCATTCTTCAAATCTTGAAAGAGACTCAAAAGAAACACTCTTCTTTATGCGAGTTAATGCAATTTCAAAATCATTGTAAGTGACGGGTCTCACCAACTTTGAGTTAACATTCAAAAGGTTTTCGCCAAGGTCTCTAATGGGTTGCATGGCTGCATCTTTTGCCAAGGTTGTTAAATCAGAGCCAGAAAAACCATGTGTAAGTTCAACGATTGTGTTGTAATCAGATTCAGAGAGCTGATTTCTCTGGAATGCTAGAAGTTTCTTGAGATGATGAAGACGAGTCTGATTATTTGGCAGTGCAATATAGATTCGTTTGGAAAATCGTCTTCTAGCAGCTTCATCTAGATCCCACGGTGTGTTAGTTGCAGCCAGGACAAGGACCCGACGATTTTCTGTTTGATTGGAATATCTATCGGTAGCTGAGGATAGTGAAGACCAACGAATCAAGAACTCGGTTTTAATTCTTCTTGATGATTCGTTATCATTATCTGATCTTGCTGTCAACAATGAATCGATTTCATCTATAAATATGATCGAAGGGGCTAATTCATGAGCCAAATAAAACAGGGCTCGGATTAGTTTTTCAGACTCACCTAGGAATTTTGAAAGCACTGAGGATGCGCTGATACTAAAAAAAGTTGAATTCGATTCCGATGCTATACACTTGGCAATCATTGTTTTCCCGGTTCCCGGAGGGCCAAATAGAAGTATACCTGTGACTGGCTCTCGTAACCCTATAAAAAGGTCGGGTCGTAAAAACGGATAAACTACAGCCTCTTTTAGTGAATTCTTTGCGTTGTTCAATCCAGAAATATCTTCCCAGTTAATGATTTCATTTCGGATCAAAATATCGTTCAGTATTTGTTGACATGCACTTTGATCAACTTCTTCTACATTCTCCATCACTTTTTTTAACCTCAAATCGAATGAAGATGGTATTGTTGGAGAACTGAGTTTGGATTTGTTTGATGGCATTATTTTTTTGGATGAATTCTTTTTTGGCGAGCATGAAAGTTTTCTTGGTGATGTTTGAACAGTTTCTGGTACCGGCTCCACAAGATTTTTTGAGGGTGACCGGAATGGACTTTTTATTTCTGGTCTGCGTATTGTAGGTTTGTCATAAACATAATTTGGTCGTGATTTGCTAGAATATTGGTTCCCGTCGGTTTTTTTCTCCACTCCCCAAGCAATCAATGCTGCTTTATTAACACTAGAAGGCGCTTTTGTTCCATTTTGAAGTTCTTGTTGATAAGATGTCCTTTCGGTTTTATCTAAACGTTTTTCTCGGGGTTTTGATGATTTACTGGCGATGGCATTTACAGACTGTTTTGTTGCAATTAACTTAAGATAGTCCGATAACATCTTATCCCTTTCCTTTGCAAACTCTTCCCTTAAACGTTCTCTGACACGTTCTTCTATTTCAATTTCCTTGTCTTTTAGCTTCCGAGCGCTCACTTCATCCTGTTCGAGTCTAATGGTCTCGCGTTCTTTCCGTAAGCGCTCTACTTCATTCTTTCTCTGCATATCTTTCTTTTCTAACTTTGCGGCATTTCTTTTACTGATCTTGGAAAGTATTTTGCTACTCCAATTGGGATCTCTTTTTTCTACACTTTCATTGCTCAACCCTTTGAGGGTTTCTTTTACTTCATCCTCCAGAATACGAATATCTTCATACAAAATTACAGCTTTAGCTTCTTTAACTTCAGAAAAATGAGGCACATGGAAATTTCTCTTGATCTTGATCAAACCATCCCGGACATACGCTATTATCATAGTTAGTTTCTTAGTAGTTTCTTCTTCATTAGATCCTAATTTCAATTCTTGAAGGCAATTACCATACTGACTGCTCACAGTTAAGTAAAGTAATGACAATGTTTGTAGAAGTGTGACATTACTAGGTAGTACAAAGTGCTCTCGTGATTGTAACATCTTCTTAATGTGTTATTCAATTTCATCTACAGGCAGCCTTTGGAATTGAAGTATTTTGCTTTTAGAAAGACGTTACAAGAAATATTTACCTTAATTTTCCCTAATAATTTTCACTGCATATGCTAATTATGAATAATATTTGTGAGTAAAGCTGACTTCACTTGGTACTATTTCAAACAGTACCTTGCAAAAATACCGGTCTTTATAATTGTTACAGTATAATTTACATAAACAGTCTACTAAAATGAAATAAAATGAAACAAAATCACTCGATTAGTACTCGCTTTCTTCAGAAGATGGGACTCCATCTTTTGAATCTTTATTTGTATTAGAATGTCGCTTGCAATACTTAATTTTATCTTCTTCATTCATTCTACGAACTGGCCAGTTATCAAAATTCTCGTAAATGCAGATTTCTTTATTCCATCTAGTCATATTTCTAAAATAGAGCGATAGGGAATTCAAAGTTAATCCATTCTCTTCTCTGAAAGATTCCAAATCCTTCGCTATATGTTTTCGTAGTAATTCCTTGTCATGGATAATGGGTTCATCAGAAGCAAATCTCCCTAGCTGTAAGCTTCGTTCAATTTCTTTCTCTATGTAATCGATGATTATTCGTCTGGTAGGGAAAAAATGAGAATCTTCCGTCACCTTCCATCGTCTATATCCATATCTTTCAATCAATGCTGTTATTGAGAGTTTGCCATCAAGTCCATGGTACCATTCATTATAAAGATCCCAGATAGTTTTATTTTCACGAGAAAGTTTATATTTGATATCCAGATTTGGTTTGCTGGATCGCTTCATCTTAGTAGTGTTTTTAACCGTATCTGTATGAGATGCAGAATGTGCAGGTTTCATTAGGTCAGATCTTCCTCTTTCTTCAATTTCAGAGTTCAAACTAGATTTTTCAATAGGATTTGATACACCATTCTCTTCATCTTCCCCATCTACACTTACATTTTCGT
Source organism: Kluyveromyces nonfermentans (assembly GCA_030569915.1). Taxonomy (NCBI): domain Eukaryota; kingdom Fungi; phylum Ascomycota; class Saccharomycetes; order Saccharomycetales; family Saccharomycetaceae; genus Kluyveromyces; species Kluyveromyces nonfermentans. The sequence goes on from JAJLUD010000015.1 coordinate 133,774, forward strand.
TCGGTAGAGATTCTGCTAGATGTGAAGATAAAGCTGGAAGAGGAGACATTCCTAAAGGATTGGGAGGCGGTGAAGCAGCGGAATTATTCAACATTGAAACAGTAATCTTTGGTGATGTAATTGGTTTAGATAGAAACGAATCAAGTGGTGAACCAATCTGTAAGGGAGATTGAGGTTGAGGCTGTGAAAGTCTTTTAGAAGATTTGTCGAAATTAGAACTTTTCGCATCCAATTTCATACGTTTTAGAGAATTATACTGCGAGCCAAGGAAGGAACTTCTATCATTTAAAATCGATTGGTTTATATTATATTGTTGTAAGCTTGATTGTGGAGTCGATCTACCGGTCGTATTATTGCCAAACAATGTCGTCATTCCTGTGCTGTTCAAACTGTTCTTATTCAAAGCTATTGGCCCATCCATATTAGGTATGCAGTTGTTTTCTGCGGAAGCGCCATTAATATTTGTTGTTTTGGAAGAATTGGTGCCTGTTTTCTGGCTCTCTGACGGCAGTTGGTTTTGATTTTTGTGAAGTTGATCTAAGAGGATACGCATGTTTGATAATTGACTCTTAACATAACTTAACTCCTTGGATAATTTGGCATTTTCAGACATGTATTCTTTTGATATTTTTAAGAATCCCAGTTCCATTTTATTGCAAATAGAATTAAACATATTTACTTGTAGTAATTCATCATCTATTTGTTTTTGCATTTCATCTTTAAAAGAATTCCAAAGATCTGACTCCAAAAATTGCCAGCTAAATTCTGATTTAATTAACTCTTGTAAATGTGGTAATTGGCCAGTACATTGTAAAAAAGCGAAATCCTGCAGAAGGACTTTAGCTAAAAACTGGAATAGTTCCACCAACGAAAATAAAACGTAGTTTGATCTATCATGGTTCATATAATCTCGCTCTAAATCTGCAAGCCACGAAAATACGTGGGTCAGTAAACTTTTTTTGGGAGTAATCAAGGAACGAGTCATTTTGTTAGTATAAATTGGCACACGGCCATGATTGTTCCCCTGCAACATAATTATATCCTTAGAGTCGAAAATCAAGGGTAGATTCATGAAATTCTTCCACGATATTATTGTCTGTTTCCACGTTAAAAACGAGTAAAGTGCTAGTGCGAAAACTGGACAGTTTGAAATGGATTTATCCCGATTTATAATGTTGAAAAACTTATAATGCGAGTTCTCTGTTTGCATATTTCTCAACGTTAACGTCTGAGGGAAAGAAGAGTCCTGGGTTAGATCGATTAAACGTAAATTCGCTAATTCGTCTTTATTACATTTGAAAAACTCGATGCAAACAAACTTTACAAGCGTTCCTAAGTTAAGTCTTGAATTTGACAATAAGTTAGAAAGATCCGACGTGGACGTATAGTCCACTCGTTGCTGTTGACTAGCCCGATATTTTGTCGTTTGATTCAACTGAACCCCAGTCCCATTTGACTCACCTTGGAATCCACCACTACCTGAAGGTTCCTCAACCTCATTGAACAAAGCTGGTGTAGATGACTGTGCCCGATTGAGCTGTCCCGCCAGCATCGGATCATTAAGCCAATCTTGTAGATTAATGCTTAAGTTATCCTTGTCCATTTCCATGAACGAAAAATAATTCAATTATTTTTCCTTTCTGATATGACGTCCACTATTTTTCCGAATCTATTTCCCTTGATAACTATTTGATCTGTACAAGCGCTGCCGGAGTGATAACTTCTGGGGTGAATTCTATTCCAGCCGTTATGCAACACTCTCCACGCTTCAAATTCAAAACGCAAGTCAACAGCAGACTCTCCTGTTTCCTGATAATTCCAGTACCAAATTCACCGATATGTTCTCCTCTTACAGCTTCACGTATTCCGCTTCTCAGATTGACGAATACCTCTCTATTCATCTCTTTACAAGAAGTTTGAATTCTAACCTTTAACCTTTGAGAAGTTGTATGGACTTCGACAACCTTAAAAATTTCACGAAGTTTGGCACCTTCGTCAATTTCTGGTGCGCCTTCCACTTTTCAAACCTGTCACCAGAGAGCAATGTGGCTTCGTCTTTCGCTATAGTACTCATATTAAAGGAAAAAAAAAAAAACAGTAAATAAATAAATAAAAACTGGAAGCTTCCAAGCCCAAATTGTGTTAACTTTAAAGAGATTCTACTAACATGTTCACACGTGCTACTCACGTTTTTTAGATGTTGATTGACACATTATTTACGTATATAATGATCTAGGTTTTTTTTTTCTTCATACAGTAATAGAAAAATTGACAGACAAATTCATAGAAACGAAGTGTAAACAGCATTGGAATTAAACAGCGAGGAACATAAGACCTGTTGAACACGCAATCAAAAGACCGTATTTGAATTGAATCATGTCTTCAAACGGTAAACAGCAGGTAGGAAAGTCTCATACCGGTAATGCCAGTGGATCAGGGGAGGCAAAGCCAGGGTTTTCGGCTTCGGACTTGAACCGTATTGTTCTTGAGTATTTGAATAAAAAGGGATATCATAGAACGGAGCAGATGTTACGAGCAGAATCTTCGCGGACGTTGACACCGCAGAACAAGAATGCAGCAATATCACAAACTATACCCACACCTGGCGAAAATGGTGCGTCCAATAATGGTGGGACTATGGGACAATCCAAACCGGTTTCCAATCCTGCGATGCCATTGAAAAGAGATAACGATGGCCAATTGATCAAACCACAGCAAGTAACCACGCTGCACTATTTTAGGGCATATTCCATGTTGAAGAATTGGATTGATTCATCATTGGAGATGTACAAACCTGAATTGTCCCGAATTATTTATCCAATCTTCATATACGTGTTTTTGCAATTGGTTGCCAAAGATGCTTTACAAGCGAGAAGATTCTTCGACAAATATTCTGATGATTACAAGGCTTTGCACGGGTCGGAGATAAACAAGCTGTTTAGTGTAAACTCTGTCGATCACATAAAGGAGAATGAATTAGCACAAGGATTCCAAAAAAATAAATACAAAATAACTATCTCGCGAACGACATTAAATTTACTGCTATACTTTTTAAATGAAAACGAAAGCGTTGGTGGGTCGTTGCTAATCTCAGTAATCAACCAAAATTTAGAGCCAAATATTGTTGACGTTGTTAAATCGGAAGATGTCTTGACGGACGGAATAAAGGATATCTCTACTGGTGATATTGATGTTGATACTTATAATTCTGTTCCTGTGAAACTTGGTCCTTTTCCAAAGGATGAAGAATTCAGAAAGGAAGTGGAATTAGAATTGAAGAAGAAGGATGAACTTGAGGCAAAGGAAAATGAGAATCCTCCTACTAGGACACTTGTCGACGAATATAAGGAAATGAACGGACTAACAATAAAGAATACTGACGAAACACAGGACTCCAGTGATGCAACAGAGGAGGGTCGATCAGATGACAAGGATATTAAAAGTGAGAATGATGGGAAACACATAAAAAATGAAAAAGATTCAGAGACTTTGCCCCAAGGGGATGATGAGCGTGAAACGCGAGTACAGGATGAGAAAATTTTGTCCGGTCGCTCTCCTGAGCCATTATCTGTGGAGAAAAAGAAGAAAGAGTCTAAACACAAAGATGATGAAGACAACAGTCAGGCTGTATCAGGATCCATGTTAGAATCACCCTCTAAAGACTCTATTCCATTACCAATGAAAACCACGTTAGACTTGAAGATAGAGATACAAAAGGTTCGTGAAAGTAGAGATGCTATAAAATTGAAAAATCTTCAAAGCTCAGCCCCTAGTGTATGTATGTATACCTTTCACAATACCAACGGAAACATGACTTGCATAGAGTTTAGTGATGATGCCAGATATGCAGCTACTGGATTCCAAGATAGTACTATTAAAATTTGGTCATTAGATGGGACACCTTTGAAATCTATATTACCTTCAAAGTCTAAAGAGCAAATGAATTCAGTAACTTTGATTGGACATAGTGGGCCCATCTATTCCCTGGCGTTTAGTCCTGATAACCGATATTTATTAAGCGCTTCTGAGGACAAAACAGTGAGGTTGTGGTCATTGGATACTCTAACTTGTTTGGTTTGCTACAAGGGACACAACCATCCTGTATGGGATGTTAATTTTTCACCACTTGGTCACTACTTTATAACCGCGTCTCATGATCAAACTGCGAGACTTTGGTCTTGCGATCATATCTATCCATTAAGAATTTTTGCTGGTCATTTGAACGATGTTGATAGCTGTGTTTTCCACCCTAACGGCTGCTATGTATTTACTGGATCTAGTGACAAGACTTGCAGAATGTGGGACATTCAAACAGGAGATTCTGTTAGATTATTCTTAGGTCACACATCTCCTATCATGGCCATTGATGTTTCACCTGATGGTCGGTGGTTGACAACAGGAAGCGAAGATGGTACTATAATTGTATGGGATATTGGAACAGGAAAAAGGATCAAACAAATGAAGGGTCACGGACGAAATGCAATCCACTCGATGACCTTCAACAAAGAAGGAAATTGTTTAGTTTCTGGTGGTGCAGACCAAAGTGTTAGAGTTTGGGACATAAAGAGATTTACAAACGAACCAGGCGCAGAACCTGAAAAGCATTTCAACACGTATTCAGGTGACATGGAGTTAAGCGTGAATAATGATATCAAAGAATTCGGTCGTAGAAGGACCATAATACCAACTCAGGATTTGATGGCTTCATTCCATACCAAAAAGACACCCGTATATAAGGTCAAATTCACCAGAACAAACCTTGTGCTGGCTGGTGGAGCTTTTATCGAATGAATGTAAAACATATCAATGACCTTTGAATCATTTTAGATAAATAAACCTACGCATTAACTGGCGGAATACCAGGATCTTTATTCATCTGCAAAGAAGAAGAAAATAAAAATTGAATGTAATCAATTTACTATATGTCTCAACTACAAGTTGTTTTGAAAATGAAGCGATTACAAGTGATATGAAACAATAGAATGATTTAGTCTAAAATAGATTTCCTCGCGTCCCATTGACGCAACATAACATGACCTTTGTAGTAATATTTCTGCCAAAATATGTAATAGAATGGAGTCAAAAACAAAAACACAACCGAACATGTTGCTAATAGCAGAGATGTGGAGAGGCCTAATAACCTTGTAACAAAGTAGTAAACAAGGCCATGTGTAGCCGCTATCGACGACACAAGTCCAGACCTGATCCTGTTCTTCAATAAATACGTCTCCAAAATCGGCAGAAGAATATTCACCTGCACGCATACTAACAAAAAGCAAAACACATGCGTAGAAGTCTCCAACCTCGACGAAAGAACAGCCACATTTGACAGCAAAAGGTTCGTCGGCAGAATCTTAGATCTAACTGAACATATAGATATCAAGTAAAAAATCGTAATCCAAACCGACAGTGTCCAAATTGAATCCGATGAAGTACTCTTAGAGAGAGATTTGAGCACAGGTGACACTGTCAGCATACAAAATACAATCACCATCGTCGATTTCGATCGCACTCGTCGACGTCCAATCAACAAACTAACACTAGTTATCCCCGCAGAAATTAACACCGGGTTATAATCATACAAATAGAACCAAGCAAATATAATATACATAAGCATAGTATTGATGACCAAGTGATAAAGCTGAAACGTATCTACCAAGATGACCCTGTAAGACGAATGTCCTCTAACTGTCTTTTGTTGCCTTTTCCATTCTTCCCATTCTCGCAGAAACTCCGGATCTGTATATGTATCAGCAAACGCTTGTTTCTGCCAGAGCAACCTTTTCCATCCTGTCATTATTCTCACTCCGTCTTGTCTCTTCTCTTCTTTCCTTTCCTTTCTTCTTCCTCGCTCTTCTTATTTATTCGCTACTACAAACAATAAATTTCAACTTTATCCATCTATCTACACACAACTTCTTCACCGCATAACTACACAAACTACACAAACTACACTAACTACACTAACTACACTAACTACAAAACAACCTCTCCATGCACCCTTCAAACAATCATAATTCTTCTGATTCTCTCCCTTCTCTCTCCATCCAACAAAAGCCGCTGGTGAAGACCTTACCTTCCACCCATCATTTCTCCCAGCCTCAATTACTCCCTACTTCCGATCATAAACACAAAATGTGGACCGAAATTGACGTTCTAGACGACGTGAAGAAAATGGCCGCAGAACATGACTTCTACCATGCCTTTCCTCCAAATTTCGAAGAACAAATATCCCGCTTGCGAACTTTACACGTCTCCATTCTTAATCACATGCGCCAAGACCAAACGGACCCATCATCTACCTCTGATCCGAACAAGCATACTAAAGCCGTCGAACGGATTGTGCACGATATTGAGGAATACAATCAGCACGTGACATGTCAAACATTCACGTGATTTGAATCACGTGAATGGCAAATGGGCTTCCAGTTTTGTCATCAAATGGCCGCGTCTATTAGATAATCCGCCGCTATTTTACTTTTTTTGTTTTGGGGGTGTTTCTGGAATTATTCTATTGTATGTTTTTCATTTGTAATGTTTTTTTTTTTTTTTTTTTGTTTGTAATATTATATTTTCGTATACTTTTTTTACCTTGCACACCCAACAACAATCCCTGGAAAACGAAAAGCATTTAAGACAGACAGAGAGACGAAAGTATAGACCGCACTGTGGTATGACAAACCAAAGTGGTTAATCGTCAAAGTTGAAGTTGAAGGTAGCAGAAATAGAAAAGAATTGAGAGATGGAAAATACATACAGTGACTTTAAATTAGCGTCAGAATTGCCCTCATGGTCAAAGTTGCAAGAGTTGTACCAATCGAAGGGCTCTAACTTTGATGTGAAGAAACAGTTCAGCGAAGATAAAGAACGTTTCCAAAAGATGGCAAAGACTTTTAAGAACTACGATGGTAGCGAGATTTTATTTGATTTTTCAAAGAATTTAGTTGACGATGAAATTATGGATGGACTGATGGGGCTTGCACGTGAGGCGAAAGTAACGACGTTAAGGGATGCAATGTTTGGAGGAGAGCACGTGAATTTCACAGAGGACCGTGCAGTATATCATATGGCATTGCGTAATCGTAGCATGAAGACTATGTGTGTGGATGGAGTAGATGTTTCAGGTGAGGTTGACGGAGTTTTGCAGCACATGCGTGAGTTTTCGGAGCAGGTTCGTAGTGGGGAATGGAGAGGGTTTACTGGTAAACGGATAAGCGATGTGGTAAACATTGGGATTGGTGGTTCGGATTTAGGTCCTGTGATGGTTACAGAGGCTCTTAAGCACTATGGGTCGCGTGATTTGCGCGTGCATTTTGTTTCCAATATTGATGGTACGCATTTGGCAGAAACACTAAGTGGATTGGACGCAGAGAGTACATTGTTTTTAATTGCTTCCAAGACATTTACCACAGCAGAGACAATTACGAATGCTAACAGTGCCAAGGCTTGGTTCCTTTCTAAGACGGGTAACGATCAAGCTAATATTGCTAAACATTTTGTTGCTTTATCTACAAACGCGGAAGAGGTTGCTAAATTTGGAATTGATACAAAGAATATGTTTGGATTTGAAAGCTGGGTTGGTGGTAGATACTCTGTGTGGTCAGCTATTGGATTGAGTGTTGCCATTTACATTGGATTCGACAACTTTGAAGCATTTTTGAAAGGTGCAGAAGCTGTTGATAAACATTTTGTTGAAACGCCTTTAGAAGATAATATTCCATTGATTGGTGGGTTGTTGTCTGTGTGGTATAACAATTTCCATGGAGCAGAGACACATTTAGTGGCACCATTTGATCAATATTTACATCGTTTCCCTGCTTATTTACAACAACTCTCCATGGAATCTAATGGTAAATCAGTTACAAGAGGAAACGTATTTGCAAATTACTCTACTGGATCGATTTTATTTGGTGAACCAGCTACAAATGCCCAACATTCTTTCTTCCAATTAGTTCATCAAGGTACAAAGTTAATCCCATCAGACTTTATTTTGGCTGCACAATCTCACAATCCAATTGAAAATAATTTACATCAAAAAATGTTAGCATCTAACTTTTTCGCACAATCAGAAGCTTTAATGGTGGGTAAAGATGAGAATAAAGTTAAGTCAGAAGGTGCCACTGGTGGCTTGATTCCTCATAAGATTTTCTCTGGTAATAGACCTACTACTTCTATTTTGGCTCAAAAGATTACACCATCCACTCTGGGTGCCTTGATAGCTTACTACGAACATGTGACATTTACCGAAGGTGCAATTTGGAATATCAATTCCTTTGATCAATGGGGTGTCGAATTAGGTAAAGTTTTAGCCAAGGTTATTGGGAAAGAATTAGAAGGTCCTGAAGAAGTCTCTACACATGATGCTTCTACAAATGGTTTAATTAACCAATTCAAAAAATGGATTTGAGCTACAACTACTTAGAGTCGATAGTAATTGTTCATCACGTAATGTATATGTCAACTAAATATCAAGTGTACGGCTGATATCAAAATATACGCTAATTAGCTTACATTAAACACGAAATTGATGTTTTCTATATTCTAGAAAAAAAACAAATTTTGAAATTTTAATTTGTAATTTAGTTATTACAACTATTTGACGAAATGAATGAATAATTTTAGGGAATATGGGAACGTGTAATACGCCCTTAATTGAATACTTTAAAGAAATTTATTGATATATTTATAAGCTTTAAAAATTTTCTCACAAATAAAAAAATTAAGTGATTCATCTATATCGAAATATGGCTGATCTTATTATCGAAGAACCTCCTCTAATTACATCTTCAATTCCCGACGAAATTCAGCAACGATATACCAATTGGAAAAAGAACACCAAACTACTGTACGAATATCTGAATACCAACACTTCCAAATGGCCGTCCCTCTCATGCCAGTTTTTGCCGGACTTAAACACTACACAAGATATGCATAGGATTTTATTATCCTCATTCACATCAGGTCAGTTACCACTTGATGAAGCCGTTTATATAGGATCAATTTCTACTATGAATCATATCAAATGGAGCTCTTTGAATAATTTTGATATGACAGATATGGAGTTCAAGATGGAGAATTCTGTCAAATTATGCAACAAAGATATTGAAGAAGAAGTACGAATTCCATATCCTGATGGAGACTGTAACAGATGTAAATATATGCCGCAAAACCCAGATTTAATTGCTACAGTCTCCTCGAACGGTTCAGTTTATGTCTTCGACAGAACTAAACATGGGAATAGACTCTCTAGTGCAACGAAATATGACCTTGAATGTAAAGGGTTAGATCATCAGGACGAATCTCTTTCTTTAGCTTGGAATTGGCAAGATGAAGGTAAACTGGCATCATGTCAATCTAATGGTAACGTCAGAGTATGGGATATTACAAAGTACAACAAAAATGACCCAACAATATCAACACCAGAGTATCTTTCTTTTATCGACGCCAACGGCATAAACGATGTTTCTTGGATGGTGAATCATAGATCCATCCTGGCTTCATGCGGTGAATCTAATATAATCGGACTTATCGACCTAAGACAAAATTCCACCAATAATAACTGTCATAGAACAACCCACATCGATGGCATAAACGCAATAGAATTTAATTACTACAATGATATGATACTTGGTAGTGGAGACTCTCAAGGAAATATCAAAATTTGGGATTTGCGTGATCTGAAAGTTCCCTTGCGAGAATGGACTCAAAATGACTCCATCTCTGCACTAAAATGGAATCCAAGTCTGCCGTCCATTCTAGCCACTTCAGGGCAAGATCAAGGTCTAGTCAAGATTTGGGATTCTGCTACTGAACCCATTGATAACGACCATTTACTCTTCGTCCATGGAGGTCACATGCTAGGAGTCAATGACATTTCGTGGTGTCTACACGATCCTTGGACTATGTGCAGTGTTTCAAATGACAATAGTATACATATATGGAAGCCTGCTAAAAATTTAGTGCAAACATCGCCTTAGCAATTTATGTTATAACATATCTAATTGCATGTATTACATTTCTTGATGAATATCACCTGCTTATGCATTTATCTTCAGCTTTGGTTAAATAAATCAATCAACCACTTTCTATACTAAATCAATTATTTTGCTTGCACGTGACTATCATCCAATCACATATCCTATCACTACATCTCAACACCACATATTATGTATATAGTTCTATACGACACCTGTTTTTTGGAGGGAATAATTTCCTTTAGATTTTTTTTTTGGTTGTATTCACAGTACAGAGTTTTCTATGAGATGCTGTCAACACTTCCAAAGTTGAGAATTTTTTGAAAAATACCGAATAGCCTTCACTAATTTACGAAGTTTAACAGGTTTAGTTGCTGTAGCTAATCAGGAAAGAACAAAGACAAACAACCGTGACCATACGATGTCGTTCAGTGTTTTGACTTTGAAGGCTTCTGCCAGACCTTTCGTTGGATTGGGTGCTCGTCAAGCTCCGTATGTTTATATGTTGAATAGAAGATATTGAAAAAGAGGTGAAGCAATTGGAAAAGTGAGATTTGATAGAGAATATGGAAGATAAGATGTTTGAATTAGATATCTTGATTTAACGAGTAACGTTATTGTGATAATTGAGTATACTGGTAGGAATTTGATTATATGAAGAGTAATCTTTCAGCGTTTCATTCACAGAATATTTTGAATTGTAGAGTGTTTTTTATTTCGATATGCACATGATATATTATTAAAATCCACAGGTTTTGAAGTCCAGTGTTCTCTGGTAGTGTTGAACTACTTTTTATGAATAATGCAGTTGGCATATATTACAGTAGGCTAACTGAAGAAATTTTATAACATTAATTTGCGATAAAAATGTTCACATATTCCGATGCTAGCAACACCCTTTTACTTCTACTAATATTGTACCATAATCGAACGAAATGAAATTTTTACTAACAGATTTACTTAATATTTAGAATTGCAGTTCGTCACTTATCTACTCCAACTTCACAAGATCCAAAAGCTAAGGCTGCATCAATTTTAGATGCTTTGCCTGGTAACACTGCTTTGTCTAAGACTGGTATCTTGGCTACCTCTGCTGCTGCTGCGGTGTACGCCATCTCTAACCAATTGTACGTCTTGAACGATGAAAGTATCTTGCTAGCTTGTTTTGCTGGTGTTGTTGTTGGTGGTGCTAAAATTTTGGCCCCAGCATACAAGGACTATGCTGATAGCAGAATCAAAAAGGTTACGGACATCTTGAATGCTTCTAGAACCAAGCACGTTGATGCAGTAAAACAAAGAATTGAATCTGTCTCAGAATTGAAGAACGTTTCTGACACCACCAAGGTCTTGTTCGAAATCTCCAAGGAAACCGTTAAGTTGGAATCTGAAGCCTTCAAGTTGAAGCAACAAGTTGATTTGGCTGCTGAAGCAAAGTCCGTTTTGGACTCATGGGTCAGATACGAAGCTTCTGTCCGTCAAATGCAACAACAACAATTGGCTGAAACCGTTATTGCTAAGGTTAAGTCTGAATTGACTAATCCAAAATTCCAAGACAAGGTTTTGCAGCAATCTGTTGCTGACGTTGAAAAGTTGTTGGCTAACTTGAAATAAACTTGATCCGTCTCTACATTCTCTTCGGGTTTTTTTCCAGTGATACTTTTTTTTATATATATAACATCTTTCATCCTTTGAGGATATAAAATACTATGTTATCGAAACGGCCTTTTATGAACTAGATATTCCAAAAAAAAAAAAAAAGTCAATTCAGAATCTTTTTCACATTTGTCAGAACGATTGAGACCTAAATTCATTTTAACTCGCCATTCTGTGTTCGTTTATAAAATATATATATGTATAGATGAATGGCGTACTTACGACAAAATATTAAGAATCATTAAATTACATATTACATGAATTTTAAAAAAAACATTAAGATTTCTTCATTGATGCAATTATTATCTAGTCTGCCTTTTTTCCTTCGGAAGAGGTACTTTCCCTAATTCAAGCATTCTTGGTACCAAATTTATGTTGCTTTTGAACGTTTTCGGATTGTATGGAACATTGCGATACCCTAAAGGTGCCCTGCCTTCTGGATTCCAGTCTGGATCATAAAATATACTTTTTTTTCCCAAATCTTGTGATATAATTCTTTTGTTCTGTACTTCATCATTACTCTCGTCTAATTTCTTTCGTTTCAGAGAATTGAGTTGTTGTTGAAGTGAGTTTCCTGTTAAATATATAGATATCGTTAGTTAAAAGCCTCTTTGCTGAGAAAACTTCTTGCACACAGTAACGTACTTTGCATTTCTACTGATATATTTCTATTGACTGATCAAGATTCTTACATGTACTATATTGAACTTCTAATTTTTACTCAAGTTGAATAATTCAATATTGATTCCAAACAATACAACTGAAAAAATTATATTAATATTAATATTAACGATAGTAGTAACATTCAGGCCTCTGAAAAGAAAGAACAACGAGTGTTAGAATTAGACAACATTAAGAGTTTTTGCTTTTTAACCAACAAATAAATAATGACAGATACACTCTCTAGCGATGATTCAATGCAATATTCCTTGGCACCGGATTTTACGAATGTGCCTTCTCAAGCACTGGATGCACTGCGGATGAGACTTTCCCAACTGATAGTATCTTTAGCAAAGATACGCGACGAAGTGTCAAGAGCAGGGTTACCACAATGGTACACACTACAAGCACAATTGACTGTGACGCTTACACAATTATCATCATTGACTAATACCTTAGCACATTACGAAGAAGGTTTGGATTCGGTAGTAGCGTATCCTCTTCCATCGTTCCCAACCACCGCACATGAAGGATTGATCACCACTTTGATGAGAAAGAAGAATATACCTGAAGTTGATGAATGGATACGAAATGCGAGCGAAAACAGTGGTATTGATATCCAGTCTATGTCGGATTCTCAACTAAAGAGCGCAATTAATAAGAATAAGGAAATTACTGCATGGACAATCCAATGTTTGTCAAAAGAACGTGATAATCATTCTTTTACTGGCCTTCATACCATGAAGGAGCTGAAGGAAGGCGCTATTGAAACAAAGGAGGACTTATACTCGGCATCAGTCTCAAAGATAAAAACTTCGAAACCATTTGAAATTGATTCAGTATTGAAATTTCTTCATCAGGGCGATATTACATTTATTGAATAATTGGTTCGAATGACGTGCTTAAACTATTTACAGGCTTGAAAGGCATTGTTACATAAAGCATCGCGTCATTATGTTTTTCTTCGGTGTACTAGAATAGCTATGACAAGAGTTTGATCATTAGTTCCCAAGTACCAAACATAATGATACTATTAGGAACTGTTCTAAGTAGATGTGGCGTCAATCCACTATACATAGAAGCAAGTCCTTCTTCCTTGATTACGACTCTGAAGGATTGAATCAACCCAGTGTATTTCAATTTTCCGTTTTCTTTTGGTGCTTGTCTTAGTCTTGTCCTAACTACCTCATGTGGGTAGGTTATAATACTGGCAACAAATTTGGCTAACCCTGCGCTTCCTGATCTTTGGCACCATTCCTTTATTTTATCCGATGTGCTTTTTTCACCCTCATTCAAATGGCCCAATTTTTCAATTGATCTCTCTCTGATTATTCTTTTCATCTGCTCGTAAAGTAACCATTGAAGAATACCTTCAACAGAACCCAAATATGAGGCACTTAATCCTCTATATAGACCTACAATACCTTCTTTTTTTAGGACACTTACAAGACAATTTAAGGAGTTTTTATATTGTCTCGTGCCAACCTTATCCAATTGTAATCTAGTTTTTACTAGCCAAATAGGATTCGTTGCAGTAGAAGTAGCCCATCCTGCAGTAGCTGCCGCTAACAAATGAACCCAAGGTGCTTCTTGGCCGTTATTCAATGAGTTTGCATATATGTCTTTTGTAGTACCATAGGTGAAAAAATTTATACTTCTAGCAGGAATAACACCAACTAAGTTTGGACCTAAACCCTTAAACAAACTTCTGAATCCTTCCTGCTTATAAACGCTACCTATAATACCGAATGTTTCCCTAAAATGTAGTAAACTCTTCGACATCATATGGACAGCCCCTTTCCCGTCTAATGCACCAACAGAAGACTTGTATTGGGATTGAAAGACATCACTTTGCAAACGAGTCTTCACAACATCAAATGGACACGTCACAATAGCACCGGTCATACCACCAATACCTCCTGCTACAAAGTGTACCCATGGTTTCACTATTTCCGTTTCCTCTATCTTCATTTTCGGTAGACCCATTCTATCAGCGCTTTTCAAATTTGAAGAATTTTCATCACTTGCTAAATACGGGACTGACTCTATTGCATCTGACTCTAATTTATCAAAGTTTCGTTTTCCCATCCTTCCTGTTATTTAATTTTATTACTTTGACAAAATGCACGAACAACTAAGTTCCAGATTAAATTAAGTTCTCTATCGTAAGCTAAAGGATCAAAAAGAATAATGATGGGCTTAAACTTAAATTGTAATGCGATTAGTTATCCCAGTCGGAATTAAAAAAGCAAATGTTATGTATAACAATGTGTTGGGAGCCTAACGATGAGTTTGAAATTTCTATTTCAATTTGGAAGTATTTTTCAATCAAAATTTTACGTTTCAATTTGGAATATCCGAGGAGAAATACAGATAACTAATTATAATTATCTGTATACTAGTTAAGAAGCCAAAAGCCGATCAAGCAATTAACTGACAAAATAGCATGTACAACATTAGTCTTTATGGCTATTGTATTATATCTTCAACAGTCAATTCCAATAATATATAGAACTTATAAACAAAAACTTTGCAAACCGTGATAATTGAATAGATTAGATGAAAGTTTCGTATGGAACTGGAGCCAAAGTTTGTGGGATGTTACCTTCGGTTGAAACAACACGAGCTTCTCTTGGTTGAGCTGGTTGTCTCTTTAGTTGGACAGCAACACCTTGAGCCTTGGCTTCAGCCTTCTTAGCAGCGTTGGCCTTGACTCTTTCCAAGAATTCTTGTCTACATTTGGAGTGCTTGATGTGTTCAACTCTCAAGTTCAATCTCTTTTCAATGTATCTGTTACCAACCATTTTGTTGATGATAACACCGACAGAGGACTTGGTGACGTTGTAAACGACACCAGTCTTACCTTGGTAGAACTTGTGTGGCATACCCTTGTGGATGGCACCATTAGCCTTAATGTCAACGATGTCACCAACCTTGTAGACCTTCAAGTAAGTAGACAACGGAATAGTACCGTGCTTCTTGAAGTCACGTTGGAACATGTAACGAGTACGAGATCTGTAACCGTGACTGTTTCATAATTTTTGTTAGTAAAAAGCATGACGTTCAAAAATTCAACTATAACACTGTCATGTTAAAGGATTCAATGCTCTGGCGTAATGACCACTGGGGTACTTTGTAAGTTGGGAACAGATGTATCAATAATACTTAAACTTCTTTCGTTGATGGCTTATAATTCACAGTATTATCCGATTGCGCAACGACGAATCAAAAGGCAAATCAGACTAGCTCAAACGTTCAATCAATTGTATACTCAAACTAACAGTAGTTAACGTGCAGATACTCTGGATTTCTTATTCTTGAGATGATTCCTAATAATTCTCAAACCAATATCGAGATGGTTTTGAACACTCCAAATGCATAGTCAAATAATTTCTAACGTAGTATCACATACGATTTACCCATTTTTGCTTATCGATCTTGTTTGTTGACGGTCTCTTAGTACTGAAAGCTCCCGTAGCTTAATGATCACATCAAAACTTTTTAGATTACCTTACGATAAGTTAGAGCTCCATACTGGGACAGGCCTGTGAATTGGAAACATTGGTGCGCAGGGTGAATTACTGCGATGTGGGCTAGCTTCCAGGCGGAAGACGAGATTCAGGCAGAGGCAAAGCTATCCATCGCGCTCGCGTCAGAAAGGAATGGAACAACCGCAGCCCGCTACGAACGCATCGTTAGTGACCTGCTCCAGTGGGAGAGCCGGTTTGGCACAGGGAGAGGAGAAACCTCGGACTCCATCCAAAGGCCACGCACAGGGTCACGTACTCAAGATGAAAAATAAAGGTGCATCATCCTTTTCAAGTAATTTTTTCAACCAAAGACAATATTGTTTTATATTTAGTAGTATGTACTGATGTAGGACAGTCCGAGAAAACGTACGAAGGAATTACCACTATTCGCCTTGATATTTTTGAAATGAAGGGCATCAGTTAAACTGTCATCAAAAATAAATATATGGTTGAATAGAGAATTAGCAGGTCGCAACGAAACCTTTTGTGTGGAAGTTGCTAGGAACATTGTTCTCCTCTCAACAAGTTCTCTACTGGACGTAAGAATTATCCATCAATCAATTATTACTATTATACATAAACCTAAAATACCGTTTATAATCAGAGATAATGATATTAAAGAAACTATACTTTTGATTTCATAAAGAGGCAAAATTATACAAGCACACTTGACACCTTTGCAAAGCTTCCAACCATAAAAACTCTGTACAGTTAATGCAAGAAAAAAAATAAATGACAATTAGCGAATTTCAGTTACAAAATTGCATTTATTCTTCGTCAGCTTCAGCATCACCAGAAGAAGCAGCTCTCTTTCTGGCAACTCTACCTGGTCTAGCACCACCAAATGGAGAAGTTCTAGCAAAGTCAATGTGCTTTTCAGATTCCAATCTGACCATGAAAGATGGGATGTTGACAATTTGCTTACCAACAGCAATGTGTCTTTGACTGATCAAAACTCTAGCGTGGTGAACAGACTTGGCCAAACCCAATTTGTAAACTTGAGTTTGCAATCTTCTTTCCAAGAAATCTTCGATCTTCAAAGCCAAGACGTAATCCAACTTCTTCTTATCTTCAGACAAGACACCGATTCTCACCAATCTTCTGATCAAAGCATTACCTTCGAACAATCTCTTTGGGTCCTTTTCATCTCTGGTCAACAAGTCTCTGGCAGCTCTTCTGATCTTAGACAATTGGAAGGAAATTCTGTAAATTTCTCTTTTGTTCTTCAAACCATATTCACCAGCCAACTTCAATTCAGCATCCAAACGAGCAGATTCGTATGGTCTCTTTGGGGTAGAGTAGGTCTTAGAGTAGGTTCTTGGGGCTCCTGTTTAAATAAAGTTAGTGATTTGTCCATGCGACATGCACTACATCACTTTCTTCTACAAGGTTCACTACGGGAATTTAAATACTCATGATACAATGGCTACTTGAATGTCAGTCTTGAAATATTCAAAACATAAACTACTGCATTTGAGAAGACCGATTAACATCAGCCAACACAATGCCCCTTCACATCACGATAAACAATATTTCCTCTCCTTGTGCTGAAGTGTCGGGTTTTCAACGACAAGGGTAATGAGGACATGTTCAATGTAGGCGTAGAGGGTATAGTAGATAATAATCAAATAGCTGATTGTTTCATGAGGACCCGAACCTCGAAGGAACATTTCGGTTCCCGACTTGTTGGACAACAATAAAATATTGACCATCAAATCTAGAAGAGATGATGAGTTGCTTTACTTCATATCATGTAAACACGTACTTGGCATTGCGACTCGATTCTTCTTACCTTCTTTAGTTCAATACAAGATGGAACTTCCTCTTCAATACTCTCTTTTTTTTATACTCGTTGAATTTTTCATCTCCTGCTAGAGTCCTATTTTGTTTTTCGTTTCAAAAAAAATTACCACAATAGTAAATCATTCTCTCTAGAAGAAATAATCATAGATATTGTACGGGTGCAAGCAGTCCGTGAAAACATGATCGCTCATCAAAATACCCTAACCAAAAAAGCACATGCTTCTACTGTGCGTCTTATAATTTCATCACGTAGAAATATATATACATATACAGATATACCACTACTGCACATCAACGAAACGATCTCTAACCTCATCCTTCATATCACAATCGACTATCCATATCTTTGTCTCCGGACTCTCTACATATAGATATGTGCTGCAATTGTACTAGATTATCTGTCTTCTTGCTAACTTTCGTAACCGTAACCACAAACCATTGATACGCTTGATCAAAATACAGTAAAATACACAAGTAAAACCTAAACCGCTTTACAAATATCCCTACTTTCCATGCACAAAGCAAAAACATAAGGTCACCCCCTTTTTCAGCACTTCCTCGGGTACAGCTAAATTTTGAATGTACATAAAAGCACAAAACAGATAAATATAAAGAAAATACAAACTAACTATATGATGACTCTAATTACTTCATGAACAATAGCATCCTCTTCATTATTTCATTATCTCTCCATCGTCCCTCTTCTTCATAGATCCATCTGCAAGTATATAAGCATTTTGAAACCATTCTATTTTCGTCATTATAAAGTTCAACAAGACTGACTATACATTACACTAGCTGCCGCACCTGTGTTCAGCAACGATAAAATAGAGACTGTTAATACCAGCGGCGGTGTGTGGTGTCTGGATTTCAGGTGAAAAGATCTTTTCGCACGAAATACTTCTCGTGTTTTTTTTTTTCGTTCACATATTTTCGCCAATAAATTCGGCGGTTAGCGATTTTATATAAGGGACAAAAATTATCGTGGAAAACTAGCCTTTAATTTAAAGAAAATAGAAATTATTCACGTGATTCATTATATTGTAAGCACTCTGAAAATATTTGGTGTTTTTTTTTTTTTTCTATTTTTTCCGTGTTTACGTATCTATATAAATACGCGCGCTCCAGTCCTAATTGAATTCAATTTGGAAAAGTGGAAACAAGACCAAGAACGCCCGGTAATAGAAGCTTCAGCTTGGCATATAGCTTGCATTTTTGGGTGAAAAGTATATGAAGATATTTTGAACTTGTAACATAAAAAACACAGTGGCATCTTAATAAAGCATTACTAAGACACAGTGAAAAATATATAAAGCGATGACATCCCACGAATCACGATTAGACCGACAGGTAATTTTACTCGAATCTGGTTCGACGCAGATTGTACGGAACATGGCAGCGGATCAACTAGGGGATTTAGCGAAACAGCATCCGGAACAAACCCTTCCATTGTTATCGAGGGTTTATCCCTATCTGCTCAGCAAACGATGGGAGACAAGGGTTACAGCGGCTAGGGCAATGGGAGGTATATTGGCACATAGTGAGATATGGGATCCAAATGAGGAATTTTCAGTGAAAGAAGATGAAGTAGATGGAAATGTGGAGCAAACAGCCAAGGTGAAAATGGAAAATGAAATTAAGATTAAATTAGAAGAAGTAACGAAAACGGAAGAATGGGACCAGATACAAGATGAAAGTAATTTTTTGACGTTAAAGGAATGGAATTTAGCGCAGCTATTAAAATCTGGGAAGACCTTATTGGCATCTAGTTTAAATGATTTTGGTTCGTCTTCGTTTAGAAATGACATTGATGATACAGCAATTGATAGACAAACTGGTAAGCCAAAACAAAATCATGCTTCAACAATGGATATTAAAAGAGAGACTAGTACAGATTCTCTTAAAAATGAAGACGTTGGTTCTGGACCGTCTGTAGACTCAAAAAAATCAGCTAGGATGTTGGCCATGGCGAAAAGAAAGAAAAAGATACAAGCCAAAAATGGATCCAAAAAACCTATTGATATATCTCAATCAAATGTTTCCAAAAATTTACTCACTAATACAGATGATAGCAATGATTCCACGACACCTTCGCCCACATCAATGGTCAATCCAAAATTAGAAATTACTGAACAAACTGATAAAAATAAAGTTATGATTGAATCAATGGTTCAGCCAATTTTAGAAAAGCATGAAAGGATTAGTGGTTTAATCTGGCAATTTCAAGGTATATATGAATTATTGCTTGAAAATTTGATGCATGAACAATGGGAAATTAGACATGGAGCTGCTTTAGGTTTACGTGAACTTATGAAGAAACATGCACCAGCTGTGGGAAGAATTGTTGGTCTTTCAAAGAATGCGAATAATTTGCGAAATGAAAAATCATTAGAAGATTTAGTAACTCGTATTCTTACTCTTTTTGCCTTGGATAGATTTAGCGATTTTGTTAATGATACAGCAGTTGCCCCTGTAAAAGAATCATCTGCTCAAGCGCTAGCAACTTTACTTTTGCATTTAAATGATGACCTTTGTTTGATGATATTTTCCTCATTGGAACAACTAGTGACTCAAAGTTCGGAACATACTGGATCACCAAATAAAATTTGGCAAGCCACCCATGGCGGTTTGTTAGGTATTCGCTATTTTGTTTCAATCAAGACGGAATTCTTGTTTAGGAATAATTTGTTAGAGAATGTGATAAAAATAGTATTGTATGGTTTAAATGAAACAGATGATGATATTCAAAGTGTTTCAGCAGCTATTTTGTCCCCAATAACCTCCGAATTTGTCAAATTACAAAATTCGACAATAGACTTAGTTTTATCAACGGTGTGGAATTCCCTTACACATTTAGAAGACGACTTATCATCTAGTGTCGCTTCTGTGATGGATCTATTAGCAAAACTTTGCAAGCATGAACAGGTACTAATTGTTCTTAAGGCAAAAAGTGTATCTTCACCATCAGAATGGTCTTTTAAATCTTTAGTTCCAAGATTATACCCATTTTTACGTCATTCAATCACAGTTGTTAGGAAATCTGTCTTGAACCTTTTATCAGCATTTTTATCTCTAAATGATTCTTCCACTAAAAATTGGATAAACGGGAAATTATTCAAATTAATCTATCAAAACATTTTATTGGAACAGAATGAGGAAATATTAGACTTATCATGCAAATTATACGATAACATGCTAATCGAGTATTCCTCTAAATGTCAGGAAAAAAGCATAGATTTTCTATTCAGCAAATATTTGACTTCAATTTTACATCTTTTGATAACACCTATTGGAGAACAAGGTAAAAATTACTCAATGGACACTCAACACATTACAAAACCTTCATCTAGTTATCTAATTAACCAGGATAAAAAGCGCTCTCATTCTGCTGCCAGTAATGAATCACAGATTAACTTGTCAAGTACCAGGGTCAATATTGATACACCTATGTTGGCAGGTGATGTTACCCTATTAGGATCTGAAATCATCTACAAAACTAGAGTAAAAGGTGCAAAATCCCTTGGCTTGACATTATCTTATTTCCAAGAATCAACACTAAAATCCTTTTTTGAAAACGTCCTAGTAAGTTGCCTTGAATTATCATACTCTACTCCACGGATGCTAGTGGCTATTGTGCTTTCTGAATTTTGTTTGAATTGGAAAACTCGTAGAGAGCAAAAGACCATACCGACTTTTGTATCAGATATCTTTAGTTCGATTTTCATGGGCGCATTGACAGGAACTACCGAACTACCTCTATTCAGAGAACTGACCCCTATTTTAAAAGCATTGCGTACCCAGTGTCAAAGTCTAATGACTACATTTGTAGATGTTGGGATGTTGTCTCCTCAAAAGATTCCACCGGTTGCTATTATTGTAAAGAGTGAACAAGATGCAGGACCCGAAGCATTCTCGATAGCCACTGCAGAAAAGATATATAATGATTATTATGACAAGCTTTTCTCTCTGCTGTCTAATTCTCAAAAAATTCTTGCCAAAAAACCCCTTGAGGATTCGCGTTATCGAGTTTTGAAAGCCATTGAATCTGCCAAAGATTCTGAGCATGAAAGAAACGGTAGTGTGTTGTCCAATTACGCGTCAACAATTTTGCTGTTAGATGGTTTGCCTGATAAACTGAATCCAATTATTCGTTCGCTAATGGATAGTGTTAAGGAAAGCAAATATGAAATTTTGCAAAACATCGCAGGTGATAGGATTGTCGATTTAGTTGTTGAATTGCTTAAGGTTAAAAAGGAAAATGTGGCAAGTAAAATAATTAAAAATCTATGTGCATTTATTTGTGTGGATACAAACGAAGTTCCAGAGTTCATACCAAATCAAGAAACTATGATAACATTTCTGAAAGAAGCTGCAGTCATCTCTGCTCGTGATGACGCGGGATCTAAGAAAGCCTCCGAGCTAGCTAAAATAAAAAGGAAAGGTGCTCTTTATACGTTGAGTCGGTACTTATTAAAATTCAATGCCGATTCTTTGACAGTTCTTCCCCAATTTAAGAAAATTCTTTTCGATCCTTTGATGAATCCTGATGAAGTTTTACACTCACAGAACAGTCCAGAAAGCTTTAAAAAAGGACAAGCGGTTGTTGATTCTTTTGGTATTTTAAGAGCATTGTTTAATTTTATGTGCTTAGAAATTCAAGATAAAGAGGTTCTTCCAAAATTACCTATCTTTCTTAAATTTTTAAGATCAAAATATTCTGTCTTTAGGTATTCTGCTGCGAAAACAATTGCTGTGTTAGCCCAACATAGAATGGTTGAAGTGATGAGTTTTGTCATAGAAGAGGTTCTACCATTGTTTAGTAATGCAGGGTGCGTAACTGATCGGCAGGGTGCGACGGAATTACTCTACCATTTATGTTCGTTATTAGATAGCGATATTTTGCCATATGTAGTTTTCCTTGTGGTTCCTTTACTCGGAAGAATGAGCGATTCTGATGAAGAAACCCGGAAAATGGCGACAACATCATTTGCTTCCATTATTAAATTGGTCCCCTTGGAAGCAGGAATTGCGGCACCGCCTGGATTGTCACCGGAATTATCTAGAGGACGAGAAAAAGAACGTGATTTTATCCAACAAATGATGGATCCATCAAAAGCTAAGTCATTTAAGCTTCCTATTGCCATTAAAGCAACATTAAGAAAATATCAACAAGATGGAGTTAATTGGTTAGCTTTTTTGAACAAGTACAACTTACATGGTATTTTATGCGATGATATGGGTTTAGGCAAAACGTTGCAGACGATATGTATTATTGCAAGTGATCAATATCTAAGAGCTGAAGATTATAAACTTACAAAATCAGATAAAACACGTCCGCTCCCTTCTTTAGTCATATGTCCACCATCTTTGACAGGACATTGGGAACAGGAATTCGAACAATATTCACCTACTTTGAAAATTCTAGTATACGCAGGTGGACCTTCCGTACGGTATCCTTTGCAGAGTCAACTTCCACATGCAGATATAGTCATTACTTCATACGATGTTGCACGGAATGATATTGAATTTCTCAATACATACAACTACAATTACTGTGTATTAGATGAGGGACATATCATAAAAAATTCACAATCGAAACTTGCAAAAGCTGTGAAAGTGATCAGGGCTAATCATAGACTAGTATTGACGGGTACACCAATCCAAAATAATGTTTTGGAATTGTGGTCCTTATTTGATTTCTTGATGCCAGGGTTTTTAGGAACAGAGAAAATGTTCCAAGAAAAATTTGCGAAGCCTATTGCGGCCTCTAGAAACAGCAAAACTTCGTCCAAAGAGCAAGAAGCAGGTGTGCTAGCATTAGAAGCATTGCACAAACAGGTGTTACCATTTATGTTAAGAAGATTGAAGGAAGACGTTTTGTCAGACCTTCCACCAAAAATCATACAAGACTACTATTGCGAGTTGAGTGATTTACAGAAGCAGCTTTACAATGATTTTGTTAAAAAACAAAAGAATACGGTGGAGAAAGACGTTGCAGATACAGCTGACGTAGAAAACAAGCAGCATATCTTCCAAGCCTTACAGTACATGAGAAAATTATGCAATCATCCTTCGTTAGTTTTAAACGCATCTCATCCGCAATACTATCAAGTGCAAAGTTACCTCAAACAAACGGGTATGGACATTCACGATATCAGCCATGCTCCTAAGTTGGGGGCTTTAAAAACTCTTCTATTGGAATGTGGTATCGGGTTACAGGACGTTGGTAGAAAAACGGATGATTCCTCTGGTGTTGAAAGCGTTATTAGTCAACATCGTGTTTTAATTTTCTGTCAGTTGAAAGATATGCTGGATAAAGTGGAAAATGATCTTCTCAAGAAACATCTTCCATCTGTTACTTTCATGAGATTAGATGGGAGTGTTGACTCTCGAGATAGACAAAAAGTGGTACGAAAGTTCAATGAAGATCCATCCATCGATTGTCTCCTTTTAACCACAAAGGTTGGCGGTCTGGGTTTAAATTTAACTGGTGCTGATACGGTCATCTTTGTTGAACATGATTGGAACCCAATGAACGATCTTCAGGCAATGGATCGGACACATCGTCTGGGTCAAAAAAATGTTGTCAATGTCTATCGAATCATCACTAAGGGGACATTGGAAGAGAAGATCATGGGTCTGCAAAAATTCAAAATGAATATTGCATCGACAGTTGTTAATCAACAAAATGCAGGATTGAGTTCGATGAATACCAATCAACTTTTGGACTTATTTGATACCGAAAATATCCCTTCTCAGGAAGCTGTCCAAGAAAATAAACCAGCAGATGAAATCGCCAATGAAACTGGTTTAACTGGTAAAGCCAAACAAGCTGTCGGTGAACTAAGAGAACTTTGGGATGCTTCTCAATATGAGGAAGAATACAATCTTGATAATTTCATCAAGACACTCCACTAATATTATTAAACATTTTGTCTTTAGTACAAATATATCAGTAGTTCAATAAGCTTTCAATTTTATATGTTTTTTTTGTTTCCTAGTTTCCAGATAACCACAAAAGCGCGAATAACATTTGGCGCTAACTAAAAAAGCTAAGGGTGTTGCTAAAGTTGCTGGTAATCTGGTTAATATAACAAAATTTTCGATTAATTTATTTCTTAGAAATAAAGGTTTAAATTGAATGTTTTTGTTTTGTCTTTTATTTTTTTAATTTTTTTTTTTTATTTCTACTTACTCTATTTAACTTGAAATGGTCATCACCAGCAACAAAATTTGATATTCGAATAAACATATATGTTTCGTTATTTGTGTATTGAGAAATAGGATGGATCAATATCTAGAGAGCAGGAAAAAGCGCCTAGAACATCTCTCAAAACTCAAAACCTCTACTTCGACAAGAACGGTTACCGCAGTACCTAAACATTTGAACGAAGATGGAGAAGATACGAAACGCAATGAATCAAGAGATGCTAAAGGTGACGACATAGAGAAGTTGGGAGAAGATTTGAATAGCTCACAAAATATTAAATCAAAATCTGAAGAAATACTAAGAATAGCCAAGGAAGAACTTCATCAGAAAACTGAACAAGCCCTTAAAAGGATGCTACGAAAACGATTATTTGAAACCATGAGTAGCGGAGAATAAATCAACATCATCATGCTACAAAGTTTTTTATCCATATGGAAAATCTATAATTGGTCGTTTTTATTTAAGCGAAGAAAGATTCATATACATAGACACCTCCAAAAACGAAAAATGAGAGAGCACCTCCTAGTGTAACGGTTCTCATACTTATCCTTGAGGCCAATAATTTTCCGCCAACAACTGCAATAGCTGTACAAATAGCGTGCCCGACAGAGGCACCTAGGATAACATAAAAATAGTCACTTCCTGAAGCCATGGCAATGGTTGAAATTTGCGAACGATCACCAAACTCTCCCAAAAAAACCATGATAAATATTTGAATCCATGTGGGAGAGACATATTTAATGGATAGTTCCATAAAATTTACAATGATTGAATTTAATTTATCATTTGAGACGTATCTCTTAGCTTCCATCTGTTTAGCTTGTTCATTAGCACTTAAAGATTGGTTAATATCTTGTACGGCAATCTCTTCTTCAACTTCTGCCAATTCTTCCTCCACACCAGCATCTTTCGACATTTCCAAGCCTTCTAAAATGAGCTTATAGCCAAAAATCAAGAAAAGAATGCCCGCCAAGAACAGTGTGTAGCGTTGAGGGATGAAAGAGGTAAATGTACGCCCCACTATACCCGCTAAAATAGTCATTAGTACCAGGGAAAAGGCAGACGCTGAAAATACTAACATTCTATCATGACGCATAGCCATTAGTGCTGCAATTAAGAAAGTCTTGTCACCTATTTCAGATATTCCAATCATTGATATGGCTAAAAAGAAGGCAGTAATTGGATCATCTGAAACAGGGACTTCTTCTCCATTATCATCTAAAACTGTAGAGGCAGCAATGGACAGAGAAAACAGTGAAACGACTAAAAGAAGCTTCTTAGCTGATATCATTATTGCGAGCTCCTTATTGTCTTCGTTCTGTGTCACGTCGACTTTTCGTCTTCATCAACAAAGCATTCTAATAATAAGATGTCAGACGAACTTTTATTTTCATCAATCAAAATTTGTAAGATTTTTTTTTTTTCAGAAAAATAATAAATTAATTAATGCCATGTGCTGACGTTTGGTTGAGGGTAAAGACGAATACTATCGGAAGTGCAAAAGTTCAAATAATGTTGCCAATGTTTTTTTTTTTTTTTGAGCAACAAGATTCTTCTCACAGTAGAAATAAAGAATATATTTTTGAAACTTGATGCTATACCGCTTTATTCATCGATATTTCTTATTATCAGACGGTTGGTATATCATATTTTGAAGTTTGAAAAAGTACGCTTGTGTATCAGTCCTGTATTATCTTTCTACTGCCGAAATCATTGGTATGTGCTAACGCATTTTTTTTTAGGTAAGCTGCCAATGCGATTAAATATTCGCTTAATGATATCGGTACTTTGGTGAAGTATTCAGATATACAATTGAGTGGAAGCTTGGAAAGCATTCTCCCACTTAAATGCTTCTCCTTTAAAATACACAAGTTAGTATTAAATTCCCTTAATATGATTCTGGGAAAGTTTTTCTACTTGGGCCTTTCCAAGTCTTTTAACATACATATGCAAATTGTCCTAACTGCTTTATCGCTTCGTTCAACATGAATTCGTTCTCATCAACATAGACTATCTTCGAATTTAGTATTTCTTGAGTTAAACTCATAAGAATATTCTCTGACGCGATAATGGATGGATTTCCTACGAAAAAAGTAACATCTAGTCTATCCAAGAAAGCAGGATCGATATTTGTGAGTAAATTGGAAGTGCACAATAAAATAAAATTTGAGTACTTTTTCAAATTGTCAATATGCGACATTAAACTATTCAATACGCGGACAGAATCAGTAGACTCATTCTTGGTCAATAAATCACTTCTGGAAAATGCTAACGACTCAACTTCATCTAATAATAAACAAATAAATTTGTTCGAATTTTGGTGATATTGAAGCAATAGTTGAATATCACAAAATATAGCATCTAAATTCTTTGTAGACTCTCCAAACCATCTTGAAAATACTTTAGAGCAAGAAAGTTCAATGAATATTGATGAATAGCTATGCTCGTATGCATCTTTCATTCTTATTGCCAACTTTTGACAAACTGCCTTGCAGAATGTTGTTTTTCCTGTTCCTGGAGGACCGTAAAGAAGAAAAAGATTATTTTTACAAAGTTTCGTACCTGTTTCCCTTAAAAAATAGCTTAATTCCAATGATAATTTCGCATGTGAATAAATCTTTTTCTTGAGGTCTAGATCGTAATGAAGATTTTCCCATACACCATCGAATTCTCTACTGGGAAGTGGAGTCACTTTAAGCTTCTTTAAATGATTCAAGGAAAAGGGGACTTTATCGAGAACAACATCGGATAGTGTATTACTCTCGTTTTCCGTGTTAGTATCTGATATTTCAATGTTGTCAAATCCTTGACTAATGAAGGACTCAACTATTGAATGTCTATCTTCCACATTCACATAAAAATTTATTTTGAAAAATCTTTCCTCGTTAACTTTCACCTGCTCTTCTTCAACTTCCCCATTGAGAATGTTATTCAATGTCTCATGGATTTTCAAGCTATTATTCGACACCCTCTTAAAATTCTGATCAATACAAGTATCAAAATATATATCTTTGATGTAAGATAATAATATTTCTCTCTCAAAATCTGATGTGACGGGTATATCGCATTCATCCCCAGTATTTTGGTTAGTTTTTAATAATTGATGCCATATCACTTTAAGAAACGTCTTCGAAAATTGTGCATTGTGATTTCCTCCTTTTGGATTCTTTAGATCTCGTAGAAATTTATTTTTGAATTTTTGATCGAAATTAAACTTTCCCTTACTAATACTATTCTTGACGTTTAATGTTTGCAAAATTCGATTTTCAAGTACATCTGCTACCAATTTAAAAAATCTATTTCTTGCACATTTGGAAACTAGTTCCTCATCTTCCATTTCTTCCATCCATTTAATGCATTCAGAATTCATCTCACAGTCAATAATTACCCTTGCCATTTTAGGTATCTTCTTATGCGAGTTGAGCTTTGAACCAAGATAAGGTTAAAACCAAAAAAATGATCTCTCAGTAAGAGCCCTTCATCCATGTCTTTCTATTAAATAAAATATGAAGGGGATATTTGAGAAAAAAGTTTAAATGGGATTCTTTTATATTTCACCATCGTAGACTTACGTTTTTTAGAGAGAGGAAAAAAAAAGTTTAGCCGCTGAACCCCTTCTCAGAATTTTAGTTTTTAAAATCATGGTACATCATGAAACAGAACAGGAAGACTTTTTTTTTTTTACTAAGAAAATAAATAAAACATATAATATTCTCATGAATTTCCAGTTTATCAACAAATGAACAGAAGATCCTGCGTTGTATTCTTTAATGTAAATACTGTTCATCTTCAATTTCTTCACAAGAGGATAAATCTGTTAAAAAAAAATTAATTTTCAATTATGTCGTCAAAAATTTAAATTCGGATACATATACCAAATTTGGAAGATGATTGAAGAATATATACCAAAATGTTTAATAAATTAGATGAGCAATATATAGATATGATTGGAGCGATAGAGCGACTAGAATTGGTAAGTCGAGGAGAAAAAAGGGAGGACCATGAAACATATATAAACTTGAAGATGCTATTCTAATGTATTTTGGTCGACTTACTTTCTGCACATGTAAAGAGATTAAAGGGAGAGGTAAAAAATAAAGTAGTAATATTCAGTTATGACGTGTTGTGAGGGAAAGACAGAGAAATCCATCTGCTCAAGAAAGAGGGATCAAAAAGAAGTTAACTACGTAAGAGAATCCAAGATCAAATCTTGTTGCGGAGCTGTTTATGGCAAGAATTCAAAACCCGCTAGATGCAAATGTGGCTCTGCGTGCGCTTGCGAAGGTTGTAACCATAATAAATTATAGTTAATTCAGTAAGATATGGGATATCTTTAAGATGACAGGAGGTTAGGCAATTGGCATGCACAGGCCAGGGTAGTTAGGGATAGTAGAAATAGACGTTCGTAAATATTTAGGAAGCGTTCGATTTAAATGGAGAAGAAGACATTGTCTCAATACTGTTTTATAGAAGAAAGACTACAAGAGCGTTTGACTTTGCAATGTAGAAAAGTTTCCGATATAGTTTTGTTTCAAAAAAGAGTCTTATAGTTCTTAGGAAAATGTGGTAGTAGTGTGCAATCCTTTATAAAATTTGTTATAATTATCACACTGTTCACTTGGTTACGTTAAATAAAATCACCTAAGCATTATTTGTCAACGAGTGTACCAACTAGAAAACAATATATATAACTATATATATTGGAGAATGAAGAAGAACTCTTGATTTTGTTGTACTACAAATGTAAATGTCAAAGACAGATAGCAGATTATCTACTATTAGGATGAAAGCCAGATTAAAACGATCATTGTCACGCGACCACGATCAAACGATAATTAAAATCTTTTCATCCCTTAAAACAACTACTATTCCGATGTAGTGTAACGGCTATCACATCACGCTTTCACCGTGGAAACCGGGGTTCGACTCCCCGCATCGGAGAAAATTTTTTTGTCACGAATACAAGTTTGTATATTAAATTGCCAATAGGTTCTTTAAAATCATTTGATTCATGAAATACACTAATTTAGAAATAGGATAATGTGTATCAGAGTTTTAATTACGAGAAGCACGCCACTTTTAAACCCTTATTCTCAACAATAATCACTTACCTGCCTTTTAAAGTGTTTTGTGATGGGAACGGAGTCAATAGGCCTCGACGTATCTTTTGCTGATTCAGACGTTGATGAAGATGAAATCGTTCAAGATTGGTCTCAAATCGCCACCTTGATTGGAAAAAATCAACCACTATTGCCACGACGGGGTGAAAAGGATTATGAACCAGATGGAACTGATGTTCAAGAAATGTTGCTCTATAAGGCAAAGAAATGCATGTTTGATACGCTTCAGCAATCAATCCGAGGCACCGTGATTAAAAATCAGGTGGAGGCCTTCTACTGTATAGATACACATATTGCTATCATACACAATCCAAAGGGTACTTTTACGAACTCCATAGGGATTCCGAACTCGGATGGCTCGTTATCACTGCGATTCCATGAATTTGTGTATTTAGCAGAAAGAGGCACCATAACACCCTTTGTTAAGTTGGGTTGTGATTCAGAAGAAAAGATAATACCATTATCAATGGAAGATATTTACTCACTTTTCAGATCCACCGAAGAATTTGACGAATTCCTAGTATATGCATATTTAAAGAGAATGGGATTCATAGTACTTTCCAAAGATTCATCGTATGGATCTCGAACATCATTTTTCAGAACCAAAGTTACCGATAGTTCAGAGCATTACTCATTATATGATATAATTTTGAACAGAAACCGCTCAATTCTCCATCCATGGTTTAGATTTTTGCTTCATCCCATGTCTTTGATCTTTAAAAAATATACTACAATATCAGAAATATATGAGTCAATGAGCTGTCAAATTCCATACTTCCAGCCACCGAAAACAATACAACAGTTAAGACAAATGCACCTCTTTGATAATGAGCACAAGGAATCAACGTATAAAATATCGTTCAATATTTGGAAGCCTACTCCAAATTTTAAGAAGAGTTCACCGGGATTACCAGACTTTCAAGTAGTTTTACACAATAAGAACTATCGGGGCAAAGATTTTCCAAATTTAGTAGATTTCAAACATATTTTTCAAACATTAGACTATAAATTCAATTTTTTGACAGAAATTGATATTCATGACGAAGATGCATGGAATGAGATTACTTTTACAAACAATATTACTACCAAAGAATTTCTGATGCAGAAATCAAACAAGAAGAGAAAAGAATCTAAAGAAGAGAAAAAAGTTTGCTCTAAAAGAAAAAAGACTAAGAAACATCTGAATCCTCATGCACAACAAATGAAGAGGTTAAAGGAAGGATATAGAAGCTTTTTGCTGGCAATCATGGATGATGGACTTATCAGTTTTGCTAAGATAACAGAGACAGACTTCGGTTCTGAACGTGTTTGGTATGTACCGACCAGTAGAAATAGTGCTTCTTCACATCAAGCAAAGGGTCCGAAATAAAAAGGTAGTTAAATAATGCGATAATATTAAAGATTTATGCTGTAGGAGCAAAAATTTACTTGCTGAATTTAGAATACAAATTCTCATCAAAAACAGAAGGGCTGTTGTAGAATGACGTAGGATTCCCACTAGAAGTAGTTTCTCCTATAAGACTAGATAAACCACTGGCTAGCGGTTTTGGAGGTACAGGAGGTGCATCTAAACTAGAAATTGTATCCTTATTCTGAAACCCTCCATCAACGACGTATGTCCTTGGTGGAGGAACGGGTGCAGATGGTTTTGGTTCCTGGAACCGTTGATCTGTTTCATTTATGTCGAGATTTGCAAAATTTGATTGAAGAGAACTTACTACTTCGATAGGGCGAGAATCTGAAGGGATACTTACAGGTGGTAAATTAGGCTTCGTGTTAATGGGTTGAGATACAGCACTCAATTCTTTTGTCATTTTGATCAATGTATCATAAAATTTCAAGCCTTTCGGTAGGTCAGCACTAAATGTAATAAAAGCGGATACAGCTTTTTCTAGTTTTTCAAAAAATTCTTGTCTTTTCTTCATCCTCAGTTCTTGCTCAGGAGTTCTATCATGCATACCAGTAATCTTAAAGATCTCATCTAATTTAATCTTTGTATCGTTAATCAAACTGTTTTGTTTGAATACTGTAGCTTCAATACGGGTGCTGATCGGTTTGAATTTATCCAATTCCTCTTCAAAAAATTCTTCAAGTTCTTTTTGACTTTTACCCTTATAAAGGATAAGCTTTTGAGTTATGTCATCAGTGCTCACAGCTTCTTTAAAGTCCTTCAGGCTACGTGCGCGCTCTTCCTTCAAAAGTTTCAAAGTTTCTTGATTTTCTTTAATTTTCGTAATTCTGCCTAGAATCTGCTCATTCTTTCCGTCATCCATATCCAAAAGACTTGGTTCAGAAGTTTGAATTTGAAAGCTACCAAAATGATCCCAAAGGAGAGAGGCATTATCAAGCAGCTCTATTTCCTTGATATATGGCTTGATACCAGCAAAAATTTTCTCGTCTGACTGAGATGCTTGTACCAAAGATGATTTGATTTTCAAAATATTGTGCTTTTGCTCAGCTCCAATGGAATGCAGGATTGACAAAATTTCATTTCTCTTCGATACAATAGTATTCATCTGATGTTCAATATCCTTAAAGGTACTCTTAGCAATAGTGTCACACCAAGAACTTAGTTGTTGTTTCATAAATGAATATTGGGGATCCTCTAGCGCGGTTTTTCCTCCATTTTTGTATTTGGTCTCCAATTCTGCTATCAGTCTTGGTAGATCCGTAAACTCGATGAAAGATTGATATTCCCAATCTGCGGTATCTGAGTTTTCGACTTCTAACCTCAAAAGGGAAGCCTTCTTTTCTGTATAAATACTTTCATTCTCAAAAACCACCATGGGAATAATACCTTTGAAAACAGAATTACAAAGATCAGCAACTTGCTCACTATAGGGAGACAGCTGATCTTCCCATTTGATAGGCTTTATCGCATCCATTCCTTTGATCGAATCAGTCTTCACATCTGTTGGTATAGAATCATTGAAGATAAAATCGTTGTCCTTTAGAAACGCTTTGAGCTTGGAATCTATGACTATCCTCAAGCTCTCCAGATCCATTTCCTCACTGACGTAGACTTTGTAAATCAACGAATCACATATTTCAGAAAGAGCGATTTTTGCAAAAGCAATAGCCATACCGATTTTGTTCATTTGTTCTAAAACCAGAGCGTGGTTGAATGCAGAAATAGCTCTATATAGATGTACCTTCAAAGTTATGATGCTCTTCCATTTCTCCTCACCATAAGGGACAGAAATTGATACATCTACCGAGTCTTCCCTTTCATAATGTGCGAGACATGTTTCAAAAAACAGGGCAGTGGACCTTGCGATTCTACTAATTAAAGAAGCCTTTTTTGAGGGATCCGATCCATTGATCAATGTAAGAAGGAAAAGCTCCTGAGCTTCAGCATGGCAAATGTCCGCTAGGAAAGAGGTATTTTCTGAAGTTAAATCCTGAGATGGGGAGTTTAAAAAATTCTTTGACATATACTCAAAACACGACATAGCTTTAGTCAAATACGGTATTCCATTCTTGTAATCATCTACCATTTTTCTGGCTGCAACCTGGGTAAGAAGTACCCCGATATTATACATAACAGCTGATTTTTCGAACACGACAGTATGCTGCTTGTATTTCTTTCCAGAAAGTCCTGAAGAATATTCAGCCTCATACCAGACAAAATCCATCTGCAGAGTTCCGCTTTGAGCTCCTAAACGCAAGTAGATCTGTTCTAAAATTGCAGAATACCGATAATTCTGTTGAAGAAGAGATTCCGGTGCGAGATCAGAATTTGCCCCCATTCTACATGCATCTACTTCTTTCGTTTTTTCCGCATCGTAGAACGCGGACCATTGAGATGGTCCGTACGCTCTCTTTAAGAAAGAAGTTAGACCTTTAGACCAATGAAGACTTTCTGTGTCTTTAATTTTGAATGGAAGTACAGTTGTACGCATATTATAATCTAATAATTATGAGAACGTCGCGAGAAAACACTACAGAATGTGCCGCTCGTTGTTTTGTTTTTGCTATCTCCTATAAGACTCTAATAAGCCTATACCTTTTAAACAGCCTTTGGCATTTAAATAATATCAAAACGTATAACATGATTTTAGAAGAAGTCTATGAAAAATTTCAGATTGAAGAGGTTGCTCGACTTTTCAATGAGCGACACATTAGTTCAGTACAAAGAATTGAAAGGTCATTTAATCTAGATCGCAGCTAGTTGCCCGATTCTTTTTATATTGTACAACGTCAAGATCTACAGGCATATCATTAATCTTTAAAAGAAAATGTTTCAGTTGAGGGCATACAGATCTGTAGGTTTAAGCGGAACAAAATATCGTACATTTTCGTCGAGTTGTAGGTTATTGCAAGGTGACAATGTGGTCAAAAAACCTGCTCCGTTCAACCCACGTCACTTGGGTATTGCTAATGAGATCTATGTTCCTCCATCAAAAAAAAATATGCCCAGTATTTTGAGCTCACCAGTTCAATATCTCAACGTACTGATTAGAAAAATGTATACTATGGGTTTAAATACCGTTCAGGTAGCTCTTTTCCGTTACCAGTCTGGGTATAAACCAAATTTTTTACTATGGAAAAATAGCGCTATTGAAACATATGTTCAAGTGAATAAGGCCTTTGCAAACAGGGCTCTAGATAATGTCAAACCACATTTGTCAATTTGGGTGGAAGAAGCGCTAGAGGCAAGATCAAAACAGCTTCCATCTAACATCAAATTAGATTGGGAACTTTTAAAGTTCAATGAAATCCCAAAATTAGTTTCAACACAAGCAATGATGATTCCAGGTAGGCCACTTGAATTGATTCAATTGGTCTACAAATTTGATACTAAACAAAGATTGATTAAATTCGACAAAAAGAATGGTAAAACCGATAAACTCGATCGTGATGTTGTCGATTATATAGCTTTCATTTGTGATGCAAGTTTGAATGACATCATCTTGATTGGTTCTGTGTTTGAAAGTGCGCCAGATGCCAAATTACCAAAGACTGAGGAAACCTCAAACAAGGTTTTGATAGAGAGAATGAAAGTCAGTGGTGATTTATTCAGAGTTCCACCTCCTTCTGCCAAGACGGATTGAAACTCAACTCTACGAATTTCAGGCTTTGCATAGACGTTGCCCAGAATAAAATTTCTTGTATATACATAAATGGACATCAACGTATACTTAAAACGTAAATAACGAAAATTACAGTTATAACCGATGCACGAAGCAAAGAAAAAGGACTGAACCAAACAGGAAATATAAAAAAATAAGAAGACAAGAAGCCTTGACTTCAATACTAAATTCGTATTACTATTGCCAAAACACGAAACATAGTTGTCAAGGGTCTTTTATAATTCCTCCATCACATTCACGTAACGACGTCCAGCTTTTTTCTTTCTTCTTGTAGCTTGAGAGAGTCCTGACTCACCACTTAAGGCCATTATATCATCAAGAACATTAGCTTTGGGGCCAGCAAGATTGACGTTTGAAGGAGTAGAAGCTATCGGTAAGGAAGAATCTTTTTCTGCATGAGCGGGGGTAGGATCACTCAAGTCTCTAATTGGGTCGAGAGGTTTTCCTGTAAGAGGATTCGTCGGCATAACGGCGTGTGCGGTTCTTAACGCAGGTCCACCAATTGCTGAACCTTGCCTGGGTTTCACTTCTGGTGTTGTTGATATCTTTCTCTTAACAATAGGAGGTGGAGGAGGTGGTGTTTTGACTGCTTGTAACTCTTCTGCAGTGGCATCTTTGTTTACCCACCTCTTCAAATTCTCGTCATAATAAAAGTTGTTCTTGTTTCCAAGTTTGGCCTTGATTGGCTTTTTCTCGTTAGGATCCTTTTTGAACCAACCTAACCAGCCACCGGAACTTTGTTGTTTCTTCTCTTTTTCGACTTCTTTTTGGGGTTGTTCTTTTGTTTCTGCCTTATCATCATGCCTTTTATCCTCTAATCGTTCTTTCTCGAGCATAGTTACGTTTTTACTTTCAATCAAGTTATTATCGTCATCGTCATCGTCATCAGAATCATCTACAATGTCATCAAAATAAGGTTCTCCGGTCGAGCTTGGGGGAACAAATGGAACGAAATTTCTATTTTCAATAGGACGAATAATTGGTTCCTCTGTTTCGAAAGTAACTCTATCTTCCTCTTCTTCACTTTCATTTTCAGCTATTGGCGCAAAATGAGAATCTGATGGTCTTTCCCCAAGACCAGAAAATGCAATTTCTTCATTTCCAGGAAAACCTTCTTGTTCAGCTGTAGTCTTAGGAGGTAAGGCAGTTTCTTCATTATCGATACCATCATTTTCTGAAAGCTTGTATCCCCCAAATGCGTACATATCCAAATTAGCGTTTGCAGCCGAAGTTGAGTCTTTTGTAGAAACATCATGGTGGGAAAATTCATTAGGCCTACTAATATTTTCAGTCGACGGAGCTGATGGCATAGTAGATGAATTAGAGGGAGAATAAGGAAGGTAAGATCTCTTACGTGTGGCTCCTTCATTCTTGATAGACGAATATACTGGATTGTAAGGATTGGACATTGGATCAACAGTAGAGTTCGCCTTCTTGTTCATTTCTGATAATAAAGGTCTTGATGCAATCGGTGCGTGTATTTCTACGTCAGCTGCATATTCCATTTCAGACGCACGTTCAACAGAGGTCTCCTTCAAAACCGATTCCTTTTGAGAGTTGACTAATCCATTTTCCAGATTGTTCTCTATGGGAGAATCCAAGTTCTCGAATTCAATATTTTCAATTACCGAACACATATTATGGTACTGTTGAGTTTGCTTCGAATCGTCGATAAGTTCAAATTCTTTCTCAATCTCATCTGCAATCTCCTCGACAACATTGTCAATCTCTGTAGCTTCATCTCCACTTGGCTTTTCTGAATTATGCAATGTAGACGTTTGTGAAGCAGATGAAAAAGGTAGAACTGCTTTATCAGAAGATTTTAACTGGCCATTAGCATCGGCATACACTGGTGTATAGTACGAATTTCTCGTTGTAATCGTTGGAGGACAAATTTTTGGTGAAGATTCATTTAC
The DNA here is from genome assembly GCA_030569915.1 of Kluyveromyces nonfermentans. Classification (NCBI taxonomy): domain Eukaryota; kingdom Fungi; phylum Ascomycota; class Saccharomycetes; order Saccharomycetales; family Saccharomycetaceae; genus Kluyveromyces; species Kluyveromyces nonfermentans. The sequence continues at coordinate 170,733 of JAJLUD010000015.1, forward strand.
AGATGGAGCGTGCACAGATGGAATTTGTGATCTTTTGTCGAAAACTAAGTCCATTGCAGATGATTCTGGACTTATACCCTCTTGGTTTTGCATGTTCGTGTGAGTTGGTATCTGTTTGGTACTATAGGCATTTGGATAAGATGTTATCTGCGATTTAACTGTTCCCTCAATTGATGGGCGTTTAATCATAGTTTGTTGATTTACGGCAGAAGTATAAGTGCTACTTGGGTCACGTGCTATAGTAGCTTGGTCGATTGCATAAGTGTCAAATGTGCATGATTGCGAGTTATCATGGGAGGTCAAAGAAGTAGTGGAAGTTTCTTTTGAAGGGACATCTATTTGTTTTGCAGGTAAAGAATCCATACGAGTGAAGTGCATAGAGTGACTTTCAACACCAGATGATTGGAATGGGGTACTCTTTGAAAGAGGTGCTTGATGTACTCTTTGATGCTTATGCAAGTTGTTGCCAACACCACGTTTGATTGAAGGGGTGAAACAAACCTGCTGCGATAAGTCAACCATCGACGGATTTCTCGAAGATAAGTTCGAAGACGGCGTGAAACTCTCAAACACTTTCTCCTCTGGTCCCTTATCAGTTGGCTCATCCACATCGGTATCACCACCGATGAATTTATTGAAAGACTTATCGAGTTGTCCCCAAACACTACTCAAGGTAGGTTTTCCTAACCAACCAGGAACAGATGTGGAGAATTGACTGTTTATTATTTCCACGTACCTTAAAATCATCGTGATATTTTCGGTTTTTTTAGGCATCATTTTGATCTCGTTGTGAAGACAATCCAAATATTTAGTGGCCAAAGCAGATTGACCTGACTCATACAAAGCGGCTGCGTGTGATGCCTTAATTTCTAATAAACAAGGGAATGAAAAAATTGAAGGTTCATTTGATTTATAACAAAACTCGTAGACCTCCGAAAGGATAGAACCCTCAAATGAGTTTTTGTTTCCAAGTTCTTTGAACACAATATTAGAGTTTGGAAGTATTTTATGATCTGATAATGGAACATCTGCTATAACAAAGGCGATTGATCCCGCAATTTTATAATCAGCTTCAAATAAAAAGACACCAAAACGAACGAAGAAGTCAACTATGTAAGCAGGTAAAACACCGTCCTTACAGGAATTATCGCAATTGTTTAAAACAGAAGAAAGAATAATGGACCAATTGTTGAGTGCCCATTGCTGTTTGGTTAGATCAGAACGAAGGCTATCGAGCAGCTTACCAGCATCCCCAACAAAGACCTGAAAAATTATCGATAGTAAGTTTGCCATGAAATTATCCTTATCCATACGATTATGAAGTGCTTCCATCAAATATTTTTCAATGACAGATGTCCATTTTTCTTTACCGATAATACTACCAAGTAGTAAAGACATGGCATAATCTTGCTGCTGCAAAGCAAGCTGTAGAGCCTCTTCGCTGGAGCCAATTTGCAACAAAGCCAACACTCTGTGAAGAGAGGTCTCTTCGAGCTTATGGGCATTGAAAGCTTTTTTAGATGGCATGAATCGTTGCGAAAGATAAGGAAGGAGTGTTGCTGAGTCATATAAAACGTCTCCAAGTTCTTTAAAGGTCAGATTAGGTTGTAGTTTGAGCTTCAAAACTTTCCATAACGTAGAATACTCATTTTTTCCTTGCATTTTGCCGACATCTACATATGAAGTAATCCATTTTTCAATATCTTTAGACTTAGACTTACCCTTGACTAGAGGACCAGGAAACTCTTTTAAAGACTCTTCTATTTGAATAAAGGAGTCATAAGAAGCTATCTTGATCTCATTGATTCTTGATGTGCTATTTCCAATATAACCTTGGGCGACTGGTATTGCCGAAACAATCTTGGAGGAATGACCCCAATGAAAAATTGGGAATTGCCGTTTTTCAAGTGCGACATTGTTTTGTACAACATTCTCACGAGAAAAACTGTCAATTGAAGCAGCATATGATGTAGAAACCCGTCTTCTAAACATCATCGGCGGTAATTGTGGCTCTTGATGTACAGATGAGCGTGAATCTTGTTGTGATGTATTCTGTTGAAATTGAGGCTGAACCGTTGGAGCATACTTGCTATTGTGAAGGTGGTTTCCAGGGGCATATACGCTGGAATTAGATCTGGCATGCGTTCTTCTACCAGTAGAAGTAGGTGAAATAATGGATGGCCCATTATTTGTACTAGAACTAGTATTGATGTTTTCCAATGGAGCCTTTAGATACCGTGAATGCGGCCTGGTTGATACGTTTGTGTTGTCAGTAATAGGTTGGAAGCCTTGTGAAGATGGACTTGGCAAATAACCCTTCGCAGGAGCAGACATTGAATCAGTGCTATTCGATGACACATTGCTGGTTGCTCTTCCTCGATTTTGCGGCATGGAGGGAACATACGATGATGTCTTGCGCAATTTATCATGAGGTAACGTTTTCGAGCCCGTTTGAGAATATGGATTTGAATATGATGGTCCAAACGTATCAGAATGTGTGTTTACCGGTTGCTCATATGGGGCAGACAATTTTGCCTTCTGTGGGATATGAGGAAGAGGAAGTTTATCGAGTTTGGCAGGCAAAGGTTTTGTAGCAGCGACATTTGGAGCATAAGGATTTTGGTAAGACGATACATCTCTTGACGTTTCATGTGCATGTTTAGTCTGATCTGATGGGACTGCCATGTTTTTCTGCGAAGAATTTAAGGGGTTGTCGAGTGAGTATTGCATGGTTGAGCGCACAGACGCAGCTCTGGTGGGTTTAATTGAAGGTATTGGAAGTTCTGCGTAAAACGGTTTGCTAGATAGCTGGGTTGGTTTATTAGTGTTAGCGACTGAGGGATATGACTTTGTGGTGTCAGGAGATGCTTGAAAGGAAGCTTGCAAGTTCACTGGTTTAGCATGTTCGAGCTTTCCTGGTTTCACCAAATCAAGAGGAAAATCGTAAGCATCTGTCTTCTGTTTGGCTTCGTCGAGTTTTTTGTGCAATTCATCAACTTGCCCAATGTTGGATTGCGATGAGTTTAACGAATAATTCACAAATTTAGGTTTAACATCAGCATGCCGTGGGAAGGTCTCGTTCCGAACAGTTGCAAATGTCTCCGAAGATACTGAGGTTGACCTGTTAGCTGGTTGAACAGAAGCTGACTGCGTATTAGGCGTATAATTCTTCGTTGATAGTGGAACATGTATGGAAGTTTCTGTAGCTTTTTCGGGAAGAATATGAGAATTTACTAATGGGATGGAGCTGTTCTGCGCCGCATGTTGTTCATCTACCTGAGATTCTTCATCTGATTCCAAGTAACTATCATCGTCATCATCTAACAAGTCGTCTGCTTCTTCCAAGAAAAGAAATTTTTGTGTTTCTTCATGGGGAAGGGATTGCTCTTCATTGTTGTTTGAAATATTGGAAAGGCTATCTTTGTCATCGGATGGTTTATCAATTGGAGGTAAACCACTATCTAAATCAGGCTCATTATTTACTTCCCAAGGAAGAGTTTGGTCACCTTCAAGGTTGTTGAAAAGGTCATTATCTGAAACTAAATTGATAGTATCAGATTTGGAATGATCTAAAGTTAGTTTACCAGCATTGATATACATTTTATCTTCTTGTTCAGAAGCAGGTGCAAGGGAACGTGATTCTTGGTTCATAGAAAGTAATTGATGGGTTTGATCATCCGCATAGGTTAGGTCGCTGGTTAAACTAGTCCCGGTCTCCAACGATGATTCCGTCGCGAATTTAGTATTTGGTGGTTCGTCTGACCTAGCCCCGGTTTCAGGCAAAGGGAGAATGAGGGTGGAGTTGGCAGTGTTTGAACTAGTAATATTCCAGGGTATGTCTTCAGGATTTTGTGAATCTCCAAATAAATCATTAATAGGGTCCTCAAAAAGCATAGCGTTAGGTCTACGTCCGATCGCAGCTACTTCAAGTGGATTTTCATCGTTATATAGAGTGTGCGGGGTAGATTCTTCTACCTTAATGGTTTTGTTGCTCGTACCACGGAGTTCTGGTTTTAGAGATAGATTAGAATCGTTCATATTGTGCTGATCACCATTGGCAGTTTCCATTTCAATACCATCCTTTTGAAACGACGAAATGCTGTGAGCCTTATCGTCAGTGTGATGCAATAGTTCAGCTTTCGGCGAAGATAAAAAGATTTGCGAGGATTCCTCTAAATCTCCAAAATCTGAGTTATCCAAAGGCTTTGATATATTAATAGGGTCATCATTCAAAACATCTGTAGGTGAAACCGTTGAAAACTCTTCTGGAAGTATCTGATTCTCGCCAGCTATGAAATTTTCAGTCATATCAATTTCACCAGTGGCTGAAAGTAGAGATTCGCAATCTGCAGTAGCTACTGGAGCTTTAGTATCCGTAGAAATGTGTTGCGGGAAGTGAGAACTTTCTTGATGATCTGATGTACTGGTTTCGTCGACTGATTTTTCTAGAGGAGGTAGCTGTGAAGACTTCAACGTTGAATCTTCTGCCACGGTAGATTCATCCATAAATGACGATGCCAATTCAACCGCGGAGCATTTGTCACTCTTTTCTAGCTCACCGGCTATTTGATTCAGATTGACATGTTCCTCCAAATGTGGTTCTAATTGTTGATCTACTGTTGAATCGTCGTTTTTTTCGGGAACATCATTCATATCTGCCGATGAAGGATCATTATTATCTACAGTTGCAGCAGTAGATGCAGCAGTAGGTGCTGCGGATGCTGCTTTTTTCTGCTTTTGCTTGAGCTTCTTCTTTAAATTCTTCCTTTTCCTAGCGTCAGGACCCATTATGTTAAGGCGGCTTGCAATTGATCCGTTTCACTGAAGAAATGAGAAAAAAACAAACAACCTGAAAGTTTCTTAAAAACAGACAAGGTTAATTCAATGTACAGGCAAGATGAGCCGATTTTTGATCAATTGCTAACTATTGTTTTGGCGTTTTTGTTATGGTAGGGCTGGCTTTGTAAGAACCTATTTTTCTGTACTACATGATGTAACCAACATCACTCGTAACGTAGCGCATTACCCGATCTTGTTGAAAAAAAATATTAAGTCGATACAAGAAACTTACAGATAGATAATGCGATGAGATAGATAAGTCAGGTAACTTTAACAAAGTATTATAACAGTTAATAATCGATAACTTGATAAATTTTTGCATTATTTCGATATAATTTGAAATTATCATAATATTATGGGACGCAAGGGGAAAGGTCCGAAGAATAATAAACAAAAGCTTGCTCCTGAGAAGGAACGATTCTTGCAATGTTGCTCGGACATCACAGTTGAATTAGTAAGTTCACTTACATCGGGTGGTATGAGAGAAGTTAACCTTAATGGTTTAATCACAAAGTATTCTAAAAGGTACAAATTGAAGCAACAACCAAGGCTCACCGACATTATCAACTCTATTCCAGACCAACACAAGAAGTATCTATTGCCTAAACTGAAAGCCAAACCTGTCAGAACAGCATCAGGTATTGCTGTTGTTGCTGTTATGTGCAAGCCTCACCGTTGTCCGCACATTGCGTATACAGGTAATATATGTGTGTATTGTCCGGGTGGGCCAGATTCTGACTTTGAATATTCTACACAATCGTACACAGGGTACGAACCAACATCGATGCGTGCCATCAGAGCCAGATATGATCCATATGAACAAGCCCGTGGTAGAATAGAACAGCTCAAACAATTAGGACACTCGATCGATAAAGTTGAATATATTATCATGGGTGGTACATTTATGTCGCTGCCAAAGGATTACCGTGAAGATTTTATTGTCAAGTTACATAATGCACTATCTGGATTCAACGGAACAGATATTGATGAAGCAATCCAGTATTCTCAGCAATCACTTACAAAGTGTGTTGGTATTACAATTGAAACTCGGCCCGATTACTGTACACAAACACATCTGGATGATATGTTAAAGTACGGCTGTACAAGGTTAGAAATAGGTGTTCAGTCATTGTATGAAGATGTTGCAAGAGATACCAACAGAGGACATACTGTTAAATCTGTATGTGAAACCTTTTGCGTTGCTAAGGATGCAGGATATAAAATTGTTTCTCATATGATGCCTGATCTACCAAATGTAGGAATGGAAAGGGATATCGAACAATTTAAAGAGTACTTTGAAAATCCAGCATTCAGAACCGATGGTTTGAAAATTTATCCAACATTAGTCATTAGAGGAACCGGCCTCTATGAACTTTGGAAAACTGGTAGATATAAGTCTTACAATGCCAACGCGTTGGTCGATCTAGTAGCCCGTATAATGGCTTTAGTTCCACCATGGACAAGAATCTACCGTGTGCAAAGAGATATACCAATGCCTTTGGTCACTTCTGGTGTTGACAATGGTAATTTAAGAGAACTAGCATTGGCTAGAATGAAAGATTTCGGTACTACTTGTAGAGATGTGCGTACAAGAGAAGTAGGTATTCAGGAAGTCCACCACAAGGTTCAACCGGACCAGGTAGAACTAATCAGAAGGGATTATTATGCAAATGGTGGTTGGGAAACATTTTTATCATATGAAGATCCGAAACAAGATATCTTAATTGGATTACTAAGGTTGAGAAAAGCATCTAAGAAACATACCTATAGAAAAGAATTCACATCACAGCCAACTTCTATTGTTAGAGAACTCCACGTCTATGGATCAGTTGTTCCTCTCCACTCTAGAGATCCACGTAAGTTCCAACATCAAGGGTTTGGTACCTTACTCATGGAGGAAGCTGAAAGGATTGCTCTTCAAGAACATGGTTCATCTAAAATTGCTGTTATTTCAGGTGTTGGTGTTAGGAACTACTATGCCAAATTAGGGTATGAATTAGATGGTCCTTATATGTCTAAGAAACTTCAGTTGTCTATTTAAATATTTATTTTAAGTATTATTTGTTCAATTATAAATGTATATCGTCGATATTAATCATCTTACAGACTATTAGATGTAATCAAAAAAAAAAAAAGGAAACTAGTAAAATCTGGAACTATTTTCCTCTTCCGAATAGTCATGCGTTTTATAATGTTCAGCGACATCCAAGAAGGTTTTCTTCAAGTTCAACAAACCTTTATCACCTATGTTTTGGTAATGGAAAGCAAGACGGCCATCCCAAAGTTTAACGTCATTCTTTTCTCCAGCCTTTAAAAAGACTTCTAAAGCTATCTTAGATTTTTTCAAGTCTACAAAAATGAAGTTAGTCTCAATAGGATGTTGCAAAATTAATTCTCTACGATATTTATCGTTCATTTCAGCGACTAATTCATCCCAAAACTTTTTTGTAGCTTCATTGACTTCCACCAGTTTTGATGGGAAGTTCAAGTCTATACAATAATCAGCAATCTTAGCTATGAAACCGGCTTGCCTAATACCACCACCTTGCTGTTTTTGAAGATGTCTTGCTCTATTGATAAAATCAGAACTGCCTATCAATGCAGACCCAATTGGTGCACCAATGGACTTTGACAGGCAAATGGATACCGAGTCAACAAGTGAACACACTTTTTTCATATAGTCCCTTTTATCATCATAGTCTGAAGCGGATGCTGCATTCCACAGTCTTGCCCCATCCATATGGATTAGAATATTTTTAGAATGCGCCCATTCACTTATCCTTTCAAGTTCATCTAAAGGAAAGCACATACCATGTAATGTGTTCTCTAGCGAAATTACTTTAGTTGGTGCAAGATGTATATCCCCTATGTTAGGAACACAATTTTCTTTAATGTCTTCTAATGTCAAATGATGACCATTTGACGCAAGTACAGGTATTACCAAAGCCTGAGAAAGTACAGCTAGGCCTGCACATTCATCAACAAATACGTGTCCCCTTTTATCACACAAAACACTGAACGGAGGCGCATAGTTTAAATGCGAACGAATAGCAAGTTGATTAGACATTGTGGTAGACATACAAAAAAGACCCTCGCATTTCTTTCCGCCGTATAGTTTTCCTCCTAAAAATTCAACTGCCAGCCGCTCTTCGAGCAAACAAGTATCGGTATCCTCTTTATAGATTGTATCGCCTAGCGATGCCTGTGTCACCTGCGCCCAAAAATCCTTAGTAGGAATTGTGAATGTGTCAGATCTGTAATCATTGTATGAGCTACTATATAAAGGTGGGATTGACATGCTGATAATTTTAGATTTTTCTACTAGTGTGCATAGTTCGAAAGATATAAGCGTCCTACGTTTCTTTGTTAATAATAGTGCACGTTTTATACTCTTCAATGCAACCATATGTCAGTTTACAAATCATTTGTTCTTTTTTCCCGTCAGGTGGCTGTTTAATTACGGAATAAAAAAAAATTAGGAACGGATAATTAGGGTGTGTATCGCGGATAATGACGGCTAAAGCAGAATTATACGTCAATAGTAACCAATAATACAAAAACGAATGAACGAATAAAATATGTATAAATAAATTACTTTTGAAACAAAACCAATAAAAAAAACGATATATACCACACCCTCTTTGACCAAACTTACAACTTAACGTGACCAAAATAACTGTATGAATACTTTATAGATATGGCTTAGGAACCACTTTTCTTGTCAATGCTTTATTATATTTTCTTGTTGTTGATCCAATATAAATATAAAATTTGTCACATTTATGGACTCTTTTTACCTTTTACGCATACACCTTCTGATGATGTAAAAACATGAAGAAAACTATCTAAAACTTTTGAAACTTTTAAATTTTTAGGTTCAATTAGCAACCAAACAATTTTATCTTTCAAGGTGAAAACTTCCTTGAGAAAAGTTTTAACGGGCAAATAATTGGATTTATTTTTAAAATGTGAACAAATGTTACCAGTTTATCCAAGGGATATTAAAAACATCATGTGACAATATTTTTTTACTCGTGTTTATCCTTAAATTGTGTCTCATCGAACTTATCACCAGATCTTTCATGTTCCAAAGCTCCGAAAAAGGTCAAAGAGTAAGGTGTTTTCAACCCAGACTTCGCAAGCACTACTTCTGGGATTATCCTCCATCGCCATATCATGATATATTTCCCATATGTTTGATGCACACAAATTCGTAGATATTCCAAATAAACAATGTAAAAATAGACACCAATGCCAGTTAATAAATGCCACCATCCATGTAACTCTAAAAATAAACCAAACGGTAACCTTAGGTATGAGCGTCTAATGTGAATCCAAAATTCACAAAGATGTATATCTAACTGCCAAGCAAAGTAGCCTGATAGAAAAATGATGATTCCAAGCTTCATTGCCATATGCAGATTATTCCTTGCCCGTGTGTCATGCACAAGTTGTGTCGTCATTCTATAAGAAAACCATATCACAATAGCATTTATTACAGCATACCCTGCCTGGTGAATCACTGGTTCTTTGAATATCAAATATATGGCAGTAAGTAAATTTGCACTCAAAAATATACTCAATCCAACTATCCATTGTTTCCTCCTCGAAGGTGTTCTAGTCAAAGTGGAATTCACATCCAGCTCCTCACAAAATATACTCCATGCAGGAATACACGTTGCATAAACCATTGGCAACTCATCTAACAATTGGTAATGATATTGTAATGTCATATGAAACAACCAGGAACCAATGCCAACCATACCAAACCCCGCACAAACTAGTATAAATCTCGTTTCCAATTTATTTTTCCATGATGAATACAAAAGATAAGCGGCAAGCATAACAAATACAATATTCGTCAATGTGTTAGACCATTCTGCAACATAAGGGGATATCACATAGTTTTCTTCGCACCAATCTATCGTAGACGTCGGTGTTCCCCAGAATCCTGAATATTCAGGCGCCGGATAATCACCAAACAAATTAAAGTGATAACTAGACATACTTAGTATATACAGCTTCTCGTATATTTCCCCTCACAACAAATTTACTTTTTCTGTTTGAACTAATTGTCCGTTTATAATTAATTAATTAACTTTGCACACAATTTTCTGTCTTATATACGAAAGCGGGAAATAATATGTTCCGTCTAAATGATTCATCAAATTACGTCTTTCTTCTTTCACACCCACCACAAACCATATCAGCTCCATTCAGAAATTATATCAATGTGTCATAATCACATACAAACTATCAAAAACCTCTCATCATCTCCAAACCAGAAAAAAAAAAACCGCCTTAAACACCATTTAAGCACTTATTGTTAAGCACTCAAAAACTAACTATAATTAATGACCTATCAATTGCCTATCATAGCACACTACTAACATACTTGAAAATGCACAGATGATACTATATACATATTTTACTGTTCACGTGACCAGTGGTCTGACATTCGAGTTCATCCACCCCTACCACAAAATAATGGTCACCATTCGTTGTTCATTAGTACTTTCCACCTGCAAATGTATGTATCTTTTTTGTCGGTCAACTTCGTGCTTTTTACCCGTGACAGTGCATCTCAGATACAGCAGTAGCCGCCGTCCACAAGCAAGTCTGACCCCGTCGTGAATGTTGAAGCATCCGACGCAAAGTACAAGTATGCACCAACCAACTCTTGTGGCAAGCCCTCACGACCAAGCGGGGTTAAGGAATGCCATTTGTTCTTCATCTCTTCATCCACAAACTTAGAGATAGGTGTAGAAATATAACCTGGCGACACCGTGTTGACCCTTGCATATCCAGCCCATTCTACAGCCAGAGACTTGGCAAAGTGTATCACACCCGCCTTGGCGGCATTATAACAAGCCTGTAATTGTGGAACGTTCACAATATGCCCTGACATGGACGCGGTGATCACCAGTGACCCCTTCTTCTGTTGTTTAAACACCTTCCCCACATACTTTGAGCAGTAATAAACGCCCTGAAAATCAGTCTGCATCACTTTGTTCCATTCTTCCACATCGATACCTTGTTCTGCGGCCTCCACTAAGGGGCCTTTAGTCCAAGCCACACCTGCATTCGCAATGAACACGTCGATTTTCCCAAACTCATGCACGATACTGGCAATTGTATCCCTAACCGATGTCTCGTCTGTAACGGGACACTGATACGCACGCACCTTAACACTATATTTGTCTGCAAGTTGTTTTGCCTTTTCCACTAGTTCTGCATTAGAGTTGTACCATACTGCCAAGTCTGCTCCTGCTTGCGCAAAAGCCTCTGCCACGGCATACCCGATTCCGGACGAGGCTCCAGTTACCACCGCCACCTTCCCATGTAACGAAAAAAGATCCATCACGTGCTCGGGTAGCTTTGGCGCCTCTTGAGGCGTCTGCAATCCTGTTGCCAATGTCTGTGCTACCATGTTATTGCAACGTATGTAATACTATTAGTATTTCTCTATCTGCGATGCTTTGAAACTATAAGCGAGCTATTCAAGAGTCTTTGCTTGCTTGTGAGGATTGATCGAGCCTTGTCTAAACGGAAGACAACACTAATCTTTACTTATTTGTCTCTTGTGTAATACAGGGGGAAATATTGCATTGGACACTAGTGTAGCTACTGTCATCTTGTTAAATACAATTATTACTTCATATTGCGCTACATTTAAATTGGAATTTACCAGAAAGCATAGGAGAAACCATTGTGTTTGCTTCTATAGAAGCTTGCGGTTGCTTTGGCTTGTTGACCATGTTGTTTCCACAGAATTCGGTGGCACGGGATATTTGGTTGCCGTGGCAAGTACTCGATAGGGGGAAGGGAGCAGCGCTGTTTGCGATTGACCACAAATGAAATGACGCAATATACTTCGTGTCACGTGCTCTTGTCCGCGTGACCTCTTGTCTCTTTCCCCTTTGTTACGTATTGCTATTTATAGCAACATTATGGTACGCTGTGTGGGCAAACAAGAAAAAGAATTTCAAAAAAAAAAAAAAAAAAACAAAAAAAGGAGGACTTTCACAAAGCGTTCCCGACGGCTCTGACTACCATACAGTACATGCGACGGATATTGATCTTTCTTTGTCCAGTGGACAACAGAAATCGCAGAAATCGCAGCCTATTATTGCAGGCTGTAAGTAAGATTGAAAAGATTTTGAATTTGGTTATTTGGTGTTCGGTGCTTGCATTAATAGTGTAGTGGAAATTGTTCAAGACAGTGAAAAGCAGTGAAAGGTTGTCAAAAAGACAGACTAAAGCGGATTTTAATTTAGTGTAAAATCTGGACATTAGAGTGTGGATTGTGATTGTATAGAGAAACCATTAAAGGAAAGGAATAAGGCAACGAGAAGAGCGTAACTCAACGAGCGAACAGAAATAGTATAGAACAACAAAACGTGGCAGAGTGTTGCAGAGCAACTATTGAACAGGTACACAAGGCATAGAAAATAAAAGGAAGATGGGCAGAAGGAAGATTAATATCGAGCCTATCACGCAGGAACGCAACAGAACGGTGACATTCATCAAGCGTAAAGCAGGATTATTCAAGAAAGCTCACGAACTTGCGGTATTGTGTCAGGTGGATGTAGCGGTACTGATTTTGGGACATAACAATACATTTTACGAATTTTCATCAGTTGACACGGGTGATTTGATCAGACACTATCAGAGCCCAGATCTAGTTCATGATGTGAAGGAACCATCAGACTTTGGAGATTATGTAAAGAAAGAGCGTGTTGAATTGAGGAAAAGTAGGAGGAAAACTGGAACTAACAATAAAAGGTCTTTATCGCCGTCTTTCGATGATGTTATTGAGGGGAAAGCAATGAAGAAGATGATGATGAGAGGGAAAGTTAAGGGTACTGGTAGTGAGCGACGTATGAGATTAACGCAGAACGGTCGAAGGCAGGATTTAGAAGTGGATCAGGATGATACTAATGATGATGATGATGGTGATGATGATGATGATGATGATGATGATGATGATGATAGTAATAATAATAATAATAATAATAATAATAATAATAATAATAATAATAATAATAATAATAATAATGATGATGATATTGATGATGATGATGATGTTGAAGAAATTGACAGGGTTGAAGAAGATGGGGACCCCGATGAGACAGAAGGTACTGAATTCGGTAGTTTACCAACATTATTAAATAAGGATACAGAATTGACAAAAGCTGCAGTCATTGGAGTGCGATCAAAGGATTCGAACACTTCACCAATTGTGAATTCGCTCCCAACGGGAAATCAATCATTTGTAGATAGAAAATCTTCGAACATGAAATCTCATAATCGGAAATCAGGTATGGAAATAAATGAAGGTTTGAAATTTAATCCATTGCAAGAACATGTTCAACGACAGTTTCACAATCTATACAATAGCAAGGAACCTAGAATAGGAACTCCTATAATTCAACCACAATTGATGACTTCAGGTTTTACTAGGAGTACAGCTTCTGCAACCAGTGGAACAGATATCGGATCCAAATTAGCAGCAAATTCCCCAATGACAACGTTAAGAAACATGTTAGGTACGGCTACAACACCGTCTCCTACTGGTGATGCTCCCGTTAACTCATCGCTACCTTCATTGGGCGCGAACTCTAACCTACGTGAGCATGGATCTTCAAGAAGACCGGTCCTACGAGTTGAAATTCCCACCAATAATAGTACACCCGAAATTAGAACTAACGAGGACTCCGGATTGAGTGAATCGAATTCTAAAAGTGATGTCAATCAACAAAACACGCCATCTAATGTTATATCTCACACTTTAAATTCAAGTCCTGTTATAGACGAAAAATCGAAACCCGGTACAATTCCTTCAGATAGAAATGGCTTTTTAAACAATGGGTTAAGTTCGAATTTTGTCGTCTCACCTTCAGTACCACAGTATTTCGCAACTCCTCTACAAGCTCAAAATGCTTCATCAATGCTTCAAGTTTCTAACCCTCAGAATTATTTAATGCAGAAACAATTACATTTCGCTCAACAACAGCAGCAGCAGCAGCAGAACCAACAGAACCAACAACGTCAAAATCAAGGAGCTCAACAGCAGCAATCTTTTCAACCACCAGCACGAACTATAAGGGCTCATATACGCTCGGATACTATGCCGATGGACAATAGTGCAGGCCCTCTGACTGGTTCCTTACCTTCAAAGTTTGCTCATGATTTGATTGTCCATTCACCAACCACATCTATCGGTGGAATGTTCCAAGAATGGCCCTTCCCGCTAAATACTGCATCAATAGGAAGGTCGAACAACATGCTTCCTCACCTACAAACTTATCAGCAAAATCATAATAATGGAGGCTCGAGCTTATCACCTTATATTAACATGACTCAGACCCCAACTAGCAAGGCTTTTAATTTTGGAGATGTTTCTATTCCATCTTCAAATCAAAAAAAACCAGAGGAAAAATAAGAAATACCTTATAATAGACAAAAGTTTGCAAGGTATCGTATTCTTTGGAATCACGAGATTTCCAAATACCTCGACCCTTGTTTCCTTGTTTCTAATGGTATTTTTATCATATCAATGATCATAAATGTTATTGTAATTCTAACTACTCAATGAATCAAATCAAGACCTTAAGTGTCTGATAATGCATCTCATAATTTAGCATGCTAAGGTCAAAATTCTCGTATGATATAACAATATTTAGTGTGCAGTTAATAAAGACACTGCTTGATTGTCTCGCATTAATAATTTCAAACTGCTGAGCAGTTTTTCTTCGTAATTCACGAATAAAATGACCTTAATAAGTATTTTCTCTACGAATTATTTCAAAAGCCTGGTTTTTCTGCTTAAATAAAGGGATATACTTATTTTCTTTAACCTCTCTCTATATATATACTCAAATCTATAATGTCTACCACACTACATTCCCCTTACATCCCGCATATTTTCGTTTTACTTGTCATTTACTAGTAGTACACATTGATGATGTCGCCAATGAAAACTGTCCTTCAACTAATCAACGGGGAAATTGAAAAAACAATGCATCGCCTAATCTGTGACTGTTTTGTATTACATCCGTCCATCCACAAATCAAATTTTTACGTTTATTTTGCACCATACGAGTACTGAACTTTTTTTTTTCAAATTTTTCAATTGCATCTCAGTGGTCTCGTTGCGTGCCCTGTGGGAGGAACGCCGCTGCACGCACACCCCACCAAGAGCTCGTTACAGTAGACACTCGTAACCGACGGCACGGTGATGCTCTTGGTGGGATTGTCACTGTCGCATAGGGCCTCTGCCTATGGTTGCAACTACCACGATCACTACTCCCTCCTGCCTAGGCTACCAGTCTGCCTTCTGCTCAGCCTAGGGTGTAGCATATGCCACTTTCTACCTCTCAGCTGGCAAATCCGTAGAATGTGTGCAGGTTGCCAACTATGGTATTCGCTTCAGGTTCAATGATGAATCTTTGCAAAAACATCTTGCATGTATGTAGATACAAAATTTACATAGTCTAAATTGACATTCATCTGTAGACCTAACGATAGCACAAGGTAATAAGGACAAGTAAGCCATCATGAAGGTATGTGGACAAATGATTAGAATTCAATCAAACTCTTTCCATAATGAATCGGATACATTAGAATGAAAACTATTTTGAGCCTTGAATGATAAGACACTAGACTAGAGAAATTTTTAGATGAAGCAATTGTGAATAATATACGTTTATTCTTCAATGCTTTCATTTTAGATGTATGCTATTTGAGAATTTTGATGTAGCTTTGATTAACAATGAAGGGTAGAACGAAGTGAGAATTTTTTCTAATGAAAGCAGTTTCGTGATGTATATGGGTCCCGTTCTCTATGTTTTGAGTTACTTTTTGGAACGTCTTTACTAACAATCCTTTTCAACAGTTGAACATCTCTTACCCAATTAACGGTACTCAAAAGTGCATTGAAATCGATGACGAACACCGTGTCCGTGTCTTTTACGACAAGAGAATTGGTCAAGAAGTTGACGGTGAAGCCGTTGGTGACGAATTCAAGGGTTACGTCTTCAAGATTGCCGGTGGTAACGACAAGCAAGGTTTCCCAATGAAGCAAGGTGTTTTGTTGCCAACCAGAGTCAAGTTGTTGTTGGCTAAGGGTCACTCTTGTTACAGACCAAGAAGAACTGGTGAAAGAAAGAGAAAGTCCGTCAGAGGTGCCATTGTTGGTCCAGATTTGGCTGTCTTGGCCTTGGTCATCGTTAAGAAGGGTGAACAAGACATTGACGGTGTCACTAATGACACTGTTCCAAAGAGATTGGGTCCAAAGAGAGCTAACAACATCAGAAAGTTCTTCGGTTTGACCAAGGAAGATGATGTCCGTGACTACGTTATCAGAAGAGAAGTCACCAAGGGTGAAAAGACCTACACCAAGGCTCCAAAGATCCAAAGATTGGTTACTCCTCAAAGATTGCAAAGAAAGAGACAACAAAAGGCTTTGAAGATCAAGAACGCTCAATCTCAAAGAGAAGCTGCTGCTGAATACGCTCAATTGTTGGCTAAGAGATTGGCTGAAAGAAAGGCTGAAAAGGCTGAAGTTAGAAAGAGAAGAGCTTCTTCTTTGAAGGCTTAAACTATGTCCTTGTAACATAATTTAATTTTGTATCCTTCGACTCTTTGTTAAAACCCACCATCATGCTTTTAAGCTTTACCAATGTACTTTTTAGGGAGAGTGTATAAAAATTAATCTCTAAGTGATAGTTTCTTATAGTAGTAAAGAAAATATTGTCCATCAAATTAGTATCGTTGTTATTGTGAATAATACTTATATGTCTTGAACATAATATAACTGTATTTATGTTTTTATGTATTCATCTCATGGTGACGATCTCTTCAGCACTAGTAGGATGGATCGCGACACAAGAGTCAAAGTCTGCCTTTGTAGCACCCATTTTGATTGCAACACCAAAGCCCTGTAAAATTTCGGCTGAAGAATCACCAACAATGTGTAACCCTACAACTTTCTCCTGTGGACCTGCACAAACAAGTTTGTACTTGGTTGGAATCTTTTGTTCCTCTTCTACCATAGCATAATACATAGGATTAAATTTGGAAGTGTAAACTTTAACATTTTCTTTCCCATGTTTCTCAATGGCTTCTGACTCCGTCAAACCAATACTACCAGCCTCTGGGTGGGCAAATACTACACTAGGAACATTTTCAAAGTCTTGCTTGGAGTACTTAAACTTTTCTGGTCCGAACAATCTATCAGCCAGCTTTCTACCTGTTGAGATTGCAACTGGAGTTAATTCTACCTTACCAACAACATCACCAAGAGAATAAATGTTTGGAACATTGGTGTTCTGATATTCATCAACAACAATTTGATTTCTAGCATTCATCTCAACACCTAGGTGTTCTAAACCGATACCTACCAAAGAGCTACGACCAATACCCCAAATTAGAGTGTCCACGTCTTCAACTTTTTCACCAGAACTGACATGAACATACAGCTTCCCTGTATTTTCATTCTTTTCAACCTTTTCAACAACAGAATGTTTATGTATAATGACACCTTCCTTAATATAAGTGTCTGTAACAGTTTCTTGAATCGCATTATCAAACCTTTTCAAAACAGTATTACCTCTGATCATCAAATGTGTCTCCGTACCCAATGCATTGAATACACCAGCTAGTTCAACACCGATGTAACCGGCACCAACAACGACAACCTTTTTAGGTTGCTTTTCTAATGCAAAAAACCCATTAGAATCGATACCATACTGATAACCTGGAATGTTGTCTGGAATGACCGGTTTACCACCAGTGGCAATCAAAATCTTATCTGCTGAATAAACTTCAATAGAGTTATCAGCTTTTTTTACTTGAACTTTACCGTCTTCTCTGAAGCTAGCCCAACCATAAACATAATCAACACCCTCTTTGGTCAAATTCCTTTCATAAATACCATTCAACCTGTGAACATACGCATCTCTCTTCTTCTTGAACTCCTCCCAATTGAAGGTTAAATGTTCTTTGTCTAATGGCAAATCCTCGTATAAATTATACCCTTTAGCATGGCTAATTCGGGTAGCCAAGTCAGCTGCATACCACATAACCTTTTTGGGAACACATCCTACATTGACACAAGTACCACCCATTGCTTTACCCTCAATAACCAGAGTCTTTGCACCATATGAGGCTGCTCTTCTAGACGATGCAACGCCTCCAGACCCTCCTCCGATAACCAAGTAATCGTAGTGCTTAATAGTACCTGACATATTTCTTATAATTATTTTATTAATTGTATTTCTTACAAACATACTATTTTTAGTGCAGAACTGAAGGGAACGTATATTTAAATTGTATTCGCCTTTTATCAGATTGCGTTTAGTAATAATCGTAAAAAATGTGGAAATAGCCTCTATATTTCTTGATATGATCGTTGACAAATTAAAGCGACATACGTAAAGGAAGGAAGGAAGAAAAGAATAAAAAATAAAACATGAGACTGCAGACTCCAGATTCGATCCTAATAAGACCGATGTCATAAGTAAGATTATCTGGAGTTTTTAATCAGTATTTTAATTATCGATAGATAGATTTGTAAATGCAAAACAATGTATTAATTTTGTAAGGATCTTTTCATTCATCCGGATTAATAATCTACATAATGCCGAAGATCAAAGGCGGTCTTAATACAAGCCCTATTATGAGTTGCCGATATTAAAGAGTCTCGTGATATTGTGGAGAATAGAGCGTACAAGAGATGGATCGCGGACCAAACGTTAGTGGGGTGGTACGGTTTGAAAAGTTAGAAAAAAGAAATAGAGATCAAAGAAAGGTGTTAAACAGAACACGTTTCTTCAGTAGATCCATCTAATGTTTTGTCAAGCGTGCCTGAGTTTTTGTACCTGTGCTGCGCGAAAAATTTGTACCAAGTCGGGAGTGTTTGGTATGTAGTTCCTGTGATGCAGATGGTGGTAATAAGTATGCATAGTGTGGCATATATTGAACTTATAACCTTGAATGTTAACAGGGGAACATATTGGTCGAATTGGATATATATCTCATGAGTTCCTAACGCCATGGTTCCAAGAGGGAAAGTCATACTCCACCAGGCTTTTGTATATGAGAAAAGTGCTTTTTTATGATCTTTCAAAAATGAAAGTATTGTTAGGATGCAAAGTAGTGTGAAAAAGAATCCGGCGGCCAGTAACGTTAGGGAGGCAATTAGACCAAAGATTCTGAAGAACCATGCGATAGAAACTGTAATCACGTATCCTTCTGGATCAGAATCAAAGTCAACTGGGTAGTATTTCAATGTGTACTTGTAAATGTCGTCAGTCAAAAGTAGAATACCGAAAGCTCCCTGACCCATGGGACCTAAACAAAGAAATAGAGAAAAAACCTTGTTTAACTGTGGTAGTTTGTTGACATATAAATTCCATGCATATATGCTTAAGATAATTGCCACAAATGCTATTGCATGTAGCCATACTACGAAGGTAACTGTCAAAGTCATAAGTTGAATATTCCTGCCGAACGTTTGAATGAATAGGTCAGACGAAACGAAAATGGAACTGCCTGAACTAGCAACGACTAACGTGATAACAGGGAGTAACAAAACTGTCTGAAGGTTTTCTCTCATCATTTTGGTAGCTTTCGAGTCATGAGGATGGAATGTTGTAATGTAATGCCCTTTCCAAATACTAAAAGTGATTCCCCATGCTATAAACATGGATACAGTTATGTCATACCACCAAAGAATATAGACAACGTACATCAATCTTGTTGCATCAGATGTGTTTTCCACGGATGATGAGATAGCTATATCGAAAAGGTAATTTATAATCGTTTGAAGTCCCATCGGGTATGTACCCCAAAATACGTTGTTATCAATGTTTTTAAATGTATGATAGTAGTAATGTTTCCTTCTTCCACCATCTAAAGTAGATTGTACAAACTGAACCACTGAAACGAGTTGCAAAATGATGAATATCAGGGATGCCACTGCAAAGTAAACGTACGAAATCCTTACCAGCCACTCACCAGGAAATGGGAAACTTCGCAGCAATAAAGATGAGATACCAGTACCCATACATACTATGAACCAGAATGGCGAAAACCTGTCGATCCACATCTTTTGTACGAATTCAAATATTAACCACATTTTTTTTTTCAAAAAACACTATTGGTATTGTAATGAAATGTGGTCAAGTCCTTCTCTAGTTCCGAATATTGCTCAACACAAATAATTCTTGGATGTTTTTTAATCAATATAGATATGATGTGCATCCAGCTCATTTATTTTTTTTTTATTTATTTATATTTCTTATTCCATGTTTCAAAGTATTGTAAAATTCCTTCTCTCTTTATAGTTTTTATAGGCCATTATTGCCATTTAAGGCTCTACCGATAAAAATTTTATATTCCCAACGTACCTTAATTCTATGACTGGAATTTGAAGTAGAAAGAAAGCTTTTCCTAGAATAAAATGCAACCAAAACTGTTAGTATGAATGACTCTTTCATATGTTGCACAGGAACCTTTTTTAATCGTTAAAAACTGTCATTTAAGCAGAATTTTGCAAAAGCTTTACTACGTGCCTTTCGATTCCTTCATTTTCATTGTACATCTTGGTTGTAGCGTCGTTCTTTCCTTGACAATTGCCTTCATTGTAAGGTTATGTCATCAAATGCGTCAAATCCATATACCACAATTGTGGCTGTTCATTATTTCTTGAAAAATCATCATTGGTTCGTTTGCATGACTGTGATTTTTTTTTTTTTGGTAGGCAAGCTTCACTAGAACTCGAAATCAGTTCCTCGATCGTGCAAAGAACCAGTGCCAGTTTCTGTTTGCTCATGCTAGTCATATAATTTCGACGTTAGTGAAGAGCTGTCATTGACAGGTTGGTATGTCATGATCTAGTCAAACTTTTAGTCAAGTCTTGTTTTAGATCGAACTTCATCGAAAGAATATATAAGTATATACTGTATTCGATTCACTTAGTTATTTACATTGTTATGTTTGTTATTACGGTTTATAATATTGTAGTTTATTTGAGTCTATAATATTTTCGATTAGAAGTTAAATTGGTGCTTGTTTCAATTAAGTCATCGTTTTATCTTTTCTTGCTATCCTTTCACCTCGTAAAATTAGGGCGACTATGGCGAATATTGTAGCCCCATCACAAAAAGCTAATCCTGTAAAACACCATCCATATCCCATCGAGCTGGTGAGACTGTAAATAAATGCAGATGCCACTGCGGCTGCTGAGTTCCTGAAGAAACTACTAATTGAAACTAAAGTGGCCGTTCTTCTCCGATCCAACTCAGTCAAATAAGTCATCGTAGAATTTGAGCACCATGTCATCCCAAATGCCAGAAAGAATGAAAACATTAGAACGATTGCAATGTGGAACTCTTTTTCAACGGACCATCCAAATCCACAGCAACCGGCAAGACTGATCAAAAGACCAAAAATTTGGAACCATAATCTTCTTTCTGGGATCCAGTTTTTTGAACGTGATTTAAAGTAATCAGAAAAGTGACCACCAGTTAGAGATCCAAGTAAAAGACCAATTCCCGGACAAACGTAACAAGCTCCTATTTCAAGGTTATTGTAGTTAAACTTATTTTTTAGTTCATGTGAGAAGATTACACTAAAAGAGTAATATGATGCAAAGAGAATTGCAGTTCCGATAGAGCATACAAGAACTCTGATATCGACAAGTGTACGGTAAAAAACCTTAGGAGATGGTTTTGGAGGATGAGGATATAATTTTTTGAAAATAGGAGTTTCATTGACTGCTTTTTGGATTCCAATGTTTGAGAAATAGTGGAATGCCGGTTGCACTTGTGGCTCATTCTTTGTTGATGCACTGGGGAAATCGTTACCAAGAGCCCATCTCGGGTCAGAATTTCCAACAACACATCTCAAGGTTTCTGGTAAGAAGACTAAAGTTACCAAAAAAGCGATACCTGAAAGTATAGAAGTAAAACCGAAAAGCCATCTCCATTCATTTCCCTTCATGAGAATCAAACCACCAAATATAGGGCCCAGAATAGGGCCCATATTAGGCCCAAGCATGAAATATGATACACCTTTAGCTCTATCTTTCAAAGATATGATGTCGCTAACTGTCCCTAGACCTAACGGTATAACTGCGCTTGTACCAATTGCTTGGACAATACGCAAGACATAAAGCGCAGCGAGATTCTTTGGTAAAGCGGCAAGCAGTATATTCGCAATAGTAGTCAATATTAAGGATAGCAAATATAAGAATTTCCTACCACCAATATCTGCATGAATTGCCCATAGGAACGGACCAATTGCAAACATTGCCATGAATACTGAAACAGTACCATTAATGGTGGAGGTACTCGTATTAAATTCTTCTTCAAGAAGTGATAATGCAGGAATGTAAATATTTCCCGTTACTGGTCCTAGAAAACCAATAAATACGACAATCAAAAATATAACCAAGATGTAAGATCTTGAAAATGCAGTATATGGAGGGTCATATATTATCTCTTCTTCTTCTTCTTCTTCTTCAGTGAGCTTTCCCTCTGTGTCCGTCTGTTTTTCCTCATTCAAAGCACTTTTTAAATGATCTTTTTCAATGGACTCATCAGTGTCAATATCTCTTTCATCATGAGGAGAAGTAGGTGTCGGCAAATCTTCGATTCTTTTTTCAATCATACTGTTCACTTCGTTGATTTCCGAATGACAAGTGCTAATGCTCCCAACTCTCAGCATCTGCAATGACCTCGTCTTTTTATTCTAATATTTTAATTACTCTCTTGTTGTTCAATATTTGCTCGTTTTGTGACAAACTGACGCAAATAAGTTCTTAAATATCGACGTTTGTAAAAAAAAATACTGAATGCGCGTTTATGAATCAGCAAAAAATCTTTCATTGTGTCTAATGGTTTTTCCTATCATTAATAGTGTCAAAAGGCCTATACTTTGGTTCTTTAAATTAAATGTTCATCTAAGATTGAAAAGGTGTATTTTTAATGCCTCAATAAACTTTACTACGCTAAAAGCTTCGTAACGGTTGAAAAACTTGAATAGATGAAAAAAAAAAAAAATAATGAAGAGCTCATCAGTACTAGTAGCAGTGAAATTCTAGATACATATAATTTAATCTCTCTTATCAATTAAAACTATTATACAAAAAGTGACTAGTAGAAGTTTTAAGTTAACCAAACCATGCTGAGGAATAAATGAAAGTTCAAACAAATCTTGTAAAAGCATTAACGGAAATCAGTTTTACCGATACCACGCTTACCAGAGAACAAATGTTTAGGTAATGATGCAGTAGAGTGTCTATCAGCTTCACCAGCTCTAGCTTCTCTGTTTCTCTCTCTTCTTTGAAGTTTAGCCAATCTTTCGGTTTTAGATCTTAGTGAGCCATCAGCAACACCATCATCCAATCTATTGGATTGTCTTAACTTACCTGCTGGAGCAGAAGATTCTTGATCGCCGTAGGCAACATCAACACCAGTTTCCTGGAATCTACTCTTCTCTGAAGCGACTCTTTGTTTATCTTGCAATGATGTAATATCATGACCCAAAGAAGACATATGTTTCTCCATTTCTCCATAAGATTTAGCCAATTTAGAACGAGGCATGGTTCCACGGTTCTTCAAAGCCTTCCTATTTCTGGATGCGTTAATCATCTTCTTTTGTCTATCTCTAATCCAGGCAGCCTTTTCTTTAATTTCTTCAACTTCATCAGCATCATACCCTTCAAAAGTCTCTTCTTCATCAGAATCATAGAAACCTTCACCTTCTAGTCTTTCTTCCTCTTCCTCCAAGGCTTGCAACTTAGCAGCAATATCAGGATCCAAAAAGTCGTAAACATTCTTACCATCCATAATTTCTGGCATGACATCATTTTTCCACTCATCATTTTCTAGCAAGTACTTGTCCTTCAAGTTAACGTTGTAGACACCAGCACCACCATTATCAGCTTCAATATCTCTTGCAAGCATTCTCCTGTTTGGATCTTCAGGATCGTACTTCTTGACGTTCTTAAATGACTCAGGGATATATGGCGTTCTCTCAATACCATCATCACGCTGTTGAGGTCTAGCCACATGAATTTTGTTCAAAACGTTGTTTACTCTGGCTTGGGACTTCAATTTATTCTCGATTCTGGAAGCCAAGAGCTTCTCGCACGCTTTATTTCTTACTGCCATGACGTTATCTTCCTCATGACAGGAAGTTGTCATAATTTCGACACCTGGAACTTCAGTAACGGATTGCAACATTTGTTGGCGTTCTTCATCAAGATCTTCAGGTCTTATAATATCAGTTTTATTAATCACTACCATTACAGACTTGTTCGCAAACAAGGGTTTGATGGAATGGAATAATTTCACTTGAGCTTCAACTGTGAAACCACACTGTTCTGAAAGATCCATGAAATATAATACAGTGGAACGCAAATGAGCAATTGCATAAATAGATTGCATTTCAATATTGTTCATCTCCTCAGTAGGCCTATCCAAGATACCAGGAGTATCAATGGCCTGGAATCTCAAGTACTTATAGTCAAAATGACCGACATATAAGGATTTTGTTGTGAAAGCGTATGGTTGAACTTCAACATCGGCCTTGGTAATACATCTCAAAAATGAGGATTTACCCACGTTTGGATAACCACAAATTAGTAAAGTTCTCGTATTTGGATCAATCGATGGCAACCTACCCAAATGTTGTCTAACCTGTTCTAAGTAAACCAAGGGATCCTTCAACTTCTTAACAACTGTTGCCATTCTACCCAATGCAGCTCTTTTCAATTGCTTACATTGGAAAAGCGACTGACCAAATTTTAACAATCTAACATAATCTCTTTCGACTTGTTCAATCAAAGTCTTAGCACGGCTCACTGCTGCCAAAGAAACTTTGTAGTGATTTTTCTCGTACAGAGTATCCATTAAATCCCTATGGAATGGATGAACATCGTTAATGTTAGGAAAGCCCTTCAATATATCATCAAATTTTTCAACAAAACCCTCACCGGTAAACTTTACCTTTCTCATATAGAACGCTCTAATACGTGTGATCTTGAATCCTGGTCTGATCACAGTAGGAGTCTTTCTCTGTGTTCTATTCAAAACAATATCCAACATATCATTGGCTGGTGGAACCGTTGGAATATCCTTCCACGATAGTTGCATTTTGATGGTCACTTATTGTTTATACCTTCCGAATCTGCCAGAGTACTGTCTTCAAACGAGTTCACGTTACCACTTGCTGCAAAATAACTCACGATATTACTTAAGTGTTCCGTGAAGAGCTTAGTGACTCGAAACTTTGGATGCGTTGCTGAGCAAAGGAAAAAAGATGTGTTTTAATCCAAGGTTCTCTCGATGAGGCAGATGCGATGCGATGAGATAAAAATTTTCTTATTTTAGATAGAGACGTGCAAATTCTAAATTTCTTTTCTTTTAAACAAAGAGCACGTGATCTTATATTTTCTTCAAGGTCTTTCAATCTTTTGATTTGAGGCAAAGGCCACCAATGCTAACCGAACATGTGTCAATTCGGTTGCGCAAAGGAATTGGTTGCAACGTCTGAAAAAGCGGATCTACTTAGATCAAGAGCGTTAGAGGATAATATTCTGGTATAATTGCTAGGAAATGAATGCAGAAGTAGACAAAAAAGCAGCTTTAGAGGTAGCGTCTCTTTTGCGTCGCCACAGGGAACTAAAGCAAAGGCAAGGTATCTTTCAATCGCATACTGTTGACTTTTTTCGTTACAAGAGATTCGTGAGAGCTTTGAAGAGTGAACAGTATAGGAAGGCATCTGAGAAGAAGCCTTCGGTTTTCCCTCCGGTTGAAAGTGATGATGATGCTCGTAATGTGTTTATATCTTTGATCAAGTCACAATTAGTGGTCCCTGCGACTAAGCTGCATTCTCACGAATGTAAGGAACATGGACTGAAGCCGAATAAGGACCATCCCAATTTGGTGTTTTGCAGTAAGGCAACTTTGGTACCGGATGAGTATTATGTTTGGTCTTACAACCCGAAGACGCTTCTTGATTATTTAAAGGTGATTGGTATAATTGTGGGTATTTTAGCCTTTGTTTGCTATCCATTGTGGCCACCAATCATGAAGCGTGGTAGTTACTATCTATCTCTAGGGATGCTTGGTCTAATTGGTGTGTTCTTTGGTATTGCGATTTTACGGTTTGTCATATATTTAGTATCGCTAGCTTTTGTCAGTGAAAAAGGTGGATTTTGGTTATTCCCCAATTTATTTGAGGATTGCGGTGTGATTGATAGCTTCAAACCATTATACGGCTTCGGAGAGAAAGAAACGTATAGCTACATTAAGAAGCAAAAAAGAAGAAAGAGAAAGAACGAATCGAAGAATAACGATTGATTGATATTTGCATTTCTTCATCTTTCATTAATCATGATAAAACTGTATTTGGAATGATTTATCCTATGTCCTTATACACTCTGTAACGTAAAGTATCTAATAATACAATTCTCATCAATAATAATATTATGATGAAGTGATGATATAATTCAGAGCTTGTTTCTTGTGTGTGTGTTTGTACCTTTTTTTTTTTTTTTTTATTCCTGTATTTAATATCACAATCACATACCTCTCTTAATGTTGAAAATCAAAGGTCACTCGAGTTTTTTTCCTTTCAATTGCTAAGACATCAAGCGTCTCATATCGAACAGAAGAATACAGGCATTGTTTTTTATTTCCCATACTTATTCTTTCTCAAGAAACATTCATTTTTTACTATCAGAGAAGTAAAATGACTCAAAGACAAATGTCGAGTTTGCATGACGATGAACATGAGATGGACGATGATATACACGAATCACCTCTGAAACTAACGTACGATCAACTAGACTTAGATGAGATAAACGAAAATGAATTCAATTCATTATTTGAACACCAGGTATCGTCAAAATCAAAGGGTTCTAAGAATTTCAAGCTCTTTTCTCATCTTGCACAGCAGTCGTATTCTCTGAATAGAGATAGTCTTTTAGATTCTTTGAAAGCTATTTCTGGATTAATTCATGATCTGATCACTGAAAATGATCAAAGGGCAATTAATTTTCCAAGTGCAGAAACCGAACTGCATGTATTACAATTGAAACTAAGATTAGATGGAAGGGAGGAAATGGAGCTTGGTAAAAATGCTATGGCCCAACTTTTCAAGAAGCAGGCTACAGCTGCGGTAGAACATCTAAGTAATTTGAAAATAAGAGTACAGGATACAACTTCGAAGGTTTTTATCACGGGTGATTTGAATTCTGGGAAATCCACTCTCTGTAATGCATTCTTGAGGAAGAAAATTCTTCCTGAAGACCAATTACCATGCACAAATGTCTTTTGTGAAATATTAGAGGCGAGAGAAAATAATAATCTAGAACAAGTACATGCGCTGCCCAAATCAATGGCTGACAATGTACGGGATGCATCTCTGTTATATGATATCCACGACAAATGCACCTATGAAGAGTTTCCTATTGACAAATTGAATGAACTTGTTTATGATAATGATTCTTATATCCTCCTAAAAGTTTATATCAAAGACAACAAGAGACCTCTTGAACTAAGTCTTTTGAGAAATGGTATTGCTGATATTTCGTTAATAGATTCTCCTGGTTTAAATATGGATTCAGTGAAAACTACTGAAGTCATGTCTCGTCAGGAGGAAATTGATCTTGTGGTTTTCGTCGTGAACGCCGAGAACCAGCTTACATTATCCGCCAAAGAGTTTATATCGATGGCTTCTAGAGAAAAAAAGCTTATGTTTTTCGTCGTTAATAAGTTTGATCACATCAAAGACAAAGAAAGATGTAAGAAGCTTATTCTGAACCAGATCAAAGAAATATCCCCAGAAACATACAAGCAAAATAAAGAATTTGTACACTTTGTTTCCAGTCATGGAAAGGGAGGAGATGATGGAGGTGAAAGTGATCCAGAAGACTTTGAGAACAACCCAGATGTGAATAGTGATCCAGATTTTGACCGATTGGAGGATAATTTGCGCAATTTTGTCTTGAAGAAAAGATCAATATCAAAACTTTTGCCAGCGAAGACCTATCTTTTAAAACTTATTGATGATTTACAGAAAATCGCAAATTGGAACCTTCAAAAGTACAAACAAGAAGATCTTCTTCTAGGTGGACAATTCAAAGCGCTGCAACCAGAAATTTCTGAACTTACTGAAGCGTGTAAGAAACTGATAGAGAACGTGGATAAACTTACGGAATCCACCACGCGCGAGGTTTATACTTACACTAAAATGCGCATAACTGAAGCTCTTTCTTTAGATCCATCTGAGTTCCCCCCTTATCATGGATTTTCAGACATCTACAATTATTTACACAGAGTCAAGAATTTTATTATCGATCAAATCATATCCAATGTGGATATAAGCGAATCTCATGCTAAAATATCTGCAGAAAAAGTTGTTACAACAATCAACAACTTGGCAAAAAAACAATTAGGGGAGGACTTTATGGCAGACAAGATTTTTAAAAGTGACTTGATGTTTAGCAGGAAGAAACACGTTTTGGGGAAACAGATAAAAGTATCTTTGGAAATAAACGATTTTTTCGCACCATCTATCGAAGGATTCCTGTCTTATTTGTCTTGGGGCTTTGTAATTCCTAAGACGACAAAATCTACTACTGAAAAAGAGAAAGCTTTTGCTCAAAAATTTTCGTTATCGTCCTACTCATTGCAAGAATATTGGACAAATCCTTCCCTTATTTTTACCTCTAAAATCCCGACTATGTTTATTTACTCTATCAGTGGTCTCAAGATGATATCGAATGTGCTTTTTTATGGTACCAAATTTTTTTCTTTCCATTCATTGAAAAGGCTTTCTGAGTCGCTTTTGTTGTTCAGCTCAATTTTAGGAATAGCATATTTGCTCCACGACTTTCCACGAGCACTTCCAGTCAATTTATCTGAAAAATACCAAATTAAGTTACGGAACATGGACTTTGCTCATATCACGGCAGATCGAGTGTCAAAAGAAGTTATTCAGGTTTTCAAATTCCCAAGCCGAGAGATCGTAAAAGCTTGCGAAGTCGTTTTGGACAAGAAGAACGGGCATAAAAGAGAATTAGAATCTCAATTGAGGAATAACGCTATGAGCATTAAATTTTTCCAAAGCCTCCTCTCCCGCGCAATCAGTGAACGTGCTGCAGTGGAGGCGATCGAACTTGAAGTTGACTAAATATCTTCAGTTATAAGAGTAGTTTAACACATCCATAAAACAAAATCTGTATATATTGTGACAATATGTTATAACTAAACTTACATGCGAATATATCTCTCATTCAAATTTTGAGGATTAGAACAGACTCAATGCAGTTTTTGTAACAGTTGGCATTCTACTATTTCCTTACTGGAATTTTTCTGCTTTTTTCATCGTTCGAAACCTTTATGAGTATCTACGTAATTTGATGTATTTTTGAAAAAGAAGGTCTCTTTAAATCTTAATTCTTTCTGGCTCGAGATAATCTATAAAACAAGGAAGGAAAAATCTGCAATAGAAGAAAGATTTATTCAGAGACTAGAAAGAAAGTAAAAGTTTGTAATAAAGATGCTATTTAATCCTTTTCGCTGGGGCTATAATGGAACAGTTAAACAACATGTCAGTGACAATGGAACAATTCCCCTAACTTTGAATGCAGACGGTTCGAATATTCAATTACATGAATTTGTTTCTAAGGAAATTCCCGAACTAAGTAATGGTGCTAAGTTTCAATTGAATCCTTACCTCTTCTCAGGTATATTGCAGACAATGGCTTTGGCTACTACGGATTTTTCTAAAAAGTTTTGCGTATTTTATGGTAGAGAACTCATTCATCTATCAGATGGAGGGGTTGCAAGCATTGACTGGGTTATGAAAGGTTGGGAGAAGAAATATGAATTAGATAATAAAACCGGCTATTTCAACAAAGATAAGCTTGTTGAAGATGGGAAAAAAACACATCCTGAGGGATGGCCACGTTTACACCCACGCACAAGATACCTTGACGATGAAGAAAAAGAGACCCTTCTCAACAATACTTCGAAACCTTTGGTAATTGTGATGCATGGGCTAGCAGGAGGTAGTCATGAACCTATCATTAGATCTCTTACAGAGAGTTTATCTAATGTCGGAGATTCAAAGTTTCAAGTGGTTGTTTTGAACACTAGGGGATGTTGTCGTACAAAAGTTGTATCTCCTAAGCTTTTCCATGCATTCGCTACAGAAGATCTTCGGGAGTTTGTTAAGAGAGAGCATGGACGTGCACCGAACAGAAAAATATATGCGGTAGGCTTCTCCTTCGGTGCTACGATGTTAGGTAACTATTTAGGTGAAGAAAGTGATGAGTGTCTTTTGTCTGGGGCTGCATTACTATGTAACCCATGGGATTTAGTGACTTCTGCTAAACAAATGACAGATGACTTCTGGGCTAGAAAGCTTTTCTCTAAAAGTATCGCTCAATTCTTAGTTCGGACTTTAGAGGTTAATATGAATCAAATTGAATGGAAAGGTGGTGAAAAACCTGAAGTCATCTCTCCTGATCACTATTCCAACTATACAATTACTGCTGAAAACCTAGCAAAGGCCAAACAATTCACCAATCCACGTATGTTTGATGAAATGTTCACATGTAAATGTATTGGTTTCGAGAGTGCAGATGATTACTATAAAGCAGGAAGTTCGATCAATAACTTGCCCAAAATTAATGTTCCAACACTAATTATAAACTCTCATGA
Source organism: Kluyveromyces nonfermentans (assembly GCA_030569915.1). Taxonomy (NCBI): domain Eukaryota; kingdom Fungi; phylum Ascomycota; class Saccharomycetes; order Saccharomycetales; family Saccharomycetaceae; genus Kluyveromyces; species Kluyveromyces nonfermentans. The sequence continues at coordinate 201,317 of JAJLUD010000015.1, forward strand.
TGATCCTGTAATCGGCAATGAGAATGTACCCTCTCAAATTGCTAAAGAAAATCCAAACGTATTGTTGCTAGAGACCGATATTGGTGGTCATCTAGCATATTTAGATAGAAATAAAAACCCTTGGGTCACTAAGCAAATTGCCACCTATTTTGATAAACTAAACGAATTTGTTTAAAAAAGATCTATATAGAAAAAAATTGGATTTGAACTATATAGTTTTCTATAGTTATTTATTGTTCATTTTGATTCGATCCATTTTCACCTCTTTGTCTTTTCCACTCGACCGATCCACTCTCTCTCCCCCGCAAAGAGGATTCAACATTTGCTGGATGCCAATCCTTCGTTTTGATCCATTCCAGACGTTCCTGTTCATCTCTACATGCAAGAGAATATAATCGATCTTCACCAAAATGACTTCTTAAATTTTTAGTCAAATATTGGCACAAAAACTTTAAATTACTTTCTGATATATCATTTCTCGGGAGCTCATTTTTAAGAATATACCTAGGGCTTACGTCAGTGACTCCATCATTACTGAAAGCAATCACGTAACTCATTTTTTTGTTCCAATTTGTGGAATATATATGTGGTTCGTTAAAGCTTTGCTCACATGAGTCAAGATGTACCCATTTTTTTAAAAACTTAGAGTAAAATTCACACCAAACGTGGTCTTCTTTATTCCAGATATATCTTACTTCCAATCCAAATGCCTTTAATATTAGAGTAAAAACGTTACACCACTCGCCGCATCTTCCTGTCCTTGTTTGAAGGAGTTTTATAGGGTCGTTGTATCGTGGAAACCTTGTTATTGTACCGTGGACGCGACAGCGGTACAACTCTACGATACCACACTGAAATTGAGATTCTTCTGCTGTTGCACGATCCACACCTATGTTTTGTTGGTTGGAGTTATTACCGCAAGTAGCACAAATTGGAGAGTTACACCAAGTAAAAAAATCCATTTTAAAATATCTCAAGAGCTCCTTCACTAAATAGTCCTCATATTCGTCATCACTAGCCTTATTTTCTGAAATAGCTCGGTCCACGTTAGCATATATTAAATCAAGATTAAGCGTGTCTAAAACCAATGAATGCCACAGGTCATTGTCATATTTGAAGCACAATGATCTCTGAAGGTCAACCAATTGTTTTGCAAAGGCGTTCTTTTTCGTCAAAAGTCTGAAAGTATCTTCATCACTTGGGCTTGTCCAAAAATCAACAACTCTTTTTCGATAAGAGTCCTTGAAACGTTTCACCACGCTTTCTAATATGCTCTTGACACCTTCTGAACTTTCCATTCTTCTGTGTCAACTTGTTGAAATGAAGGAAGACTTGACAGCCTACAAAACTAATTCAAATAGTATATGAGTGGAATGCAAAACAAATATCTCAACCTTCAACAATTATCAAATTAGCAAATCTTGCTAAATATAGCAAAAATCCTTTCAACCATTGTACATACATAGACCATAATTATTATACACACTGTATCATCCAATTTTTTATATATTATCTTGAGATTTTTTTCTGACAATCAATATTTTATGCTTTAAACAATATACACATAAACATGTCATACATAATGCAAACAATACTTAGCTGTAAGAAGTCAACTTAGAAGTCGTTCAAGTCATTGTACTTTGAGATCGATATTTTAAAGTAGGTGTTTACACTTATTACTTGTTCATTTGTTCTTTATCTGGATAAATTGCCCAGTTTGAATCCAAAAAGGCGAGGTCGATACATAGTATGCCTCGACAAGGCACAAATGAACAGGCCTTGACCAAGCAGCTAAAAATATAATAACGTTTAAAAGAAAATATAAAGATTTTAGGTACAATGGCAAAGAATATAGGCTACTGCATCCTACTTCTTTCAATCACCGTTTCGTTGTCAGGATTTTTGATGCTTTATATGTGTTGGAACGACGACAATTTGTATAGTTATTGGTTGACTATTCTTTCGCTTCCCGTGACAATATGGATCTGGGCAGTCTTGTCGTGGTGTGGTTCACAGTACTTTGAATATGGATATGATGATGGGAAATAGGAGATTGTTCGTATGGTATTTTGGATGATTAGATAAATTTTATTTACACATTAAAAATAGTTTTGTAGATTTACCAATGATTGTATTTATTCTATCTTGATGACGAAACACATCTGCTTCCCGATTCTTAACAAAAGAACTTCATTGTCAATCAAAAATGGAGAAAGGTCAGATACTTCGGTCTCGATCTTTATTTTTTTTGGGCCCAGATAGATACAACCTTGCTTCAATTTCCTTCTATATTCACTTTTGGAACAATTGGAGAGTTCACAGACCAAATCCACTAGAGTGCTGGATTTTGAAGCTTTCTTTAAGATCCTCATGTTTTCGAAAAGCCTTACCAGTTCTGAGCCGGAAAGATTTTCCGATAAGTCCCCAAATAACACCTTCGATACATTGCATGCATCTTTACCCTTACCTAAGCCATGAATCATATCAACAGCTTCTATTGCTAATACATGTTGTGCATATCTTGCTTGAGGAGACTTGTAATGCTCCTGAATTATTTCACTTATCTTTTCTACTGGCAACAACGTAAACATTTTTAAAAGCTTTTCTACATCGGCATCGAGAGTATTGATAAAAAATTGATACAGTTCATACGATGATGATATTTCAGGATCGATAAAAACAGCATTACCAGCCGATTTCCCAAATTTTTCACCGCTTGCAGTGGTCAAAAGTGGAACTGTCAATCCATATGCTGGTCTAGATTTTACATCCTCAGGTAGAATTCTATTTATCAAGTCAACACCTGCCGTTATATTTCCCCATTGGTCATTCCCACCTACCTGGATGGAAACTTGCTCTTCCTTGTAGAGATGGTAAAAATCATAAGCTTGCAGAATCTGATATGTAAATTCATTAAAGCCCAGTCCACCTTGGCCTTGTAACCTGGAGCTAACAGAATCTCTACTCAGCATATTCTGAATACGAATACTACTACCAAACTGTGCCAAAAAGTCTAACATTTTGACATCTTTCCACCAGGTGTGGTTATTCCTGTTAAGAAACTTCCCACAACTATTGGTTTTACCGGATCTAGATTCATAGTATTTTGCACCATTCTCAAAAAATCGCTTGAACTGATTTTCAATCCGAGCAATATTCTTGAGCCGTGTTTCTTCAGACAAAGCAGCTCGCTCAGTCTTTCTGCCACTAGGATCACCAACCTTACCAGTAGCTCCCCCGATCAAAGCTACTACATCATGTCCTCTGACATAAAAATTTAGCATCACCATCAATGGCAGCAGATTACCCAAATGTAGGGATTTAGCTGTAGGATCAGCACCACAGTATAATTTCATTTGAGCCCCATTTGATAGTTTTTCAATGAGTATAGACTCTGGTTGTGACACTTGTTGCAATAAGCCTCTTTGCCTAAGCACAGATAGAATATCAACTTTAGTGACAAAACCACGACTAAAAACTTTTCCAAACCTCATGGATGTCTCCTATTATAAAGTTATGTGCGTCAAAAACTCTAAAAAACAAGACAAAACTATGAATGCACTAACTTCCAACCCAATCTGAATATGAACCCAACGTCTATTTCATCTTTTCTATTAGTGATAGCGCTTTTTTCAATATGAATAAAAATATGAAAAATCCATGAAAATCTTTTGAAATCCTCTAATCCGGATACACTTTTACACTTCATTCGAAGTAATAGCATCGGTGCAAAAGCAGGACTAAGTTTAATCAGAAATTTCAATAATGCCTCCACCACCTCAAATTTATGGACAACAACAACAACCCTCTAATTGGGATAAGTTTAAGATGGGTTTAATGATGGGTACAACTGTTGGTGTCTGTACCGGTATTTTGTTTGGTGGTTTTGCAATCATTACACAAGGACCAGGCCCTAATGGTTATATTAGAACATTAGGCCAATACATTGCTGGTTCTGCAGCTACTTTTGGTCTTTTCATGAGTATTGGTTCTATCATTAGAAGTGAAAGTGAAACATTTGAGAACTATTCTTTGCAAAGTGAGAAGATGTTTGAACTTCAACAGAAGGCTAAATTCGAGGTGTGGAGAGCCAAACAAACTTATGGTCTTTACAAAGATTAACTGATTAGCCTTGAAGTAAATAGGTATATGAAAATGTAAATAGGATCACGTAATCGATGTTCGTCTTGACTATATGTTTTTCTGTTTTAGTGTGCGTTTTTTTTTTTTTTATTGAATTCAAGTGAATAACTTAAGTATAGCTACCGATTTTTCTTGTAGATGAACAGACATAATATATAGAACTTTTTGTGGGTGGGCTAAGGTACTTCTAGCGGGTTGTATTCAAAGATCGAAAGCGTTACTGTATTGTCTCAGTGAACGTCATTTTTAGTAATATAACGAGAGATAAAAAAAAGCACTTTATTTGTTTCAATGTTGTTAAGCATATCTAGAAAGAGAGCATTGACCTTTGCAGGCCATCGATTTCTCTCCTCAAATGTAAAACCTGAAATTAGAACATTAGAAGATTTGGTTAAGCTTAAGAATCTTGATGATGTAGATCCAAAGTTGATCAGTCAGCTGATAAATGAAAAGACTAATGAATTGAATATTCAGAATGAGTTACAGATGTTAAAGTATCTGCAGGAGGAAGAGAAGAAAACACAAGAGGTATCATTAAAGAAATTTGTGAGACCAGGGTGGATTTTCATCCTTATGTCATCTATTGTGTATCTATCATTACATTATGTTTGGTGGAAATTAGAATATGATGAGAAGGAATTAGAATTGAGAGCCGAGACCAAGAAATTAGAGAATGAATTGAATGAGTTAATCGAAAAACACAACACTGATTCGAAAAATGGTGAATCTGGATCCCATAGTTCTGATATGAGGAAGAAATGGTACAAATTCTGGTAAGTCTGATTGGATTGAAGGACTTTTTTTAATCTATCTACAACCTTAACCTGTCTCATGATACTACTATATATATATATATATATATATATAAATGTAGTAACTTTCCTGGGTGAAATTAGTCAAATGTATTGCTTTTGATAAGTGTACATGGCCCTCCTTCTTCCGAGGGGACTAGATAGGACAAAAAGTTCCCATCATCACCACATACATGCATAATATTTTTGTTTTCCTTCGGGAAGCCAATACGATAATGAACGCTCTCTCTCACTTTTATATAAGCAACATTCCGTTGTTCCTTTTGCATGGGCATTTTAGATTTTACGATCTTTCCAAAATTGGACGCAAAATCCATGGACAGTTGTGGAAGAGCAACACTGCCTTTGAAGGATTCTACAGTTGAAACAGGAATTGTATCTTCTTTCGTGTTTATTTTTGGCACCGAAAAAATATGAATAGTATCTGATTCACCCACTGAAGCTAACAAAGAATGTTCCGTATTAAACTTTATTTCAGAAATTTTGCTTGGTCTTGTACCTCTCCTAAATTCACCTATTAATACCTTACTTCTAGAGCTTGAGTCCATTTCTGCTGCGAATATTCTTATGATAGTCCCCTTTCTTGACGCAGTTGCGATAAGCTTACCATTAGCAGAACAAGTTAGACATACAATGTCGGTCTGATGAAGTTTTCTTAGAACATTAATTTGTTTACAGTTTATTGCATCATAGATCACAACATCTGTTAGAGTCAGAGCACCACCAGTGTTTTCTGAGTAAGAAGTATAGTACAATAAGCTTTTATCATCAGTAGTTAAAGCAACTTTAATTCCAAGACCACCTAGTATTGGTCTCGATGTTTTTGATCCGGATTTCTTCCCCTTTTCTTTCAATAAATCGATAGTCGTTAAAAGTTTCATACAAGATATGTCATATATATAAATTTGATCGCTTTCAAGCACAACGCAAAGTGTTTTCCGATTCATCACAACATCAACAATTTCGTGTGGAAAAGTAAGTTCACATATGGTAGCTTTTCTCTTAGTGTTTACTATCCTAAGTTTCTTACAATTGTTTGATCCTGGTGTCTTTTCAACTACTGTTATAAGACTTGTAGAAAAAAGCATCTCTACCAAAAAATCACGGTCTTCTTTTCCTGACGTCATCTTATCAAGTTCAAAACACTTACCAAAAGGATCACAGTTGTATATTATCAAACCCTTTTCCCTTGATACAACTGAAAAACAAGTCGCATCTTGATTGAATCCTAATAGTTTCATCTTTAAAAACTGATTCATCTATATCTAGTACCTATAATATTGTAGACACTATTAACCAACAAGCTTTTTCATTCCGATGTTGAAAGAGCTTTCCTCGTTTATTACCTTCTTTCATTGGTGTTTTCTTAAGTAGATAATTTCTTAAATACCTTTCGACACAGAAAAGGAAAGTTAAGTTATTCACGTGGTTAACAAAAATTGAAGTTATATTCAAGTTACGCATTTGCTATATAAAAGAAAAATTGAATTTCGACTAGTAATCGAGGCCTGTAGTATGCTGGTGCTCGTTTTCTAGTTTTTCAGTATTTTTGCTTTCTTTGGAGTCATCTTCATCTTCAAATGGGATTCCCCATTCTTCAATTTCGAAGTTCTTCCTTCCATTTTTGAAAGCCCATTCAGAACGCATAACATGCATTTCTCCACGTTCGCTGAAAACGGGAAGTTTTCCAACGTGAATGAGACCATGCTGAATTTTATTCGGTTGAGATTTGTAAGCTTTTTCCAAGAAATGCAGCATATCTTGTCCGAATGGTTCCAAGGTCAAGACGGAATCGAATAATTGTTCTATTTGTGACTTCAATAATGGTTGATTTTGATATAATGCAATGGAAAAAGTGGCTAAAAATACAGTCCTTTTCCCATACCTTTTGAAAAGTGTTTTAATTCCATATAGTAACGGTATAATCTCAGTTAGTTTAGTCATTTTTGGGGGGTAAATACCTGGATGCAGAAGATTTGGAAGCACGATTCTTATCAACTTAGAGTGATGCTTCTTCATGAGCGATTCCATTTGAGAAATGATGGAAGCTGGAGAAGATAGAGGTGAAATGAATGAAATTTCAGCAGAGGTTGGTGCCGGTAAAAGTCTCGATGTTATATCGAATTGGTGATTAAAATTTGGGTAAGTATCGTTTCCATCATCAACATTGTATTTTTTCGCCTTTATTTGAGCATCCAGCCCGTATCTCCAAGCGATTTTCAAATCTGAGTTTCGCGTTTTAGTCTTGTGCAGTTCTTTGCGTTCTATCAAATTTGAGACTGTCAATTTAGACTGCTCTTCCTGTATCCTGGACTTCTTGACGTCTTTCTTGGAACCACCGTAAATCCCAGGTAATTCTTTGGCAAAACTTGTATTTGGAGATAGAACTATTATATGAGTATTCCCATCCTTAAACGCGTTGGAACCATCTACCCTATTATGAACAACACCCTGAGATGCAAAAAGCTTTACCAGAACTGAGTTGAAATCTGTTGTCGATTCCTCTTCAACCAGCAATGAATAACCCACTGGTAGTCCCATATGCCCTAACAGTTTGTCTAGATCTGAACATCCAGTTGAAGTTGTTGGTTGAGAAGTTGCCGGTGATGGTCTGATTCCTGGGTGAGATGCATTTAGACCGGAAACATCAGAGGACTGATTTGCTCCACGGTCTAAACCAATATTGAGACGCTGCATCCTACTTTCTACATCTGTAGAGTTCTGAGATCCTGGCATAGAACTTCTCGTGCGACTGCCCCCGATCGATGGGGTACCCAAACCATCTCGTCTTGGAAGTTCACGCGCTGCAAAATTGCGCTGCTGCAAAATATTTGGTGTCCCAGTACGTTGTGGTAAACCTCTATCATTAATTATTTCACCTCTTTTCCTGAAGGACATACTCTATACTGTTATATTCTTCTTATTCGTAGATCGTTTGCAAGCTATCAACCTACTGAAGAAACTTTGTAACGTTAAATATAGTAGTGCTTCATTGTTAAAAGCTCATCTTTCATTTTTTTCACAACTTTTAGAAAGAGGGAAAAATAAAGCTTTAATTTCTGTATGGAGCAGAGTCTTCTACTTAATACTGCTAAATATTAAAAACTTATATGTACTTATAAGTATATGTAATGGAAATTTTAGCCTCATGGTTTTGAGAACTGTAGGTAAAGGTTTTATTCAAATTAGGTTCAGAAGCAATTACTCTAAAAATGTGAGGAATGACAAGAAAAAAAGAGGACGACATTTAGCATTGTCTATGGTTGTAGGATATTCTTCGTATGCACTATATGTATCTGGAAAAGCCAATCATGAAATAACTGAGAGATCCAAAAAATTGAGCGATAAGAATGACTTATGTTTTGAAAGTACATGGGTCAAGTATGCCCCTTTAAAAGTCTTGGGAAGATATGAGAATCCGTTCAATGAATATAGAATTCAAACTATATACGAATTCTTCTTTAATCGGATAGTCGAGCTTTTTGAAAGAAATAGAGGTGGACTACCACATGAAAAGGAACAAATGGATGAACTTATGCCAATTCACACTCCAACGTGGTCAACTGAGCCACTAGCGGAATCTATAAAGAAATCTATCACTGTAACAGGACCCTTTGAGGAACAAAGTGTTGTTGAGGATAGTCATGTAAAATCTATGCATTGTACATGGCTTGGACAGTCGTGTTGCTTTGTTGTTATTGATAATTTAAAGGTACTGACTGATCCACTATTTTCCACTTTTCTTATTGATCAAACTTTTGGACCAAAAAGAATTACAGATCTCCCATGTTCGATAGAGGATGTGCCAGTTCCGGATATTATATTACTATCTCATAATCATCCAGATCATGTGGATGAGATAAGTATCAAATATTGGGGGGACGAACATCCTAAAAGACCCCTTTGGATAATTCCCAAAGGATTAGGAAGTTTTATGAAAACACGTAATGTCTCGAATTTCCTCGAATTATCTTGGTGGGAAAGTTGTAAACTTAACCTGGATGGGCAGAAATATCAAATTTCTGCGACACCTGCTATGCATTGGTCAGGCAGATCTGTTTTTGATACTAATCATTCTTTGTGGTGCTCCTATATGGTGAATAAAAACAATCAACCTGTTTTATTTCATGCTGGTGATACTGGCTATGTGAAGGATCTATATACACGAATTGCTGAAAAATTTGGAAGTGGTGTTAAACTCGCTTTGCTCCCTTGTGGGCAATATTGCCCACAATGGCATCAGAAGCCACGTCATATCAATCCGGAGGAGGCATTGAAAATCATGAAAGATCTTAAGGCTGAGAACATGCTAGGGATTCATTGGGGTACATTTATCTTGAGTGGGGAGTATTTTAGAGAACCAAAAGAGAAACTAGAGCTTTTGGCACAATTCAACCAAATCGAGGATAGATGCTATTGTCCAGAGCTCGGCAAAACTATTTCTTATGACTAATCTATCTTGGATATGATATCCTGATAAATGTCCTCATTCATCCTGAAAGTATGCTTGTTGACTTGTGGAAAATCAAGGTTTTGAACGTCTCGTACATACCTAGATAATGAGTCAATAGCATTTGTTTTCAAATCGGCGTATGTATTAACAAATTTTGGAACGTGTCCTGGCATCATTCCCAATATATCGGATTGGACTAGAACCTGTCCGCTAGTACCCGGGCCAGCCCCAATTCCAATGGTAGGAATTTTCAATCTCTCAGTTAACAATGCTGAAAGTTTATGCGGCATGCACTCAAGAATTAGGGAAATACAACCTAGTTCCTGTAGTCTTAGGCCTGCTTTATATAAAGCCAAGGCGTCTAGACTATCCGCAGATCCTTGTACTTTATAGCCACCTAAGGAATGCACCCTTTGAGGAGTTAAACCAATATGTCCAACAACAGGAATCCCTCTTCTGACAAGTTCTGATACAAATTCTAACGAATAATCATTATCTTTGGTGCCACACTCTACTTTGATAGCTTGAACCTTGTGGCTTGCCTGTAGCAATTTTATAGCATTCTCAACTCCTTGGCTCAATGATTTCTCAAATGAACCGAAAGGCATATCAACTATTACAAATGAGCTCCCTGGTGCTCTACAGACCGACTTAACGTGGTATCTAAACTCATCGAAAGACAAATCTGTCGTAGATTCATAACCTAATGAACACATAGCCAAAGAATCTCCAACTAACACCATATCCGCACCTGCTTGTTGAGCCCAATAAGAAGTAATATAGTCATATGCAGTTATCATAGATATAGGAATATTTGAACGATATCTCTCATAGATGTCATTGATGGTCAATTGTCTGGATGCGTTTTGAAGAGAATACATCCTTCTACCCTGCAACATACCAGTTTTTAGTCTTTGCAACATAGCGTATGAATTGATTCAACTCTCCAGGAAAGTTATGTCACAGAAACAAATTAACGTAGCCTTTTGCAATGTTTGCTGTATACGTGCGATGCGTCGCATTATTGTTAAGAGACCATCTCATTCGAAAGACCATTTTTTTTTTTTTAAATTTTCATTGTAAATATTATGTATTAAACATTTTTCTGTGCAACAATTAATAATCTTATGTTGATAGATATAGTTTGTTGATCAACTACCTTTGATCCTCTCCCATGATTTAGTTTATAACAAGAACTATATATCTATAAACGATACCGCCATAAAAATAATGTGGATTTGTCTTTGTTTCATTGATGGAAAGATATTTTCAAGAACATACTACTTATATTGACGTAAGGACAAACAATTTGATATCATCAGCATTAAGAAAACAGTATTTATAGCATATTTTCATTCTTATTTTTTGAAAACCAAAAGCAACAATATTAATTTCTTTCCAGACCTTAGATTTTATTAGTATTGCTCATTTTAATTTAAGATAGTCAATGTTTGGTATAGTTTTTTACTGCATGGATTCTAATTCAGATCTTTTCTTGAACTTTCAATGGTAATCGTGGAAGGTACGTTAAATGGTGTTTTATTTTAAACTGAGATTTGTGCTGATATCCATAGACTATTTAAGAGCATGATATGAAACTTTGGAATATCTCCGCTAACACGTGAGATCGTATTTTTTAAATGCTTCTTTCAATGATTCAAGAAACGATGATCTTTCGTCTACGATTCGTTTTTTCTCTGTATCACTAGATAAATAATAAATTGGTATTTTAAGTTGTCTGAATCAATTGCTTCTATTTCTCTCTAGAAATGGTTTCCAAGTATATATAGCCTTAAAATGTTGCATAATAATTGCTGGTCTTCCTGTTTTTGACATTAGGCATATACGAAAAGTTATACCACTATTATCCGAAGAACAGAATTAGGCTTCTGTAATAAAGCCACCATAAATGTACCTTTCCAGAGAGAATTCGAATCACCTTTCAAAATTCAATGACATAGCAAAATGCTATTGACTTCTTACACATATGGAGAACAATTTTGTATGAAAGTGATTGACACATGCTCTGTGTCAGATTTCTTATTCACTTCCTTTCCTTAAAAAAATAGATCACCAGAAATGAAAACAACTACATTCATGTTTTTTATTTACACGCACTAATATACCATGATTTTTGTTAATATTTCCATTGTTTGCTAGTTGAATGTTGATTTTATATTATATTCGGATAGTGTTTTTTCCGGTACATTGCTTGGACTACCAACGACCAAATCAGCACCACTTATACTTTTAGGGAAAGCGATAACATCACGTATACTATCGGTCCCACAAAGCATTGCACACATCCTATCAAATCCAATGGCGAACCCAGCATGAGGAGGAGTTCCCATTTCAAACGCATTCAAAAGATGTCCGAAAAGTTTTTCAGGATTATTAATCCTCAAAATCTCATGGAAAATATAATTCTGAAGTTCTGGGTCATGAATTCTAGTAGAACCACCACCTAATTCAACTCCGTTAACAACAAGGTCATAATGTTCACCTAAACATGATAAAGGATTTTTTTCTAATTTGGAAAAGTCTTTTAGGTTAACCATTGTAAAAGGATGATGAGTAGAACAAAATTCGCCTGCTTTATATACCGGAAATTGCAACCTTTTTTCAGTTGCCTCTTCTACTGGAGAGAAAAGTGGAAAATCTACAACCCAAGATGCGACAGCTGCATCAGTTTCGCGGAATAAACGTTTTCCCTTCTCTGATTGTATAATTAATTGACGAGCTCTTCCTAATGGGGTAGGATTCTCAAACAGTAAATGTGTTGGTTCCCTGGTTGATCCAATAAGAATATCACCCTTTTTCAAATTAAGGAATCTTGACACGATCTTAGGATTTTCAAATGTTACAAAGGACAAGAATTCATCGAAGCCAGTATCATTCAAATTCTCTGAGAAGATAGGTAGCACGATTGGTTTTCTGTAGTTGTAATTTTTCTCATCAGAAAGCATACCCCAATCTTTTTCAAAGTCCTCCTTTGTGCTAAAAGCATTACGTAGCACCAAAACCTCAAAAACAGGGAAAGCTGGATTTTGTGGGATAGTTTTGAATTCTGACAGATCAATAATTTTTAACTTAGGGAACCTCAAATCGGGCTTATCAATGCCATATTGAGTCATCACCTGATGGTAAGTCATCGTAGAAATAGGTTGATCTGCAGTTACCGGGACAATTTCGCCAACCTTGTTCAAAGTATGAATATTTACACCAGAATAGTTCAACTTGTTCCAAGTTTTTGTGACGACTTCTTCCACAACACTCCTCACATCCGAACCTTTTGAAAATGCCATTTCCATATCGATTTGTGTGAATTCAGGCTGTCTATCACTTCTTAGATCTTCATCTCTAAAGCAGCGCGCAATTTGGAAGTAACGATTGATACCGCTTGCCATGAGTAATTGCTTATACTGTTGAGGGCTCTGTGGTAAAGCATAGAATGATGATGTGCCATTGATTTTCCCTCTGGTAGGGACCAAGAATTCACGAGCTCCTTCGGGGGTAGACTTGAAAAGCAAAGGCGTTTCAACTTCAGTGAATCCCAAAGAATGCAACACAGAACGAGCTGATTTCGATGCTTCATCTCTTAAACGTAGATTTTTCTGGAAACGAGGCAATCGAAGCTGAAGATACCTGTATTCTGGTGGAAAATTAGACGCATCTTCGGCCTTCAATTCCTGCAATTGAGAAGGCTTTTTGTTTGCTCTATTTAAATATAGAATCTCTTGAAGCTTTATCTCGTATTTTTCAATCTTTGAAGTATTGGGTTTGGATAAGTTAGACCGTTTTTCTGTCAAAATACCAGTAATTTGTACGACATCTTCAACCTGGCATTCTTTCAATAGGGATTCAGTGTCTAGTAATTGAATTTTATCACCCTTGTGATCCCTCAACTTTCCAAAAATCAAATTTTTCGATACTTTCTTAGGTTTGCTATCTATCCAACCATTTACTATTACTTGTTCAGGTTTTTCTTCAATCAGAGACTCGATTGTAGATGATTTCGATGAGAAAACAAATTTCTTTTTCACACGGTCAATTTCCGGTAACTTGCTCAAATACCTGCAAAATGGCCTCATTGCAATAGTTCTGAACATAACGCCAATATGATGCCTTGACTTTGAAGGCAGTCGCTGTATTGCTTGCCTCTAAGATATCTTTGTCGATAAATTTCAAACTTATTTGCGTTATTGAAATTTGGGAATTGTCAACAGAAAAAAAAAAAGTTCCTGTTACTTACGTTTCGTTACAACTAATGTTTTACTTGTGTACATTTCACAAGAATAATGCTAGGATGGCCAATCATCCATTTAACGATCTAGTATATAAATCTAACTAAGAATTCCACTTCCACAAAATACAGTTTCCATCAAGCGAGAGAGTGAGCACATACTGTCCCTCAGATGATATAGATATGAGCGGCGAACCAACGTGTCTATCATCGATAAAGGACACCAGTTCCTTCGAATATGCATTCCAGATGCAGATATTCCCAGCATCATTTCCACTTATTATCAAAGGGTCAGAGCTGTCAGGATACAGAAACTCTAGTCCACAATTATACTTGAGTCGTGTCTTGCCTTCTTCACCAGGCCAAGTAAATGTACGAACTACTGTGCCTCGAACGTAATCCCACAATTTAACTACCCCATCCAGAGACTTCACCAAAAGATATTTACCATTCTTACTGAACTTAACGTTCGAAATGGGAACCACACCATCTTCAGCTGTCCAATCTTTATCGTAGGTCAGTGTTTTCAGACAATGTCCGGATTCTGTGTCGAAAATTCGGATCAAACCATCGTACGATCCAGAGCTCAATACACTAGAATCGCATTTGGGTATATCTATAGAGACAACTGGATCAGAATGTGCCGACATAGTTTTAAGAATCTTCCCTCCTAAAACATGCCATTCTTTAATACTCTCATCCATTGATGATGAGCATAGAATGTTACCCTTCTCATTGTAACAAAGAGATAGCACCGGTGCAGAATGTCCCATCAATCGATGTATTCTTCCATATAACACGTGCGTGATCTCGATCGTGAAATCCTCGGACCCCGTTGCAATGCACTTTGAATCCGGTGACCAACATAGACAATTAATAATCTCTTTGTGTGTAGTCTCGATCGCAACCAGTTTTGACCTTTCTATATCATACAACTTGATAGTCCTGTCTTGCGCTATAGCTAAAAATTTGGAATCAGGAGAAATATGACATGATGTACTGACGACACCCTTTTTTTCAAGTGGTATTTCGGCCAAAATATTCAACATCTACACTCAATTTAGCGGAAACCATTAGTATATCACGATTAAAACCTCATCACATCACATGGATGAAATGTCTAACTAGTATTTCATCTCAATATTTTAGCACGATTTTTTTTTTTTTTTATGATTTTTTTTTTGATGCCAAAGGACAACTAGAAGAACAGGATAAAAAAAATTACTTATACCTCACCGTCTTGCCCATGTCAAAATATAAATGGATTCCAAACTCGAAATTTGCCAAATTGCACTTCAACCTTATATATCCTATGCACTTATTCCCATCACTTTTTCCCAAACTTGTCTTTTTTATAGTATATATTAATTATGCCTACTGTGGATTCAAAAATGAGTTATGCTAAGATCCGTGCATCACAGCTTAACCGTGTGCATAGTAAAAGAATCGATGAATTCATTATTTTCATTATTAGAAAGAACAGAATAAGTAAAAAGGGCGAACGTTCATCTTGCAGTGGCAAAAAGAACCTAATTGAGTAGGTTTACAAGATAAGGACGATAGATTTTGTTCAAGTTTTAGCTTCAGGTAGGAATATAAGAAAATTGAAATAAGCACAATATGAATATTGTACCATCAGGGAATTTCAAATCGTCAGTCTCTAGTGACAGAGCAGGTGAATTTCAATCAAACGCGGCTCCGAGTTTACCAGATGTATTCCGTGAGCAGGTCGGTGCAAGACCCATGAACTCTCAGTTAAATGATAGACATCCGTTAGAAGCGCGTATACGTGGTTGGGACGAAACACAACACAAGAGACAGCTAGAACAGTATAAACAAATTTTTGGTTTAGCAGAACCAATGAAAAGGGTTATGGAATTACAACTGGTAGAGAAGTCTGATTTTAATCCTCTGAATCAGTGCAATCTACACAAGGATATTCTTTTGAATAAAGAGGCTTCTATAGATTGGGAAGATATTTATCCAGAAACACAGTTTACAAGTGGGATGGGAGTAGCAGACGATGTGCATACCAAAATTGAAAAAAGAACTGGTATCTAATCGTGAGCTAGTAACATCATAGGAAAGCCATTGTTAAATAGCATTTTTATATTATACAAACATGTTGGAATTTGTTATTGTAATATGCACTATTTTGGGTTATTGTTACTCAGATTTTTGTGAAACGATTGTCATAGGGTAGCTTATTTTTTTTAGTAACAATGCTTTGACAAGAATGTGGGCAAATATGCTAATAAAAGGACATTAGTCATTTATCAAATAAAAGAAAGTAATGTTACGATGTGCTCATTCTGTTATTAGTTGAGAAATCTCTTGTGCTCCCTTCCGTTCCTTTATTCTGTATCTATTATTCAGCTTCTAAGTACTACCCTAGTAATTTTTTTCCAATTTTTCCAAACCTTTTTCTTCCTTCATTTTGTTGTTATAACGTTTGACTAGGTGAGAAAAATTTTCGATTGATAATTATTGATGTTTAACAGTTTAAAATAAAGATTTTATATTGATAATCAAGACTGTGTCGTTAGAGGAGACTCTAGATATCTGGCAAAAACACTTTACTTTTTTACCGAATTTTTATTAGTTATGATGGATTTGCATCAAACCCCAATTGAGTACGTTAACTCTCAATTGAATGATTTTAGTTTGAATCCTATGGGTCCAACAAACGGTTTAGGCAGATCTGGAACTCCATTGAATAGCACACCTTCACTAAATAGAACTTCTTCACTGATTGATAACTTTGGTATCCAAAGAACTCAATCACCATTCTACTCTAATGGTGTACAATCTTCATTACAACAACCCGGAGTGATACCGTGGACACATAGTTCTAATTCTGATTTTGGTTTGGTCAATAGTGCTCAATCAGCTCCACAGGATGCGATTCAGTTCACTTCTAATATGGGAACACCATCTTTGAACCATGCATCAGTTTCTATGACTTCAGGGCCGCCTGGGATGAATTTTGTTCAACAACCACAGGTATTCAATACTCAAGGGATTAAAGTGCTCTGGCACTACCTCGACCAGACCAATAGTGTTCAAGGCCCATTTGTGTCTGAACTCATGGATCAGTGGTACAGCAGTGGATTTTTCAATGAAGCATTACAAATTATGCCGATACGATCTAATGACCCGTTCCATTTCTCTGACAGATTCATTTCATTCAGAGAGTTACTAGATAGAACCGGGGCTGTGAATCCTTTCCACCAATTTGATTTGATTTGTTCGAACTATCATTCAAAGAGTACATCGTACGAGAATTTGTCTTCGCAATTGAATGCTACCAACTCACATACTGATCTCAACAATGGATTTAATACACAACAAATACAACCATCGCTTTTGGCAAATTCTTCCACTAGCTCTCAATTACCTCCTTTGCGTACGGGAACTCAGGAATTCAACTCACAATTTTTCACACTGGGTCAAGCTTCCTCCCAGAATGGTGTTAAATCTCTTGTGAATGAATCTGTAGTGAAAAAAGGTATTGAATCTCCAGATTTCAATCACGCAGAGATTTTGAAGTTAAATTCCCCAGATGGTTCTTACTATCATGAAAGAACTGTGGCTATTCCTGCTTCGAAACATATTCAGCCTGTCGATTCTTTTTCTCAAAATGAATTCCCTACAAGTTCAGCCTCTTCGATAGCTCCAACTACATCGACTTCCCATATTTCTGTCCACAAGGAAGTCAATTTGGCCGATCAATCTACCGAAAATATGGAAATCCGTTCCAAGAAAGAAGAAGATGATTTCCAAAATACTTTAAATGAACCAACTTCAAAAAGCACCTTAAAATTTGCAACCGAAATAGAAGATTCTATTTCAATTACAGAAGAAACGTCAAAAAATACCATGACAAACACATCCAAGCCAAAACCAACTCATGAAGAAATTGCTCTTCAATTACTTCATGAGGAGGAAGAGGAGAATAGAAAAAAGCAGCTGAAAATTCGGAAGAAACATGAGTCTAATTTAACCAAGGAAACTACTCAAGTTGGAAACGTTGCTAGTTCCAATAGAGATAACATAAAGGACGAAACTAAAGAGTCAGATGTCCCCAAGGAGAAACCATCTGCTTGGGGAAATATATCAGAGACTGCGGTTCCTGCAATCAGCTTGGTTGAAATGCAAAAAAGACAGGCAGAGGAAAAGAAGAGAAAGGATATAGAAAGAGAAAGACAAGAGCGAGAAGAAGCATTGAAATTGCAACAAACATTGTTGATGGAGGAGGAGAAGAAAAAAAATTCTGTTGCAAATGTGGCTAATTGGGTTTCTGGAACTACACAAAAGGCTTCTTCTATGAAATCCATTGAAGAATCTAGAAAGGAGGCACTTGAGGCGAAAAAATTCATTGAAGAGCAGAAAAGAATTTTAGAAGCAATCAAAAAGTCAAAGAATGTGAATCAGAAAACAGCTTCATCAGGTCAGTCTACATCTTCAACTTCTCAAAATAATTTCGGTGGATGGACGACTGTTGTTAAGAAGAAGGCAACGCAACATGATACTAACAAATCAAACCCTCAACAAACTCAATACGTCTCACCAGACAGATTGCGCTCGATTTCTGCAAATCCAAATATGAAAACAAAAGTTTTACAAGGAACAGCTATTTCAATTCCATCTTTGAGGAAACCAAAACAAGCACAATCTTCTGGGTACATGGGCAATGAAACTACTTCCGCACAACAAAATTTTTTAAACTGGTGTAGATCCCAAATGAAATTATCAGAAGGAGTTAAGGTCGATTCTGTTTTGGAGATGTTATTGTCTCTTCCTGCTAGCATGGAATCCAGAGAAATCATAACGGATACAATTTATGCAAATAGTACCGAAATGGATGCTAAAACGTTTGCATCTGCATTCATCAAAAAACGTATCGAATGCGAAGACGCACTTTTCAATCCTTTACCATGGTCAGAAGTCTTGAGTATGCCACAAGCAAATGCGGATGATTGGGAATTTCAAGTAGTTGGGAAGAAGAAGGGTAAGAGATACTAAGAGGCTGCGTATATTGTGTTATTACTATAAATATGTAGTTTAGAATCTTTCATTGTGCACGTATGAAAGTAATTTACATAAAAGTTAAATTAGAAAATTATTCACAGGGGGCTCTAAATATATCACTGGATTAGCTTTCCAGCATCATCCAGTTTGATTTCATACTGCTTTTGAAGTACAGTTTTTCTATCAAGTATTGAATCATAACGCCTTTGAAGTGCTTGATTAAAACATATTTCTTTAGCAAGAGCCACGAAAGTTTGCGGCCACCCTGGCTGCAATCTTTCCGCTTCAGAAATACATTCTTTTAGCTCCAAATCAACCAACTTAATTTCATTTTGATAGCGTTGCCAATATTCGTCACCAATTGAACCATTTTTATATAATAACTCTATTTGCCCTGAATTTTCTTTCAATTTTATGGTACGTCTTACAGCTTCGGCCCCACGATTCAATAATGCTGCTTTCACAACCTTTTCATGTACATTTTCAGACTCAGCTAACGATTGAATCTCAAAGTACAAATTACGCGCTTCATGGTTATCAAAGACACTTGGTAATTCCGCTAATCTTTTAACTTTGCTCTTTCTGTATTTTGAAGCAAAGATCATCAAAGAGACCAAGAGAATAGAAACATAAATGACAGGTGTATAGACACTAACAATTTTGATTTCCTGAGGCTCATCTTCAAAGAAAGCCTGGCTGGAATTTTGATCACTATTAGACATCTTTGACAGGGAAGAATACTGTCTTTCTATAAGGCTGCGTCAGACTAATATTGTTGGCTATTCCATAAATTACGACTTGTGAAATTTAATTAGGCCTTATTTTATTTTTTTTTTTATGATAATTAATAGCGTTATTTGCCACTTATTTAAAGTACATTTATTAGAAAGAAGGTACACAAGAAATAAACTTCAATTCTGATGCTCTTACGATTCAGGTCCAGATTGGGACTTACAAGAGTTCCATGTGAACAAAATGAAACTTTTGGGCAGGTAGTCGAAAGGTGGATAGGGCTACTGAATATTTCAATAGACCCACAAACTCTTGCCGTATCATATGGAAACGGCAGCAATAAATATGCAATAGATATTGCTTTCCAGGATATTCAATCATTGGGCTTGAATCATGGTGACATAATTACCTTAGACTATACACTTATCGAAAAAAATGAAGGAGCAGAGTCTTCTACTAATATTCAAGGAGTATCTACTATCGATTTAAAGCAAACACATGAAGAACAAGACATTGTTGAGTTACCTGTTGACAGTTTGTTAGAAAAGAAGGATGGTTTGATACCAAGGACAAAATCTTCGCTTTGTAGACATGGTGACAAGGGGATGTGCGAATATTGTGCTCCGTTGCCTCCATGGGACAAAGGGTATCAAGAGGAAAACAATATCAAACACACATCATTCCATGCATATTTAAAACAGGTGAACGATGTTACCAACAAAAAATCATCAGGATCATCATATATTCATCCATTAAGTGAACCAAGCTACAAGATAAACCTGAGGTGCCCTTCCGGGCACGATCCGTGGCCAAAAGGTATCTGTTCCAAATGTCAACCTTCGGCGATAACACTTCAACAACAATCATTTAGAATGATCGATCATGTGGAATTTCAGAAAAGCGAGTTGGTTAATCAATTTATAGATTCTTGGAGAAGTACAGGTATGCAAAGATTTGCATATTTATATGGATATTATACTGAATATGAAAATGTACCTCTTGGTATCAAAGCTGTAGTCGAGGCTATCTGGGAACCATCCCAACACGATGAACAAGATGGATTGACCATGGACATGGCTCATGTAAAAGAGGAGGTTGCAATAGTGGATAGATTAGCAGGAAATATGGGTCTTGTGAAAGTGGGGATGATTTTCACCGATCTTACCGATACAGGGAAAGGGGATGGATCAGTCTTTTGCAAAAGACATAAAGACTCTTTCTTTTTATCATCATTAGAAGTCATAATGGCAGCAAAACATCAACTGGAAAACAAAAATATATCAAAATACAGCCCAACTGGCGTTTTCTCCTCCAAATTTGTGACTTGTGTGGTTTCAGGTAATACTGATGGTGAGATCGACGTATCAGCCTACCAAGTGAGCACGGAAGCAGAAGCCCTGGTCGATAATGACATGATAACAGGATCAACTCATCCTTCACAGGCCTATATAAATGAAACCAACGACAAGATTTACGTTCCAGACATATTTTACATGAAGAAGAATGAATATAACATAGCAATTAAACACAACGCTAAACCTGCATTCCCAGTGGAATATCTCTTAGTTTCTTTGACGCACGGTTTCCCCAAAGACCAAGAATCTTCTTCCCGCCTTCAAACCGTTACCGGTTTTCCATGGTCTAATCGTCAAGCCATGGGACATTCCCAGGACTATATCGAACTCAAAAGATACATATACTCCACAGCTACCTCTAATGACCTAAATGAACTACAAAAGAAACTGTCTAATTTCCACTTCCTCCTCTATCTACATTCCTTAGATATACTAAGTCCCTCGGAATGGACTATGGTCACCCAAATTGTTACTGGCCCGAAAGACAACTACGAATTAATTTTCAACCTAATTGCCTCACCCGGGTGGCAAACATTAATCATGATACTTGAGCAATCTATGTAATAGTTGTAATCTACAAACTTTGCACATGTATAACTGTTTAAACAAGTCAGAATAACTCTTTTAAGTATATTCTACAATCTAAACATATTTTTGCTCCTACTTTCCTCTCTTCTTTCAAGGCATGTGGACTCTTTCCAGCAATATATTGACCATTCTAGAATTTTCTAATCATTATACACGACAAACACTATTTTTTTTTCTTTCTAAACATCAACTTTTTTTCAAACTTTCAGGATATTTCAAATTCCTAAGGTGGAAAAAATTACTTCTTAATCTTGAAAGGACCACACTACTATTCTGATCACGCAAAGCTTATATTGTTCGTATCTGTAGTCATACACTATCAAAGATGAGTATTCCATTTGGTTTAGACTTGGGTAACAACAACGCAGTTTTGGCTGTTGCCAGAAACAGAGGTATTGATATTATCGTAAATGAAGTTTCCAACCGTTCCACTCCAGCGTTGGTTGGGTTTGGTCAGAAGAACAGATTTGTTGGTGAATCAGGGAAGAACAAGCAGACTTCTAATATCAAAAATACTGTTGATAATTTGAAAAGAATTGTTGGTTTAAGTTACGAACATCCTGACTTCAATGAAGAAGTCAAGCATTTTTCATCGAAGCTAGTGAAGATGGAAGATGGTAAGGTTGGTACACAAGTGAGATTTGCAGGTGAACAACAAGTATACAGCGCCACACAAGTTGCTGCTATGTTTATTAATAAGGTTAGAAGTACTGTTGTTGAAGAAACCAAGGGTAATATTACCGATGTTGCTATTGCAGTCCCAGCTTGGTACACAGAAGAACAGAGATATGCTATTGCAGATGCAGCTAGAATCGCTGGTTTGAACCCTGTTAGAGTTGTTAATGATGTTACCGCTGCAGCTGTCTCTTACGGTGTTTTTAAGACCGACTTGCCAGAGGGCGAAGAGAAGCCAAGAGTTGTTGCTTTTGTCGATATTGGTCATTCTTCTTACACTTGTACTATTGGTTCTTTCAAGAAGGGGGAACTAAAGGTTTTGGGTACAGCTTATGACAAACACTTTGGTGGTAGAGACTTTGACCGTGCCATCACTGAACACTTTGCTGACGAATTTAAAGGAAAATACAAGATTGATATTAGAGAGAATGCTAAGGCTTATAACAGGGTTTTAACTGCTGCTGAAAAACTGAAGAAAGTTTTGTCCGCCAACACTACAGCTCCATTCAACATCGAATCTGTTATGAATGACGTAGATGTTTCTTCTCAATTGAGCAGAGACGAACTAGAAGAATTGGTTGCTCCTCTTCTACAGCGTGTTACTGATCCTGTCACTAACGCATTGAAGCAAGCTAATTTGAATCCAGAAGATATTGACTTTGTTGAGATCATTGGTGGTACTACCCGTATTCCTTGTTTGAAGAATGCCATCTCTGAAGCTTTTGGTAAGCCATTATCTACTACTTTGAACCAAGATGAAGCTATTGCTAAGGGTGCTGCTTTCATCTGTGCTATCCACTCTCCAACAATGAGAGTTCGTCCATTTAAATTCGAAGACATTCATTCTTACTCCGTTTCTTACTTCTGGGACAAACAAGTTGAAGATGAAGATCACCTTGAAGTCTTTACTGCAGGATCGTCCTATCCTTCAACAAAGTTGATTACCTTGCACCGTACAGGTGACTTCTCCATTGAAGCCAACTACACTAACAAAGAAGAATTACCAGAAGGTGTTCCAGTTCACATTGCTAAATGGGATATCAAGGGTGTTGAGCCATCTGAGGGTGCTGATTCTATCGCTGTCAAGCTAAAATTGAGATGTGACCCATCTGGTCTACATACTGTTGAAGATGCATACACAGTCCATGATATCGAGGTAGAAGAATTGATCCCTCCAGCCGCTGATGCTCCAGAAGGTACTGAACCAGAATACAGAAAGGTTACAAAGACCGTCAAGAAAGATTCCTTGGAGATTGTTAATCACACTTTTGCTTTGGATGAAAAGACTTTGAATGAGTTGATTGAAAAGGAAAACGAGCTTGCTGCTCAAGACAAATTGGTTGCCGAAACCGAAGACCGTAAGAACGCTCTTGAAGAATATATTTACACTTTGAGAGGTAAACTAGATGAAGAATACGCCGAATTCGCTTCCGATGATGAAAAGGAAAAGTTGAGAGGTATGTTGTCTAAGGCTGAAGACTGGTTGTATGACGAAGGTTATGATTCTACTAAAGCAAGATATATTGCTAAGTACGAAGAATTGGCTTCACTAGGTAACATTATCAGGGGTAGATACTTGGCTAAAGAAGAAGAAAAGAAGCAAGCATTAAGACAAAAGCAAGAAGCTTCTAGAATGGCTGAAATGGCTGAAAAATTGGCTGCTCAAAGAAAAGCTGAAGGTGAAAAGAAGGAGCAAGAACCAATGGATAGTGTTGAAGATGTTGAGATGGATTAGATTCTGTAACATATATGACTCATTTTTTTTATAAATGAATGCATAGTTCCCTTATATATAAAGTATACATCTCTTTAAGTGTTTTTTCTTTAATGTGATAGCTCTTCTATAAATTTCACCTGGTTCTAAAAAGTTTGTAAGATTGAATGTGTGTAACTTTTTAACAAGTTCGGCAAATCTTTCTGTCCTCACAGGAGAACCGGCACTTAGAATATTATTATTATTACTATTTCTTTCATGTATAAAGCTTTCAACACACACAGCGCAAATAAAAGTAGTAGCGAAAGTAGAACTACGTACCAAACGGGACATTCAGACATCGAGTACACACGACATTCTTTATAATATGGACAATTTACTCCATCTCATGAGTTTGAATCGACAAATACTCATGAATTAAATCCCAATATATGATCGTACTGTCTGATCTTAACATTATTTCCCTTGAGATTTCAAATCTCTTTCCAATTTCTTCTTTTTCTCAAACTCCGCGAATGCTTTGAAAAAAACCGGAACATTTTCCCAGCCTTCCTCGTCTACACCACCGGCTGATTCATGTAAAGACTCTTCAGCCTTTGAAGCTCTTTTAATAGCGTTTCGTTTTTTGGCTTCCACAACACTTTTTGGAAGGGGTTCAGTTCGTTTCGGGAATAAAGCTTCGGTAGAAATAGCCTTTTTGTTTTCGAGTGCCTTTTTCTTGTCCTTTAACGACGTTGGAACGTTATTTATGTTTAGTTCCTTCAAAGGGGGATCGAAATCTGCTGGCCAAATTTCAGTAGTACCTTTTAGAGCATTAGCAGCCTGCATTCTTTTTGTTTTCCAATCTTTTAAATCATCATTGTATAATTCCCACACACAATTTACGCATCCTGACATGCAGCAATTATCAGGTTCCTTTGGCCTAGACGGTACGACAACACCACCTATATTTCGAGCATGAGCGGATGTTAAAAATCGACTTGTAGATTTTGGTGGTTCCCCTTTGAGTCTTCCACCGAACACAGTTTTCAATCTTTCTTCATCAGTACCGACTATACCCTTTGTATTACCCTCAAACGTCATGCAAAGACTACGTTGAGCATGTAAGTATCTAATAAAACGTGAGTATGGTCTGGTGTACATAGTTCCATATGGAGTAATCTTTAAACTTGATTCCTTTGTTGCAAATAAAGTGTAGGTTTTATATCGAGAAGTGCGATTTCTTGGGTTGATAACATATTTTTTTCAATATCGGACTTCGGAAAGGGAAGAATTTGGAAAAGTTATAGCTGAATTGAGTGAGATCTGGTTGGAATATCTTCAAAACACAATTAGCAATATAAATCAGACTAAGCTATATAAATAAAAAGAACCTGTAGAATTATGTTATTATAAACCAAAGATTCTTGGTTGACATCACCATTTTTGATCATGGTAAGATGCAGAACGCTCTCCGTTTCCAGGTTCGGCTCCTTGTGAAACATGCGATCGATTCATGAGTCCCTATATATTTCCAATCAGTATCATAATATTTCCAAGATGTGGGTGTCCAAACATCATCAATCCAAATCCAATCCACGGAAAGCTCTTCCTGAAATTTCCAAGGTGAAACGGAATCTGTTTTTGTAAAAGAATTGCAAAAATGTGATCTTTCATAGGGGAGTAGGGAACGGGACCAGCCCTTAGAATTCCATTTTCTTTCATTTTCGTCGATATTATATTCGACTATTTTGACGCGAACATAATCAGATGCATTATCTACCATTTTGACGTCTTGAATTATAAGCGTCTGTAATTGTACCTGTAACTCCTTTCCACTCAAATTTTGAAGAAACTTTGGAAATGGTACTATTTGCTCTTCAGCCAATGTAATATAAGGCCGAGAGTCTTCACTTTGAACTTTGTCATTCCATAACCAATAATATATTCTCCTTATCCAAAGGCTTCTCCAAAACAGTTTCATCATACTCTGATAATAAACGGAGTGAAATACGAATAAAGAGAATATAACCAAAATGGTATATCGTCGTGCGTCAAAGATTTTCGATACTACTACTTGTAATAAGGAACCAACAGTAATCAATTTGACAATCTTGTAGTCTAAGCTGGTGATTTTTCTTGTTTGATTGGCACCCAGTGCCTCTGTTCGTACCGTTCGTAATTTTTCTAGTACCGAATCCAACAAATGTGTTATCTCATCCATTGTAGGAGCTTCACTTCTAGCCAGTTCTTGAAAAAGAGTATGAATATAATATATTGATGATGTGATTAAGAGCGTCAAGCTGATATATCCCGTCCATAAGTAAAAAGAACCTGATATCACTGATTGATTGTCCGGAAGTATCAAAAACACCGTGAAAGCAAAGCATATTAAATAGATAAACTGGAGGGATATATCTTCAACATTCCACATCAATTTATCTAGCACCTGATCCAAAATTAGAAGAACTGGGTATATTTTATGAAGGCAGACAAGTATAACTGGATCCACTTCCTTAGTCAGCGGTATTTGAGCATTGGCCTTAGATTTCGAAACAAACTTGACATGAAACTTCTTTGAACTCATCAAGACAGTTTTAGAAGAAAATACAGCAATTTATCTCGTAACTATCATCAAGAGGCGAAAGCACTATATAAACTAATTTGGGGTGTTATATTTATTACAACTATTTGATGAGAGTGCAGAGTTGTATATTGTAAAAGTACTTAGAAAAAAAATAAAATATCCTTAAGTTAAAAACGGTTAAATAAACGAACAAATCATGCGAGTCAGATGAAGACTTGACTACTAACCCAACGTTTTTTCTATTTATCTTTCAACAAGCAAACATGAAGAGTCAGGAAGACAAGAAGGAGTTAAGAAGGAAGTTACCTACTTTAAAGAGCTTTTCACATGACCAAATAAAGACAAGAATGTATGTAAAAAGCTCATCGCCTTACGTTTCAATATTGAAGAAAACCAATCGAATGATCTCACAACTAGGAAAAAGAAAATCTTCTCATGTTTCTATTATGGGAATGGGAAAAGCAGTCAATAAGACTTTATCCATAGCGGCACATTTTCAAAGTTTGAATCATTACAAAGTTGAAATATTCACCAGGACATTGCAAGTACTGGACGAAATGTATGATGACAATGGCATAGATGAAAGTGGCAATAAAATAGCAGACGAAGATCGAGAAGTAAAGTTACAAGCTAGAAAATTAAGTGGTGTAGAAGTCTGGATCAGCCAAGTTCCTATGGAATAGTTTTAGGAAATCGGCGTTGATAAAATTGAATTAAGTAAATATATAAGAGGTCTTACCTTATGAATCAGATGAAACGGATAAAAGTCTACAACGTGATTTTTCGATCATATATTTAAGCTCATTCAATTCTCGTACAATTTTATCTTTCTTGTTATAAGGTTCAAATCGTTCCAAAAGTTGTTCACATAGTCGTAGGCACTCTAGGTATCTTCCTTTGTAATAGTATCTGTGAGCATGCGACACAAGCTTCTGTCTGACCTGCTTTAATTCCAACTGCGAGTCATTTAAAACACTATCATTTACTTGCACATTATCCATCCACGATACCTCTGTTCTTGTAGGTCCTTCCTCCTCGACAAAGTACTGTCTTAGCTGCTCTTCATACTCTGCACTAGTCTGTCCTTTCCGTATCTTCGTTTTGCCAGTGGATTTACGCACTAAAACAGCGCCAGTAGAATCATCCAGTGTGATAGGTTTCGTCAAAGCTTGATTTCTTCTCCCTGCCTTGCCTTTAGAATCGTTTTGTAATTTCGCAGAAACATCAGTTGCAGCGTTATTAGATGAGATATCACTTTCAAAATTTAGATCCACTTTTGAAAGCTCAGAAGTAATATCAGTCATTAATGACAAAAATTACGACTGAATCAATATTACAGGAGATAAAGTGTAATGAAATATTTTTTAATAGTCCTGTTTAAAGACGAAAATTCAATAAATATAATACTGTTCCATTCTCTATCACGCTTTTTTTGGTTTCGTTTTATTCCATTTCATTTTTATTTATTTTTTTTTTTTTTTCATTATCATGTCAGCTAATGTCTTTCCAACACTATTCAAGTAAATAAATACGTAACTATACATTGAGCTGAATACATATCTCATCTTGGAAGAACCTCTCCTCTAAATCCATTTCAGGATGTTTTTCATCTAATAATTCGTGTATAATAACAGTGAAATCTAAGTGATCATAATCTCCCATAACAATCATTGGAGCATGCCATACGCCTGCCCCATATGTGACAGCTTGATTTGCTCTACATAAGAAAGCTTGAATTGTATCCAAATCAGGTCCATTTCCACTGTCATTTTCTAATGCAGTAACGACTAAGTATGCGTATCCTGATTCCACCGATCTTCCCATAGGAACAAACGTTTGTGTTGAGAAAGGATGTTTTTCAAGAACATTAATATCATGGCAAATTTTGGCACCTTCATTTTGGTCTTTAATGTGTTGTTTAAGATGAGGTTTAGGAAAGCATCTAAATAGATTGCAGTTTGAAGTACGGATTCCACATTGGGAAGGGAAATTGTTTTCAAGCTCACTTATTTTTAATATTTTGATCGCAGTGCCCTGGTTAGCATTTCTCTGAGAAGAAGATAGGTTTTCAACTTCGCTGTCAGGACTAACAATAGATCCGAAACGATCGAAAGCTTCTTTGGTAAGGGGAACTGCTGGTACTACTTTCATTGCTTAATATTTTGCTAATTGTATCTAACTTTATAAATCATCAGGTTATGAGCTACTCTTTTGTTACAGAAGTTTGGGTATATCGTCAATATATATTACAACATCGCTATCATGAACGATTTGTATTCGGCTTATTCCGAAAGTATAAGACGTTCTACAAGCAAAACACTTTAAAAAAAATAAGAGAATTGTTGGGTCTGAACGTGAGGTATTGATCCTCTGTCACTTAAAGTATTATAACCGTATACATAAGACATACTTTAAGTCGATTGATATTAATTTTCCAGATATGTTAAAATGATGATTGACTACAAATATGTCATTCTATTTGATTTGTACATACACCCTTGCACCACATACACATATATGTTCATGTATTTTATTTACATTTCGAAAAGCTTCAGTTGATTTAAAGATAATCAATCCTGTGTAGTATATTGTGAACAATGTATAAGAAGGATAAGGATAAAGGATAGGTTTTTCTTCATAGTAAAAGTACTATAAGTCATAAACAGGAACAATCATTTTCTTCCAAAATGGTAGCATCCGAGGATAAAATCAATCTTTGGAAGAAGGAAAAGGTGGTAGGTATAATCGGGTTAGGTGACATGGGTCTACTTTATGCAAGAAGATTCTCACAAGCTGGATGGAACGTAGTATGTTGCGATAGAGAAGAGTTATATGAAGAA
The DNA here is from genome assembly GCA_030569915.1 of Kluyveromyces nonfermentans. NCBI lineage: Eukaryota > Fungi > Ascomycota > Saccharomycetes > Saccharomycetales > Saccharomycetaceae > Kluyveromyces > Kluyveromyces nonfermentans. The sequence continues at coordinate 230,469 of JAJLUD010000015.1, forward strand.
ATGAAGAAACAACACAGTAATGAAAAATTTACAGTTTTGGAGAATGGATCTCTGGTGTCCAGATGCAGTGATTATATTATATATTCGGTAGAAGCAGAAAATATTGAAAAAATTGTTGGTATGTATGGTAGGTCGTCAAAGGTTGGTGCAATTGTTGGTGGACAAACGAGTTGTAAGAATTCTGAAATAAAAGCCTTTGAAAAACATTTACCAGAAGACTGTGAAATAGTTTCTGTACATTCTTTGCATGGTCCTAAAGTTGACACACATGGACAACCACTTGTAATAATCAATCATAGAACGAAGTCACAAGAATCCTTTGAATTTGTCGATTCTTTGATGTCATGTCTAAAAAGCAAGCATGTTTATTTATCGTTTGAAGAACATGATCGAATTACAGCAGATACACAGGCAGTAACACATGCCGCTTTTTTGAGTATGGGAGTTGCATGGTATAAAAGGCAGTTATATCCTTGGACTATAGGTGTGAATAAATGGTACGGTAGTTTAGAAAATGTTAAAGTCAATATCTCTTTGAGAATTTTTTCCAATAAATGGCATGTTTACGCTGGTTTGGCAATTACCAATCCTGCTGCTTATAAACAAATCACTCAATATGCTAAAAGTGCAACTGAGCTGTTTACTTTGTTCGTTGAAGGAAACCGAGACCAATTAAAAGAAAGACTTCTAAAGGCCAAGAAATTTGTATTTGGAAAGCGCGATGGTCCATTAATGCTTGACGAAATACTATTGGAAAAATATTCTTTAGCTGATCATGAAAAAGGTGAAAATGACGAAGTTACACCTAATTCACATTTATCATTAATGGCAATCGTCGATAGTTGGTTCCAACTGGGTATTAATCCGTATGATCATATGATTTGTAGTACACCTCTTTTCAAAATATTCCTTGGGGTAAGCGAATTTTTGTTTTTGAAGAAGGGAATGCTTGATGAAACGATTGAGGCTGCAATAAATGTTACCGAATTTAGAGCAGATGATGTTGAGTTTGTTATTGCAGCACGCTCATGGTCATCTATCGTAACTTCTGGAAGTTACGAACTTTACAAAACGCAGTTTGAGGAAGTCCAAAAATTTTTCACGCCAATGTTTCCAACAGCGAATAAGATTGGAAATGAAATGATCAAAACAATTCTGAGCCAGTCTAACTAAGTATTTAAATAAATATAACAGATAAATTGTTCTAAAGTTTTTTTGTATTTATATCAATTCCTTTTTATATTACTATGCAATTGATAGACACGCGAGTTGTAGGGTATCATCAGTCCATCGTACAAATTTAAGTGCATGATTGTCATGACCTAGTCATATTTGAAGTACGCAGATGTTATAATATATATAAGATGCAGCTAGAGAAAATGAAACAATAAAAAACTGAATGATGAGCACAATAGCGGATTATCGCCTGCGTTTCCTATTTTCTAGAAGTTCACATCCATCGCACATATCTAAATTGGTTTCATTGTTGGTATTCTTCGTATTGATAAATGAGTTGACGTCGGTCCTTTGTCTTTTCCCGAAAAACGATTGTTCCGATACTGTTTTTGGGTTCATTTCTTTGGCCGACAATTGGGTTGAAGATGTCTTGGTAGAGAGTTTTATCGAAGATGGTGACGATTGCTGCAAATAGTCAGCTACAAGTTTATGATCATCTTCCCGCACTACACTGAACTCGAATACTTCAGGGAAATTTGAAATGAAATCTTTTAGCATGATTCTATTCCACGCATGTGCCATTCGGGTGTTGGGTTCTAATAAACTCTGTTGACAACCAAATACCAGAGTTGATAAATGTTGATAGAAAGAAAATAATCCAGAGTTGGAAAGGATTGAAGCCAAATGGTTTAAACAAATCGTCTTATTAACCGGAATAAACGTGTTAGGTGTCAGACACTTGAAAAGAATGATTGTGTTATGTTCATCCAAAGGTTTGTGTCCTATAAACACCACACAACATAATTGCAAATCGAGCTTTTCATGGAATAGAACCAAATTCCATACTTGTAGATTAGATTCCTGTGGCCGAATGAAACATTTTCTAGATCTATCATGCATTATCCTTTTCCATTCCCGCAAAAGTTTCTTCTGTATCGGTAGCATCCTTCCTTATAGTATTCTAAGTTCCGAACTTCAAATCAAAAGGACCCTTTCTCAATATGATCAAAAAAAAAAAAAAAACACTTTTATGGCAGTTAGATGTACTCAATAAATATAACCTTTCTAACAGTTTAGCAGCTTGAATGATTTTCTAGGGCCGTCACCTTTGTTCAAAACTGCCCTTGAAAGATAAATTTAATAACTGCGGTTACACTTAAGAAGAAAAAAGTTCTAATTCTTATATCAAGAGTGCTGTTACTGACACAAGACAATAAGATCCTTGCAGATGCACACTTTTGCGTTAAGATGTTGTATCTAATTCTAATAAAAGTGAGTCCTTTGCCAGGAGAAATTAAAAGTCTCTATTTTTAAATGTTATCATTCGTAGCGAGGATCGTAAGAAAGAAATATGGAAAATGGTGGAACTACCAAAATTCGAAGAAAATCGATTACCCTACCAGAAACTCTGAAAGAATAGTATGTATTTGTAAAATGTAAAGCCAAATTGGGTATATTGAGTCCACATCTTAAAATAAAGTCCGTTAGTTTAAAGTATATTGCATCTGAAATTTGATTTGAACAGGTGCTCACTTGCCCTAATAATAAGGTAGCCGGTGTGCTTTAATTGAAGATGGGAAATTTTTTCAGTTCTATGTTCGACAGGCTCTGGGGAGTAGAAAAAGAGCTACGTATCTTGATTTTAGGTTTAGATGGTGCAGGTAAGACAACGATTTTGTACAGACTTCAGATTGGTGAAGTCATTACTACAAAACCTACAATTGGTTTCAATGTTGAAACACTAAGCTATAAGAATTTAAAATTAAATGTCTGGGATTTAGGAGGGCAAACTTCTATTAGACCGTACTGGCGATGCTATTATGCGAATACAGCAGCTGTGATATTCGTAGTGGACTCAACAGATAAGGATCGGATGAGCACTGCTGCTAAGGAACTGCATTTAATGTTGCTCGAAGAAGAGTTGCAGGATTCGGCGTTGCTGGTGTTTGCCAATAAGCAAGATCAACCAGGAGCATTGTGCGCATCAGAAGTCTCGAAAGAACTCAATTTGGCTAACTTGAAAGACAGAAGTTGGAGTATAGTTGCTTCTAGTGCTATAAAAGGTGAAGGTATTACTGAAGGGCTGGATTGGTTGATTGACGTGATCAAGGAGGAACAGATGTAAGGTTGAACATTTGAAATTTTAATATATACGTCGTTTCAACTAAGCTTTGTTCCCAGGGTTATAGCTTCGTTGAAAACAGCTGAGGTAAACATACTTGTGGCAATTTGAAAATTCATTTACTGGTAGAGAACCAGGTTTGAATGAAATGTACCAGGTAAAATACTAATGAACCTATTCTCAGCCCACTGTTAAGGTAGAGAAAATGATAATGCAATTATTGATATAAAAACTTATGTAAATTATTCCGAGAAATATTTACTGCTTCATGTGTTTCTTGTAATATACAGATGTTGAATCATTTTTACATTACAATATCAACACTAATTGGCCTGTACTTTTTTTAATTTTAATTTTTATTTTTATTTTAACGTGTATTTCCATAGAAAAATGATATTTGATTATGCCCGAGGTCCTTATCAAGAAGCAAGAACAACATAAGAGCAAGCCAACCAGTATTGTATCATCTAAGAAAACTTTTATTCAAAGGATTTTGATGCATTATACATAAGCATAATATCTGAGAGGCAGCTTTTCCAGAAAATGTTTTTCCGTTTCAATTCATTTATTCATCGACTTGGTTTTCAAGGTCATGTTTTTGGATTATCAGCGAAATGTTCACAAATTCGCTTCTATGCAACTCCTTTCTCAATAATTTTGGGATTTGCATATCTTAAAACTCCCATCTTAAATGATAGAAATCTTCTCATTCCGGATCCCAGGGGAGATACTTTCGAAATGGGGTTGTTCTTATCCTCCACCAAACAGTTGGATGAAGAATTAAGAAAGAAGAGGGAAATTGCTATAAATACTAGCATTTTCCCCAGATCCATTAAAAGAGTAATTTTAAATATGAAACAATATGTGGTAGAACCGGTTTTTACAATATTAAGATTCATTGAACTTTCATTCATCTTTTTCCCTCTTCTGATTCTCTATCCCATAACTTTTTTTGGTAGCCATCGAGCCACCATGAGTAAAGGTATAAAGCTTAAAGAGACAAATGGGTCATTTATATGGTTTAGATTGTTGAGAAAAGCTTTAGAATGGGCAGGGCCAACATTCATCAAGTTAGGGCAATGGGCAGCATCAAGGACTGACATATTCTCCGAAGGCTTGTGTTATGAATTGGGTCATCTTCATAGTAACGCTAAACCTCATAAAATAGCATATACAAAACACGTTATTGAAGATTCCCTAGGTGGAAAGTACAAATTCAATGATATCTTCGAGGAATTTTACGAAAATCCGGTTGGATGTGGAGCTATCGCGCAAGTATATGTCGGCAAACTTTCTGAGAAATTTATGGCTCAAGAAAACATACAAAGAAAAAATAGATTTTATGCAGTTAAAGTTGTTCATCCGAATATTGTAGAAAAGATTTCTCGAGATTTGAAGATTATGAAATTTTTCGCAAACGTGATAGATTCAATTCCAAGCATGGAGTGGTTATCTTTACCGAATGAAGTTGACCAGTTTTCTGTTTTGATGAATCTACAATTGGATCTACGAATAGAGTGTCAAAATCTTGAAAAATTTAATAAAAACTTTAAAACAAACCCCAGAATAAAATTTCCTGAGGGTTTAGGAATACTAACGACGCGTTCTGTTCTCTTCGAAGAGTATATCCATGGCTTTCCTATGGAATCTTTTGTAGCGATCAAATCGGAGCTTGATAGTACATCATTGTGTCGGAAAGTAAGTGATCCATTTATCGAGGCATTTTTGCAGATGTTAATCCTCGACGATTTTATTCATGCAGACTTACATCCCGGGAATGTAATGATTAGATTTGTTAAGCTTAATAAAAATGAAACCGAAGTTGTTTCTAGCGAAAGTGAATTATTTCAGACCGTTCAGAGACTCAAGCACTTGAAAGACAACAATAGTTCTTCCTTTGTAAATGAAATCAAAAAAGTACTTTCAGAATATGATGTTCAGATATGTTTGCTTGATACTGGTTTGGTTACAGAATTGAACGATAGAAATAGGGTGAATTTTATTGCACTTTTTAATGCACTTGCGAGATTTGACGGATATCATGCAGGCGAATTGATGATAGAAAGATCAAGGACCCCGGAGACAGCTGTAGATAAAGAACTTTTTGCTATGAAAGTTGAAAAACTTGTAGACACTGTGAAAAAACACACCTTTACTTTAGGGACTGTTTCTATTGGAGAGCTTTTGGATAAAATGCTCTCAATGGTGCGGCAACATCACGTTCGTATGGAAGGTGATTTTGTTTCTGTTATTGTTGCAATTCTTCTTTTAGAAGGTATTGGTCGACAACTGGATCCAGATATGGATCTTTTTGCAAGGTTCGTATTATTTGCATTCGTAAATGGCTTTGATAACGCACAAGGTTACTAACCATCTAGCATTTATTATTTCGTACAGTTCATTACCTTTTTTGAGGAAATTTGGGATTAGTCGCTCAAAAGATGTTGGAAACCATGATTTGAGTATGTTTCAAGAGATGAACACCTTATCTATGCTTAGAGTATGGATAAGCTTAGAAATTCGCCATCTCATGACCTTATCTGCCAATCAAATGAACGATTTAGTGAAAACGGACCAACTTTGCCCAAATTACTAACCGTATTAAACCTGCTTCCTTTCAAAAAAATTTTTTGGACACTGTCCTTTGTTAAGTCTGTCGAAGACTCTTACAATTGTATCTTATTGACGATCACAGTGTTGTTGTTTAATAGGTGTTCATAGATTCTAAAGAAAATATGATGTTTCGAAAAGTATACTATTTTGTTTCATCTAAAAACTCGTTAACGTGCATCTCATAATGAGATGAAAATATGAAATTAAATTTAAAAAATTCAAAACTTTCTAAAGTGTTGGCAAGGTCAAATTAATGAAGAGAACTTTATGAGCTCTGTCTAATGATTACGATTTTTTTTTTTTTTTTTTTTCATCTTAGATAAGATTAAATGCTTGATTTTAGCGCTTTGAACTAATGATAAAAGCTTCGAGAATTCGGAAATACGTTATGTCTAGGGACACACGAATGAGGAAATTTTTTTCAGAATAGCTTCAGTTTATCAATCATACGAAAACTCTCCCTTTAAATAATTGGAATCACTATTCTTTATTTTAAATGAATATTCAAATCATCATATTCGAATACGTATTAATATCGTATAGAATCTCACAATGTTACACCTCTTCAAAGTTAATGTCATGGACCTTTACCTCCCCAATTGTCTTAACCTTTAAAATGAAATAGTAATTTTCTCTCCTTTAAGAAATTGTAACAATGAAGTATTGTACATTATCTGAAAAATAATTGACGGACTATCCTCGTCTAGCGGCATGACAAGGACTAAAGGAAAGCTGAAGGCTGAAACTTTTTTCAATTATTAACGCTTTCTTACTTAAGAAGTATTCAAGGTCCAAAATCATCTAAGTAATGGAAATTTATTTCGATATTATATCTTCTCAGCAATAGTCAACAAATAATGATTATTGGTTATTGCCTTTGTGAATTTTCTGGATTCTTGGTAGGCAAAAATGTTTCTGTCAAATCAGTATCTTTTTCAGATATATGACTAAAACAGGGATGAAATGAATAATATACATACCACCCCCTTTCCATTGTCAATTTTTTAAAGAATAGCCCTAATACCTCAGGAATTGCAATGAAGTATACTTCAGCTATAAGATAGAGCTAGCGCTTCTGTTGGAGGACTATTTAACCCTTTTGTTATATAACTGTTCTACAAAGAAATTTTAGCATAATTGCCTCTTTAGATGTGAGAACTCTGGTTACACCGGTCGACCTTATTTTTCATGTCATTACCTTCAGGTAATGTGCTAGCCATCCATCTAAGAAGTGTATTAATTACACTTTAAAACGAAAACAACACATGGAAAATGCGTATTTAATTATTCTGATGATAATGTATTAAATGATAGAATCGAGGAATTTTGGTAAAAGTAGAGTACTCCAGTGGTGTCAAAGAATCAAAAACCAACATGCTTATTTTAAATGTTATCAACACGTACATCTTTTGTAGAGAGTTCATGGAACCTTGATATCTACTACTTATAACAATAAATTCCGTGTTATTGCAGAGAGCCATGAAACCATGCCAAACCTGGCATAGTATCACACCAAAATAATTATCGATATTAGAATTAAAATTAGACATTGTTAGTAGCGAATCCTCAACAGATTCTGAACTCACTATTAAGTTGCTTTATCAATTTATATAACCAAGTTTGTATATATATCTAACTTCTAATGAGGATTGATCTTATAGATAATAGTCTTAGTTAATAACTTTTAAAATCATCATAACATAGCCTTGCAAAAAAGTATATAGATTGAACTCGTCTCTCCAATTTTGGAGAAGTCTGAAATGGCATTCGTGAAATCTATCTCTAATATTCTCCCTATGTGCGGCAAACCTTAGCTCAAAGCCTTTTTATTAGTGCGAGCGACGGGAAGAAAAACATCCTTCATGTAAGATCTATTATAAACTTATAGCTTTTTACATGTTTAACTGTATTTGCGATTTAACATCTACTCGTTAAAAGAAAAATAGTATGTAAATTCTAATAAAGTTATCGTTCTCTATCTCATGAACTTTTTCCATCTTTGGGGAACTACCAACCCATAACATGTTAACGCTACATCACTGCAATAAAAGCGTTATAGTATACAGATTTTGAAATGATTTTTAATTTATATGTTTTTTACATTATAGGAGAACGATAAAAGATAATATATTGATTTGGAATGTCCAAGAAGTTATTTTTGTCTTATCGTATAATTTCGGCCATATTTTGAATAAAATAAGCGGAAAGAATGTTGCAAAATACTAATATTGATATACTTCCATAAACTATTTGATGTCACTTGGTCAGTATTACAATCACTTACTATGAAAGGAATATTATTTAAATCATTAAGAACAGGATGAGTACTCTTCTATTTACCGTTAGGAATTAAGTACCATTCTATTTTTTCCAAGTAAAAAACTAATACTTGGTAGCCAGTCAAAACTATTAAAGCTGGAACATTAATATTTTATGAGTATCTACCTGAATCGTATGAACGGTGTTTTTTTTCCTCCAAGTTTAAACAGAAGAACTTTGTTACAATGTCATAATTCTTAATGCATCATTTGCCGTCGTCATATATAAAAAGGCGAAATAAAATTTGTGTAATAAGATGGTTAGCTTTCTCTCTAAAAAAAATGATAAATTTAATTATTTCGATTAGGAAAGTAGTTTTAACTTTTGAGAATTGAAAAGTAAGAAGTGCTGGAAAAGATCACA
>JAJLUD010000016.1:0-229875 GCA_030569915.1 Kluyveromyces nonfermentans
ATGGACAGCAGTCACTTTTTGTACGTGATGATGAAGAGGAGGAGAGAATGTTTGTGGAAAATAGGGATGTCATATTTGGAGAGACCAATGTAAGGTCCGATCCCATGGAGAGACAAGAAGTACGAGCACCTGGCAGAGTACTTAACAAGAGTAGGCGTGTAGAAGCGGATACTGAGAACGACAGTGATACAGATGAATAAGAGAAGCCATCGTTCAATCTCAGATGAAGTATTAGAGAAAAAAAAAAAAAGAAAACTATTTGTTATACATAAAGGTGTTTTCCATGTATACTCAATGTGGCTATGAAAGACACGTCTGAAGAATATTACATGAATATGTCACGAGAATTGTAAATCTATTTTATCTTATTCGAAAAGAGGGAAGTTGCCGAAATCAAAAACAAAAACTCTCTTTTCACCTAGCTCTTTCGAAATAGATGTGATTTTTTCAACATCTGTTTGCGAAAGATCGAACTCTTTGAAATTGGACTCGATTCTGACTGGATTGGCAGACTTGGGTAAAATAACGTAACCACGCTTGATACCCCAGTTTAGAAGCACTTGAGCAGGTTCAACACCGTATTTTCCAGCAACATCCACAACAGTTGGGTTGTTCAACAATGCCTGCAATTGTGATTCAGAACCTAATGGAGCGTAGCCTTCCACAACGATTCCCTTTTGCAAACAGAAATCTATCAATTCTTGCTGAGGTAACAATGGATGAATTTCGATTTGATTAGCTGCAGGAACTGTATTGAAAATTTCAGACTCAAATAATTCGTTCAAGTTTTTAATGGAGAAATTAGAGACACCAATTGCTTTTACTTTTCCGGTAGCTGGTAATTCTTGCATCAAAGCCCAAGTTTTAATGAAATTCCAATCTTCCAAATCTGCTTGGTTAGTGAATTCAATTGGATTTTCAGGGTCTTGTTTCAAAGGGACTGGGAAGTGCATCAAGTAAAGATCGACATAGCTCAAACCTAACCTTTCCAAGGACTGGTTCAAAGCGTCCAAAGGATCTCTCTGTTGTGTACCCCACAACTTGGTGGTAATAAATAATTCTTCTCTTGGGATACCCGAATCTCTAATCGCCTTACCAATGGGGACTTCGTTTTTGTAGATGGCTGCTGTGTCGATATGTCTGTAACCAGCTTTTAAAGCGGAAAGTGTTGCATTGTAAGCAACCTCATCGGATGCTTTCCATGTGCCCAACGCAATGGCAGGAATTTCCGCTCCAGTATTCAATTTGAAGGTAGTAGTGCTGTTCCTCAATTCAACCATGTTGTTCAGTAATATGATATTTGTGTAGTTATAACTTGTTTTGTTGAAGTTTATTGATCACCCGTTGCGTTCAACAGAGTTTTTCTTTTAGATTATGTTCTTGCTTTATATACATGATCTTTTCTTTAACATGTTCTATTACAAATCATACATTCCATTGGCTAAAAGCAATTACTGAATTCTTGAGAAAAGCGTATCTCCACAACATACAGGAAATTACAGAGGCTTCAAAACGCAGATAATAATGCAGAAATATTAGGTGATGATCTTGACATCTGTCCTTGCACGGGGTGCACGAAAACCCTTTAAGAAACTATAATTACTAATCGTTAACGAGCTACTTATTTGTCATAAACAATTTGTAGCGTGCTTCACTTAGGGTTACCCTAAAGCGGTAGTCAACAACCAGGTATCTTTTTAACGCAACATTATTGGCAAACTCGCAATGAAGTGGAAAGACGGAATGCTTCTTTCTCTGAAGATGAGCTCATATTCTTCATTGTATTTGCATGAAAAACCCTAAGAACCACCGAAAAATCGCGCACTTCCATGGTAGAAAAATACCCGTGTCTTAGGCTTCCATTCAAAGCTTATCTACTCTCTTGACCTTGACTGTCTTAACGCCGTTTCTGTTTGAGGTTCAAGACGGAAGAAAGAGCCGTTAAAGCTTGTATGTAAGTTTATAACGGACAAAAGTTAAAACCAGTTCAGACAGGAACGGGTGATAAAATACAACATGTACATAAAGCCGGTAGGCCACATCAATTGCCGACACATTTCGTTTCAATGTTCTAATAGCCCCTAGTTATATCCATGGTTTGTAAATATTGCTCTTCCCCTAATGATTGTCTGATGGGCGAATTGTCGTTTTAATGGGTATACAATCCTATCTGATAAAGAAAGAAGGTAAAACAACAAATACTTTACAAGAGGCTGAAGATCATTTCTGGTCTCAATTTCCTATATTCTTCAGAATATTAATGATAATGTCTCACTAATTTCTGTAAATTTACCCCCATTGTACCAGCAAGAACTACTGGTTAACCTTGTTACACACCAATTAAATAAAAGACAGATAGCAACGAAACATCTAATACGATATCTTGGAACGTCGCTCTTTTTTACTGTGTATTAAACAACATATATCGAATGTACGAAACTGAAACTGTTGTAACAGTTATAAACTTTTCAGGATAACGAGCGATAAACTTCTTTGTTGAACTGGTCTGGTATATCAATGCTAGTATACTAAGTCTAATAATTATTATACTAGAATCCAAATAGACCTTTTTTTATTCCTTACACGTGATATATAACTACAAAAATTTCTTTTGTAATTTTTTTTTTTTTTTTTTTTTTAATTTTAATTAATGTATTTTTCACCTCATCGCATATGTTGAGCATGAATGATAATGAGCAACCAACAACACATACACTCATCTAAACAATTGGTATCAATCACGTTCGTGCTTCTACAATGGCTGAAGGTAACTCTAATAATGACAGGGTGTCCCATGATCCACGATTTCAGAAGGTGTACAGTGATCCTAAATTTAAAAATACACGGATTAAAAATTATAGAATAAAACTTGATGATCGTTTTAGTAAAAAGGACCTAGAAGTCAAGAGGAAATCCAAAGTTGATAAATATGGAAGAACCATTAATTTGAATTCTAACAAAGATATAGAGGATTTTGATAAATATTTTGAAAAAGAGGAAACAGAAAAATTAACAAGTCAGACGAAACCAGAAAGTGATGAGGAAGATGATGAAGAAGAGGAAAAGGTGACTGGTAAGATATCCAAGGTTGACAGGGCTCGTGGTGAAGTTCCATCAGATTATATATCCTCCTCTGAGGAGGAAACTTCATCCGAGTCTGAAGACGATTCTGAAGAGAGCGAACTTGAGACTGAAGAAGAATTAGAAACAGAAGAGACCAAGGTAGAATCAGGTGACTCTTCGAAGACTATTGCAGTGGTGAATTTAGATTGGGATCATGTCAAATCCACAGATTTAATGGTGACTTTTAGCTCTTTCATACCTAAGGGTGGTGCTATTGAGAAAATAGCCATTTATCCAAGTGAATTTGGGAAAGAAAGAATGCAAAGAGAAGAAGTAGAAGGCCCACCAAGGGAGATTTTCAAAAGTACAAAAACCAAGAAGAATAAAAAAGTGTCAGATGGTGCTATATCGGATTTATTTGAAGAAGGAGATGCAAAAGAAGACTTTGACTCTAAATCACTACGTCGTTATCAATTGGATAGATTGAGATATTATTACGCAGTTGTATACTGTAACAACGTTAGCACTGCGGAATCTATTTATAAAAATTGTGATGGTACTGAATATGAATCGACCGCTAATATGTTTGACTTACGTTATGTTCCTGATGGCATGACTTTCGACGATAAGCCTCGTGACGAATGCTCTTTTGTTCCCAAAAACTACAAACCTTCTGAATTTAGTACAGATGCATTACAGCATTCTAAAGTGAAATTAACCTGGGATGAAACATCTCCGGATCGTGTTGAGATTTCAAAGAGAGCATTTTCTCAAAAGGAATTGGATGAAATGGATTTCAAAGCTTATCTGGCTTCTGACAGTGATGAATCCGAACCAGAAGCTGATATAAATTTAAAGAATAAATTGAAATCATTGGTAAATGACTCTGTTATGGTTGCAAATAAGTCTTTATTCGATGCCAATGATGAGGATGAAGAAAACGAAGTTGATATGGAAATAACTTTCACCCCCGGACTAAACAATGAAGATGCTGAAACTCAATCAGAAAAGAAAGAGGAGTCAACGATCGAGAAGATACAACGGAAAGAGAAAGAAAGACGTAAGAAAAGGAAAGAAAGAGTGAAGGAATTGAAAAAACAATCCATAGAAGAGAAAAAGAAATCTAGCGTTGAATCTTTGACGCCAGAAGAGCAAGAAAGGAGGAAAGCTGAATTAGAGCTACTGATGTCGGATGACGAGTCAAACTCTAATTCAACCTTAAAGAGTACCGCACACTTCAATATGAACGAGATTTTGAGGTCAGAAAAGGAAAAGTCCAAAAAGTCAAAATATCAGAACAAAGAGAGAATAGTTGAGGACGAATTTAAGCCTGACCTAAATGATCCTAGATTCCAGGAAATGTTCGAGGATCATGATTTTGCGATTGATCCAACACAACCAGAATTCAAGGGTACATCTACAATGAAGCAAATATTAAAAGAGCGTATGAAGCGTAGTACAGCGAAACCTAACAAGAAGCGTAAGCATTCTCAGATTGAAGGCGACGCCAACCCTTCAGAAAAAAAGAATATCAACAACTTAGTTCAAAAACTCAAAAGAAAGAACAAAAAATAAATCAACATCATAATATTTTTCGTTTTTCTTTTATTTCTATAATTTTGTTTGTAAATAGCTAATGTATCCAATCTGAAGACCATGTTTAATCTTCAACACACTCGAATTCTACCCTAATGGATGTTGGATGTTGTTATTCTGCATTCAATGCTCTTTGGTCTGTGTTTACTTTCCATATAGATATATTTTTTTTTTAAAGACAGTAATGAGGAGACCTCATCACTTCGACTTTCCAAAACTTAAAGCATACATTGCATAGGCATACTGAAATAGAACAAGGATATGGCACTAATAGATGCTTATGGCTCGGATAGTAGTGACGGTTCAGCTTCAATTATAGAGAAGCGCTCCTTAACTGATAGTAATGAAAAGGTGAAACGTAAAAAACCCCGCAGAATAGGGAAAGGTCCATGGGCAAAATGGGAAACTTCTAGTAGTGATGAAGAAGACGATCCGCTTCTCAGAACAAATCCAAGCGTTGAATTTGATTCAGAGATCTCTTCAGAAATATCGGAAGCTACCGAGATTGAAAAGTCTTCATTTTTAGGGAAGAAAGAAAAAGATTACCAAGGAAGAGGCATTTTATATCCTCCGGTAGATGTTGATATTGACTTGAAGAAGAAACCATTATCATTTGAATGTTTCTTACCGAAAAAAAATATTCACGAATATAAAGGGCATAAGAAAGGGACGAATTCTCTTCGTTTCGTTCCATACACAGGTCATCTTTTATTGTCCGGTGGAAATGACAATGTAATAAAGATATGGGACTTCTATCATGATAAGGAATTGTTAAGAAATTACCAAGGACATTCTATGCCAATAAAAGATTTAAATTTTTCTCATGATGGTTATACATTTGGTAGCATTTCATATGATCGTTGGCTCAAAATTTGGGATACGGAGAAAGGGAAAGTAAATTTTAGGCTTCGTTTTGATTCTTTCCCTAATTGTCTTACTTTTAATCCAATCGACAAAAATCAATTGATTGTAGGATTGAGTAACTCTGAACTTCGCCATTTCGATTTAAGGGTCCACGAGAAGCATGGATTAGTTCAAACATATGATCACCATCAAGGTTCTATAATTGCCGTAGATTATTTTCCAGATGGAACCAAGATAATCTCTTCATCTGAGGACAAGACAGTGAGGATATGGAACAATCAGATTAACATACCTATAAAACAGATAAGTGATACAAAACAACATTCCATGCCTTGGATCAATATTCATCCTAAATACGATTATTTTTCAACCCAAAGCACGGATAATACTATTTATTCTTATTCTATGGTTCCAAAATATAAAAGAAAGTCAGGACATACATTCAAAGGACATCTTACAGCAGGTTATGGAATTAGGTTTGATTTCTCTCCAGATGGTAATTATATTGTTTCAGGTGATGCAAAAGGAAAAGTACTTATTTGGGATTGGAAAACCACAAAACTTTTAAAAACTTTACAACCATTCAGAAATGAACTACCAGTTACTTGTATACAATGGAATCCTCAGCACACGAGTAAGTTATGTTGTTCTGGAAATGATGGAAGAATTGTAGTATATGATTAGTGTATATATGCTGACTTATTTGTGTATTCGTAATAATTCATGCATAGAATGAAACGGATTTGGATTTTCTTGCTTGCACTTCACCAATTGCCTCAACAAAATCTTCATGCTTAACTTCCGATTGACCGTTTCTCAACGCAATCATACCAGCTTCCACACTAACAGCCTTCAATTGAGCACCGTTAAATTCATCTGTGGACCTAGCTAATTCCTGCCAATTTATAGAATCATTAATAGTCATCTTTCTAGAATGAATTTGCAAAATTTGAGCTCTAGCATCTTCAGTGGGCAGAGGGAATTCAATCTTTCTATCAAGTCTACCAGATCTTAATAACGCAGGATCTAATACGTCAACCCTATTTGTAGCGGCTAGAACTTTAACGCGGTCATCGGACCCAAAACCATCCAATTGATTTAGTAATTCCAACATAGTTCTTTGGACTTCTCTATCTCCGGATTTTTCCGAATCGAAACGTTTCGTACCGATTGCGTCCAATTCATCGATAAAGATAATAGTTGGTGCCTTCTCCTTCGCTAGTGCAAATGCGTCTCTCACTAATTTTGCACCTTCACCAATGAACATCTGAACTAATTGAGGCGCAGCTAGTTTTAAAAAGGTGGCATTTGTTTGAGCAGCACATGCTCTAGCCAATAACGTTTTTCCTGTACCTGGAGGACCATACATAAGAGCACCTTTAGGTGCTTTTATACCCATGTCCTTAAATTTTTCAGCTTGTTTCATTGGAAGAACAATAGCTTCTACGAGCTCTTCAATTTGCTTGTCTAATCCACCAACATCTGAATACGTTTCTGTAGGTTTTTCGTCAACTTCCATAGCTTTAACTCGAGAATCAAACTCTGATGGCAAAGAATCCAAAATCAAATAAGAATCCTTATTAACACCAACAAGGTCATTAGGTCTCAGTTTCAATGGATCCACCAATCCAACCATCGGTAAGAACACAGTCTGTCTCGAAGAAGTTTTGATAACCGCAGCTTTCCCTGTGGCTGCATTATCAAGATTTACATTCCCACCTTGTGTTGTCGACTCATTAGATTCTTGTATATCATCCATATCCATGATTTCTACCACATTCGCCACTAAATAAGGCAACTGCTTATTATTCTTAATTTTCTCTTGGTTATCCTTGATCTTTTCCAGCATCTGGCTGTTCTCGTGCGACAACCGTTGCAACTCAGAACGGAATATTCTGATCTCATTATCCAATAATTTAGCTCTCGTATTCAACTCTGTTGAGGATAGATTATAGAATTCTTGGTCGATACCATCATCTATCGATTGATTTTGTTCATTCAATTCTTCTAAAGTGGACATTCTTATCTCTTATAATTTTTACCAATGCAACTTCCTAAAACTCTCTCAAAAGATTTCTTTCTCCAATAAATCAACTGAACAACACACAATTATTCTTGACTCGAATCTTTCAGCTTAACTACCACTCCTTGTAGTATAGTTAGATACCTTAGTCTTCAATAACATATTTTGCCACCTACATACATACTGAACAACTGCTAAACACTTTTGGTCTACATAAATACCTTGAAATTTTAAAACCACTGGTCCTGGGCCGGGTAACGGTCTATTTCCCGATTCATCCAAGATTACCAAACACATCAATTATTCAATCATGTCATCATCTACTGGTCGATCCAGTCATATTACACAAACAATGAGTGTTTCCATATTGCTCTATTCTTTCTGCTTCTCAAGTTCACTTTTCAGCTCCCTTGTAAATTCATTTTCAACCTCAATGTCATCCCAATCCTCTGCCCAAAGGTTAGTTTCGCTGGATACACCCTGAGACACTGGCTGGGTGGGCCAGGAATCCACAGGAAAGTCTTCAAATTCATCATCATCCTCTAGACCACCTCGCACAGGCTCTTTATCTGACATAACTACTGTTTCTTGATGCTTCTTTATATTTTTGATCTGTGTGGCGATTGAGAGTTGGTCATATTTAGCGGGTTCTGTTGTAGTCTTGTTGGTTACACTCTTTTTGCACCTATACATCACATACTGCCTTATCATGGATGTCAGGGTAATAGAAGTGGCTACGATATTAAATCCACGTGCTTCGCACGTGCCATAATCAGACAGATAAAAAAAAAAAAAAAGGAACAAGAAAAAAAAATTATCAACATCTCATCGATCTGATTCTTTATACTTATGAAAAAACGAAAGAAAGTAGGTAGGAGAAGGGAGGTAGAGATTGATCGTTTGCAGATTTTGATCGTTTGCAGATATTGCATAGGTTACCAATTATTATTGTTGAAAGACTTGATTGGGATCTAGTGATTATTTATTATGAAAGAGGTAGTGGTAGATGTGGTCCCTAAGAAGATCAAAGGTTTAGGATTTTCGGCTCTTAGTGCTGCGGACATTGTTGCGCAGTCAGAAGTTGAAATCTCAACAAGAGATTTGTTTGACCTTGATAATGGTCGAACAGCAAAGAGTGGTGGTGCTTTAGACCCGAAGATGGGTGTTTCCTCTTCGCAGGGAGAATGTAAGACATGTCATGGGAATTTGGCATCTTGTCATGGACATTTTGGGCACATCAAATTGTCATTGCCAGTTTTTCATGTTGGATACTTCAAAGCTACGATACAGATTCTTCAGGGTATATGTAAATCATGTGGTGGGCTTCTTTTGAATGAAGAGGACAAACGTAAGTTTTTAGCGGAACTGCGTAGACCAGGGATTGATAACCTTAGAAGAATGAATATATTGAAGAAGGTTTTAGATCAGTGCAAAAAACAAAGGCGTTGCTTCAAATGTGGTTATTTGAATGGTGTTGTGAAAAAAGCAGCGTCTGGGTCTGGTTCGGCAGCGTTAAAGATCATTCATGACACGTTTAGATGGGTTGGAAAGAAGCCTGCTCCTGAGAAGGAAAAATGGGCTGCTGATTGGAGACAAGTTATTGATAATAACCCAGAATTAGAACGTTATGTTAAGAGATGTATGGATGATTTGAATCCATTAAAGGTTTTGAATTTATTCAAACAAATAAAACCTGAAGATTGCGAATTATTGGGAATTGATTCGACATCTAGTTCAGGAAGACCAGAAACATATATTTGGCGTTATTTACCTGCACCTCCGGTGTGTATTCGTCCGTCGGTGGTGATGCAAGATTCTCCATCTTCTAACGAAGATGACCTCACCGTTAAACTGACTGAAATTGTATGGACTTCATCGCTAATTAAGGCTGGTCTTGAGAAAGGTATATCAATAAATAATATGATGGAACAATGGGATTATTTACAAATGGCAGTTGCAATGTATATAAATTCTGATTCTGTCAATCCCTCCATGATGCCAGGTTCCACGGGGGCCAAATCAAAACCTATTAGAGGATTTTGCCAAAGATTAAAAGGTAAACAAGGTAGATTTAGAGGTAATTTGTCTGGGAAGCGTGTGGATTTCTCCGGTAGAACAGTCATTTCACCTGATCCAAATTTATCCGTTGAGGAAGTTGCTGTTCCTGATCGTGTTGCCAAAGTATTGACCTATCCTGAGAAGGTCACTAAATATAATAAGCGCAAATTGCAACAATTAGTTTTAAATGGGCCAACAATCTATCCTGGTGCTAATTATCTGCTAAAAAAGAATGAAGAAGCTAGAAGAAATCTGCGTTTTGGTGATAGGGTGAAACTTTCTAAACAACTGCAATACGGAGATGTTGTTGAAAGACATATTGAAGATGGCGATGTTGTCTTGTTCAATAGACAACCCTCTTTGCATAGATTGTCCATTTTATCACATTATGCTAAAGTTCGTCCTTGGAGAACCTTTAGGTTAAATGAATGTGTCTGTACACCATATAATGCAGATTTTGATGGGGATGAAATGAACTTACATGTTCCACAAACTGAGGAAGCTCGTGCTGAAGCTATTAATTTGATGGGTGTGAAAAATAATCTTTTGACTCCTAAATCAGGAGAACCGATCATTGCTGCAACTCAAGATTTTATCACTGGCTCATACTTGATTTCCCATAAAGATTCATTTTTTGATCGTTCCCAATTAACTCAACTTTTATCCATGATGTCTGATGGTAAGATACAATTCGATATTCCTCCGCCTTCCATTATGAAACCATGTTATCTATGGACAGGAAAACAAGTATTTTCTCTTCTCATCAAACCAAACAAAAATTCACCCGTCGTGATAAACTTGGATGCCAAAAATAAAGTATATATACCACCAAAAGACAAGTCCCTGCCTAGTGAAATGTCGCAGAATGATGGTTTCGTGCTAATTAGAGGTTCCAATATTCTATCAGGTGTAATGGACAAATCTGTTCTTGGAGATGGTAAAAAACATTCTGTTTTTTATACAATTCTTAGAGATTATGGTCCGAATGAAGCAGCGCAAGCAATGAACAGAATGGCTAAACTATGTGCACGATACTTAGGTAACAGAGGATTTTCCATCGGTATTAATGATGTGACTCCAGCTCCAGAACTAAAACAGAAAAAAGAAGATATGGTCGAATTTGCTTATGCAAAGTGTGATGAATTGATTGATTTGTTTAATCGAGGAAAACTTGAAACGCAACCAGGTTGTAATGAAGAACAAACACTTGAGGCTAAAATTGGTGGTTTGCTATCAAAAGTTAGAGAAGAAGTGGGAGAAGTGTGTATCAGGGAACTTGACAACCTAAATGCACCACTTATCATGGCAACATGTGGTTCTAAAGGTTCTACTCTTAATGTTTCGCAGATGGTTGCTGTTGTCGGACAACAAATTATTTCCGGTAATCGTGTTCCAGATGGTTTCCAGGACCGTTCTTTGCCTCATTTCGCTAAAAATTCGAAAACACCTCAATCCAAAGGTTTTGTTAGAAACTCATTCTTCTCTGGTTTATCCCCACCTGAATTTTTATTTCATGCTATTTCTGGTCGTGAAGGTTTGGTCGATACCGCTGTGAAAACTGCTGAAACTGGTTATATGTCACGTAGATTGATGAAATCATTGGAAGATCTTTCGTGTCAATATGACAACACTGTTAGAACTTCGTCTAATGGTATTGTTCAATTTACATATGGTGGTGATGGTTTAGATCCATTCGATATGGAGGGTAATGCCCAACCAGTTAACTTCCACAGATCATGGACTCATGCCTATGATGTTACATTTTCACAAGATTCGAAAGGGTTGTTGCCTTACCAAATTATTGTTGAAACTAATAAGATTTTGAAGCCACTTGAAGCCAACCTAAAAAGATTCGATAATCTCGGAAATGAGTTGCATGATGTAAGCTACGTGAAAGATGAACACATCGACCAAAATGATGCGGAACGTGCCTTTTACAGATCGTTAAGAGAATTTATGACTGAAAAGGCTTCAAAACTTGCTTCTATTAGAAAAAGTAAAGGACTTAAGGAACTATTTGATGAACCTGGTGAAGAATTAATGGATATAGATCATGATGCATCTGCTCCTTCCTCTGTCTTAATATCAGTTAAACAACTTTGTACAATATCAAAAGAGCTTGTTCAAAAGTTTTTGGATATAGCAATATCAAAATACCACAAGGCTAAGGTAGAACCAGGAACAGCGGTTGGGGCTATTGGTGCGCAATCTATTGGTGAACCTGGTACACAAATGACTTTGAAAACTTTCCATTTTGCTGGTGTTGCTTCCATGAATGTTACACTTGGTGTTCCTCGTATTAAGGAAATTATTAATGCTTCGAAAGTTATTTCCACACCAATCATTAACTGTGTTCTTGTGAACGATAACGATGAAAGAGCAGCGAGAGTTGTGAAGGGTAGAATTGAAAAAACTTTGCTTGCTGACATCGCCTTCTATATTCAAGATGTGTACAGGGACAATATGGCCTTCTTGCAAATCAAACTTGATCTTGGGACGATTGAAAATTTGCAATTAGAATTAACTCTTGAGGATATTGCTGTTGCAATTGCCAAAGCACCTAAACTGAAGATTTCTGCTAATGACATTTCAATTATAGGTAGAGACAAGATTAGTATAGCAATTACAACAGGTGATTCAAGACTAATGAAATCAATTTCAACTTCAATGAAAGAATCCCACGAAAATGAGGTATTCTACAGAATCCAACATTTACGTCGTGCCTTGCCACATATTGTTGTAAAAGGGTTCCCTGATATTGCTAGAGCTGTTATCAATATCCGTGATGATGGTAAAAGAGAACTTTTAGTTGAAGGTTATGGTTTGAGAGATGTCATGACCACAGATGGTGTTATAGGTTCAAAGACAAAAACAAATCATATATTAGAAGTATATGATGTTTTGGGTATTGAAGCTGCTAGGTCCTGTATTGTTAATGAAATTGACTATACTATGAGTAATCACGGTATGAGTGTGGATCCACGTCATATTCAACTACTTGGTGATGTTATGACCTATAAAGGTGAGGTCCTGGGTATTACCAGATTCGGTCTAGCTAAGATGAGAGATTCTGTTCTACAATTGGCATCTTTCGAAAAAACAACGGATCACTTGTTTGACGCAGCTTTTTACATGAAAAATGACGCTGTTGAAGGTGTTTCGGAATGTATTATTTTGGGTCAAACAATGTCCATTGGTACAGGTTCGTTTAAAATTGTCAAAAACAGTAATATCGACGATGAGAAACTAAAACCAAAACCAACTCTATTTGAGAGTCTATGTGAATCCCAACTTAGAGTAAATTGAATAACGTAAATAAGGAAATAATTTAATGCTATACTATGATGAGTCAATACTTTATTTACAAAGCTTCAGGGTGAGAACTGCCAGTGTTAATATATGCTTGGTTTTAAAGAATGTTATATTACATGTGGATTAAAATCAACTTCTATAATATCACCTTCTTCCAATTCTTCACTTGATATTTTCGCTGATGGATCTATTTCAGAATGATCAAAATATAGTTTAATTTCAACAGAATTCGAGATATTCTTTATTTTCCTATATGTTTCAATTACTTCCACGAAAGTTCTTTGAGGCTTAACATCTATAGGTACTTTAGAGTTGTTTTTATCAATCAACACTATTCTCATTGGCTGTTGTGATTTCCCATTTTCTTCGAACTCTAAGTCCATGTCCAAATTTGTAATCTTTGGTGCATCTACCAATTCTTTCTCAAAATCTTCAAACTTCGAAATTGATGAAAAATCTTTTGAATATCCATCATCTTTTAAATTGCTGGCTTCTAAAGACTCCAGGCGTGATATTCGGTTTCTTTCGTAATTATCTTTATATTCTTTGCACATTGATATATGTACAATTACAATTTCAACTTGAATTTGTTCTAGATCTTGCAAATGTGAGATTCTCATCGAATCACAATTTGAAAATGGTAAAACCTCGATACCATTTCGAAACATAACTAAATCCATAGGTTTGTATAATTTTTGGAGGGATTTCTTGATTTTATATGTTTTGATGAACGTATCCACAACAACAGGTAAAATTGTCTCAAAACTTTTCTTTCCCTTGACTTTTACGTTAACTTTCCTGTTTTTGGAGCCCTCTACTTCTGAGATAAAGTTCACATTATAAATCCTTATCGAAGAAGCCTCTGATATATGCTCTTTCTTAAACACCTTTGCCTTATAGACAACTTCTGAGAGAAAGTCTAGTGTTTGATCTTGTTCCGGCTCTTCTTTATGTTCCTCAATAGTACCACTTTTTATCAAATCAATTGGGGAAGTTGCTGATCGATCGTCAGATGAGTCGGAAATCAGAATAATTGGCTCTTCTGAATCACTGGAATCCACATCTGACTTAAATGAGTCATTCGTTACAAACTTTTGCTTCTTGAGAACTTCTGTTCTCTCATTCTCGCTGAATTCTGGTGAACTGTCTATTTCTCTTTTCACAGCGAATGTTTTTGATTTAAATGTGGAGGTATTGATAAGATCCTCACCTTCTCCCATCGCAGCCTCATCGTAGGAATCTGATAAATTCTGGTTATAAAAAAAATCATCAGAATCACTATCACTCATTCAAAAAAGTAAATTATTCTGATTGTATAATTTTGAAAGATGAGAAGATAAAGATGTTTTGCGAATGGTGTTATCCATTGACGAAAACTCTTCGTTGATTCCTTCTTTGAATTTTGTACAATAAAAAAATAATGTATAGTAAGTAGAAAATGCAATCGGGAAGAAAACTATGGTACAATAATAATAATAATAATAATAATAATTATGTTGAAGGTTACCGTATAAGAATGCCAATCCTAGTACAGAAATCTATCTGTATTTATATGTACATATTAAACTATTTTAGTACTCCATCAACATAACAGATAACAGAGTACAAATTTATCTAGACCTCGATAGAGGCTTCTAGTGTAGAATATTGAACAAAGAATTCCTTGAAAAGTTTTATTTGTAATTCTATGTCTTTTGCACATCCAGTTTCTCTAATTGAATGCATTGACAGAATTGGATTACCCAAGTCCAAAGTTCTAATGCCTGTCTTCGAAGCTAGTATTGGTCCAATTGTTGAACCACATGGAGAATCATTTGCGACTACAAATAGTTGTAAAGGAACAGATGCGTCATCTGCCAATTTTTTAATGAGCACGATTCCAGGAGAATTTGTCATATATCTTTGATTAGCATTTATTTTGATTACTGGGCCTTCTCCTAACAGTGGTTTATGTTTTGATTCATATTTGGAGCTATAGTTTGGATGAATTGCATGAGCAACATCACTTGACAAAAAGAAAGACTTTGCAGCTGATTCCAGTAAGTAAGAACGTGGGATAGGAGAGTCAACATCGGATTTATCACATTTAAGAAGGTTCAACCGCTCTAGAATATTTGGTAGGAAATTTGAGTCTGCGCCTTGAGCTGAAGATGAGCCGATTTCTTCATGATCGAAGCAAGAAAGTAATCTGATTCCTGTATCGTTCTCCAAGTTCACATTTGATGCTTCTGTCAAACCATGTAACGAGGTGAAGCAGGAAGTTAAATTATCCAGTCTGCCAGAAAACACAAATTCATCATGCATACCACCAAGAGTTGATGGTTTGTGATCATACAAAACCAATTCGAAATCGATTATATCTTCAACAGACTTCAAAGAAAGCTCATTTTTTATTAGATCAAGGAGATCTAAATGATGTCTCTCAATAACAGACTTCAACGAAGAGAATTCGGTTTCATTCAAAGGTACAGATGATCCACAACATTTCTTCAAATTCCTGTCATTTGCATTATTTTCCTCATCTTTGACCAATCCAGAAATCGGGAGCAATTGTGACTCCTTGTTGAATACAAACTTTGTATTCACCTCTCTATCCAAATGAATGGCCAAAGTTGGTATCTTTAGTAACGGTTTTTTGAAATCAACCAATTTTGAAACAAATTTACCACTACCAGATTCTACAACCATCACTCTACCTGCTATAGAAAGATCTGAATCAAACCACGAATGCCAGATACCACCACCATAGCATTCAACTCCAATTTGTGAAAAGTTCTCAGAAACTCTTTTAGAAATAGGTTTGATCTTCAATGCCGGAGAATCAGAATGTGCACCAGTAATTGCAATCGGATTACCCGGCATCCACTTTCCACCAACAGCAAATGCAATGATTGATGAGTTGTTTCTAGTCACATAATATTTTCCGTTCTTCATCACCTTACCATGCCATGAATCTCTCTCATTCAATTCCTGGAAACCATGCACGTTCAGGTGTTCCTTCATGTTGTGTACGGCATGGTAGGGCGTAGGACTTTTATTTAGAAATTTAATAAATTCCTTGGGATATTCGATAATAGGATTAACAGCTGACATAGTCGATGCAGATCTAAGATGAATTCTTAGCATAAGTTTTCTCTGTGCTTCTAATAGAGTTGAGAAAACATTGGATACTTTTTCCTCGAACATTCAAATTTATTGTCCTTTATTTTGTTTTCGTTTTTTTTTTTTTTTTTTTTTTTTTTTTTTTTTTTTTTTTTTTTTTTTTTTTTTTTTTTTTTTTTTTTTTTTCCTTCCTTATTTTGCCAGTCTAAGGAATGGCTTCTAATCGTAATCAAAGCATCAATCATTATAGACAATCAATCAATCTCTCTATCACAATGCTTCAAACATTATCCAAAAACAAAAAAAAAAAAATGCAACTTAAAAATCGAAATTTGTTAACCAATAAATCATACTCCATTAATGCAGCATTAATTCACAGTAGAGATTAATTCGATGATCTATCTACTGCGATGCTTTCATGGTTCATTCTTGTTGAAAAAATACTGGAAAAATACGACAGATGTAAAAAATAAATTATGGTCATAAATATATCTACGTTGCCTGTATAGCCCTTTCAATAATGCCTGAGGTACTAAAGCGATAGAGTTTTGTGGTATATTCCTGCTCGTGAGAATAGGATTTCATTGGGTATAAAGAAGAAAAAGGATGAGGTAATTACTTCGGTATTTCTTCATAAAAGAAGGAAATAAATGTAAGGTGATTCAATCATTAGTATTTTAAACAAAATAGTTGGAATCGAATGATAGTGGGTGTGTATTTTTTTTTTTCAAGTTGAACAGAAAAATGTACAAACAGAACCAAACAGGAAAGTAAAATTCTACGGCGTTAGTGTATGTTGTTGTTAAAAGTGAGATATTTTATCCATGACTTTACATATTATTTGCAGTAAGCATTATTGCAGTTAGATTGCTTTTTGTTTTTTGTTATTTATTTGGTTTCTCAGTAGCTTGGGTATAATGGTAGATCTTTGAGTGTTATAAGACTATTTCGAAAGTGATGATGAATTAATGAGTCATGTAAATTTTTAATGGAAACGTTGAAGATAAAACCTTAAATATATAATTAAGTTGTATGTGGTTTTAGAATACGTTAACTCATTAAAAAATCATAGAGTTAATGGACAACATTTAATGAAAATGTCTTTGTCAACACAATTAGTTCATGCAGACGACAAGAACAATAGGGTGACGGATATTGTGACACCCATAAATGTTTCTACAACATTTGCTTATGATAATGAGGATCTAATACCTTGGGCAGATCGTGTTGATCATAGCTTTATGAATGAAAGGCCTATTTATTCACGTCTTGCGCATCCTAATGCAACACGTTTGGAGTCAGTGTTTTCTAAGATTTTAAAGGGAGAGAGCGTAGTATACTCTTCGGGATCATCAGCATATTTCGCGTTGATGACACACTTCAATCCTAAGCGAGTATTTATGGGTCAATGTTACCATGGCTGTCGCAGTACGGCTAACATTTTCTCTAGAAACTGGAAATTGGAACAATATCCACTTGAAATTGATGTTATTCTTGAACATGCGCAGAAAGGTGATCTAGTGCATATTGAATCACCAGTCAATCCATATGGTACCTCACTCGATATACAAGCTATTGTGGATGCAGCTCATGAGAAAGGGGCTTTTGTGGTGCATGATTCGACCTTGGCGCCTCCCCCTTTGCAAGAAGCATGGGACTTCGGAGTAGACGTGATAATGCATTCTGGTACTAAATATTTCGGAGGTCACTCTGATCTGCTAGCAGGTGTACTTGTTGTAAAGGATAAAGATGTAGCAGAGAAATTGAGGAATGACAGAATCTATTTAGGAACGAACATTGCCAATTTGGAAGCATATTTGTTGCTTAGATCGTTAAGAACTTTTGAAATGAGAATCAAGACTCAATCTGAAAATGCTTTGAAAATTGTCAAATATCTAAATTCCTCGATCAAAACTTATCCTGATGTCTTGGATGGGGTATATCATTCTTCGTTACAAAATGAGCCCCATGTAACTAGACAATTGAAGGGTGGGTTTACCCCTGTATTTGCTATTCGTTTAAAGACTAAAGATCAATGCAAGAAATTCCCACAATTATTAAAATATTTCCATCATGCTACTTCTATAGGTGGCGTTGAATCATTAGTTGAATGGAGAGCATTGACTGACCCCTATATTGAGCAAACTTTGCTCAGATTTTCCATTGGTGTTGAGTCAGCCGATGATTTAGTAGATGATCTCTCAAACGCATTTTCCTATCTACAGAGAAACACAGGGGAAAAATGAAGTTGCCTCTCATAACCAACTAATTTATTGTTTAGAGGAAAAAATATACTTATATAAATCTGATTTAAATATCCTCTTCGTTTATGTTCACATGTGCTACTCTCTTCTTTACTCATGCTTAATGATTCTTTTTTTTAAATATCAACAAAAAGTTGTTTTACAGTATTGGTATAGGAACAAACCTTGAAAGTGAAATAGAACCCTGAAAAGGTTTAGAAAGTGGAGTTTCAAAATTAGTATAATAATATAACTTGTAGGGTACTACATGTCTATTAAAAAGGGAAGAGGGCGGCCAAAAAAAGGTGCTTCGGCTGAAAACAAAAACAAGGATATCCTACAAGCTTTGTCGTCATCTAAGCACATAAGCATCGAGAGTAAAACCAACAGATCTGTTAGAGAAGACCAAAAAAACAACACTAATAAAGATGTTCCTACTTCAATTGCGCAAGCTAGTAGGTTGGAAATAGGTACGAATGTATTGAATGTCGAAACAAATCAGGATATGCATGACATGTCAATAGAGGGATCAAAACCACGTAGCGAGGATCAACAACCTAAAAAACGAGGAAGACCTAAGGGAACGAAAAATGGAAAGGGCGAGAAAAAACTGAAAATCAAGAAGATTGAAAACAATGATGTATTGAAGGTAGAAGCTCCAAAATTTATCCGTGTTAGTAAACAATTGACTTCGGTAAAAGATAAACTAGTCAGGATATATGGTAAGAACAAAGAAAAGCTTTTAGGATTGGCTATTCAAAAAGAAACTTTTGAAACAAGTGTATTTGATCTTAAAACTAAGGACTTACTCCCATCCCCTGTGACTTACGTAGATGTCACTAATTTACTATCAATGGATTCATTTTCCACCGTTGCTATTACAAAAGATGAGCTGGATAAATTTTTACCATTGAATAATGGAGAAATATCTTTTGAAGTCGATGAAGAACAACTGAACTTCCTAAAAAACGAGGTAGCTGCACTTCCTAAAAATGATGCTACAGAGAGAAAGGCGTATGCACTGAATGTTGGAGGTTTCATATCGGACATGGCGTGGACGAATATCGAAAATTCGAATACACAATATTTGGCTGTTTCTCTCTCTAACAATACTACTGCTTCAGATTTTGATTTAAGATTCTCCGGTAGACCCACTCCTAAACCGTCATTAATAAACGTCTATGAATTCAATATTGAAACGGAGCAGATGAAGCTTATGTATCAACTAGCACATGACTTTGGACTTTCATGGGATATGAAATGGCATCCAGGTTATCACTCTAGTGACTCTGAAGCTGGCTTGCTTGCTGGTGTTTTTCAAGACGGTACAATAAAGTTTTTACCAATACTTAAAACCGAAGGTCCTGAAGGTCCTGAAGGTCCTGTAATTCGATACCTACAGACAGCTGCAATTGAAATTTATGTGAAAGATTCGCCTATTACTTCTTTTGATTTTTTCGACTCTCTCACTCTTTCATGCAGTTTCCAAAATGGATATTATGGAGAAATAGGTTTACCATCTGGAGACCTATATAAATACAAACAAATATTTGAATCCTTTGCTATTTCAGTGAAAGTTGTCTCTTCTAATTTTGAGGATCCGCTCGTTTGTATGGGATCAGTTGATGGTAATTGTTGTCTTTTTGACCCAAAGGATATTCGTATGACTAAAGTCTTTTGTACAAGAACTCGAGGAAGCAACATTTTGCCAATAGCTTACATACCCCAACTATACACAATCATAAGGACAGATTCATTAAGCTCCATCAAAGCGTTTACTCCTAAGGCGGTCTTCGTGGATCATAATATTTGCCAACATGAAAATTCGGTTTGCTCGCTTGGTGTTTCTGGGCTACATCCCATGTTGCTTTCAGGAAGCGCAGACGGTACAATCATGCTCAATAATATTGTAAGACGTATGCTGCAGGGGATGAAAAATAATAATGAAATTTACCGATATATAAGGCTTTGGAAATGGAATTATGATAAAATAAGAGACACTTACCTGTTAGATGGTAATTATGAAATATTCAAATTCTCAAATACAGAAACTTCAAATGTTAGAATTGATCATGCAGGACTAAATATTCAAAGTGTCAAATGGATAGAATCTATTAATTCTGGTACTTGGTATGCATTCGCCAATTCAGCAGGTTTTATTGTAGTTGAAAAACTAGACGGTTAGTTTACGGAGGAGTATACAATGCCAATATAATCTTCTAAATATTAATACTTAGG
Organism: Kluyveromyces nonfermentans; assembly: GCA_030569915.1. Taxonomy (NCBI): domain Eukaryota; kingdom Fungi; phylum Ascomycota; class Saccharomycetes; order Saccharomycetales; family Saccharomycetaceae; genus Kluyveromyces; species Kluyveromyces nonfermentans. Next base: position 20,500 of record JAJLUD010000016.1, read on the forward strand.
TAATTCTGGGTTTACTTCATCGATATATTTGAAATATCCGCCCTTGATATCCTTGACATTATTTATTTTGAATTGATCTTTTAGCAAACGTGTAGCTAACTGTGAATCATTTCCATATCTGCATATCACAAGCACTTCGGAGTCTTTCTCTATCGTTGGAATTAATTCTCTCAATTTGTCAAAATTGCCCTCCATGTTCTTCAAATCTTTGACACTAATATTGTATGTATCGGGCAAGTGTGAAATCGAGTAGTGAAGATTGGGTCTCACATCTAACAAAATATGCTTTTGAGGTTGACTCTTTTGCATGTAATCCTTTGCAAAAGAATCGACGCTAATCCTCTCTTGTTCCTCAAGAACATTGTAATGACGGTTTCCACAAAATGTTTGGTAGTTTATAACACCTGATTCAATTGTTTGTCTCGTAACTGTTGGAGTTGAACCACAACAGGCGCAGTCTATTTTCCTCCCCCTCATCTTAAAAGTTCTGATCGTTTGTTTGGGGAAAGCAGAATACTGCATAAGGAAGGGTTCGAAATTTTCTTCTGTATATGTACCGAGAATCAGTTTGATGGTTTCAACTGCCATTGCGACACCTACAAGCCCAACACATGGGCCTATCACACCACCTTCTTGACAAGAGGAAACGGACGTTGGAGAAGGTGCTATAGGATAAAAACAACGGTAACAGGGGCCTTTGTTAGCAAAATTCAAAATAGATAATTGTCCCTCAGTTCTTAGTGCTGATGCCGACACAACTGTAATACCTAAATTTACAGCAACATCTGATACTAGATATCTTGTCATAGGTGTATCTGTACAATCTAACACGATATCATAACCTTCAAAAATACCAAAAGCATTTTCATTACTCAACCTAACCGGGTATGTAACGATATCAACATGCGGATTTAACTTATTCAAAAACTGTTTTGCAGATTGGCATTTGAAAACTCCAACTTTGGTTGAATCATGCATTATTTGTCTGTGTAAGTTTGACGTGTCGACCAAATCATCATCTACAATACCAATTTTTCCTACACCCGCACCTGCCAAATATGGCATGGCTGGGCATCCTAAACCTCCTGCGCCAACAACTAAAATCTTAGCGTTTTTCAACTTAAATTGCCCCACCAAACCTTTCGTTTCTTCAACAATCATTTGTCTTCCATATCTTTGAAATTCATCTAAGGACATTCCCATCGAGCTTTGTATATTCTGCTTATCTAGTTGTCGTCTTAGTTCTGCATTCTCTACTCTCAATTTTTCTAGCTCCACTTGCAAGTCACTTGAACTGCTTTGTTTCTCATTCATATCCTCAAAGTTCTGCATTCTAAAATGGTTTATTGTAGATGCTCGTTGCTTGGGCAATTGTTCAGAAAGATAGTTGCTACACACCTCATCGCTTTCTGAAGCTCTTTTTCCTAAGTTATCTGAAAAATACCTACAAAAAGAAATAACTGAAAGAGTGGGTATGATTAATCTACAGAGTAACTGAAAATTAGGAATAATTAATATTAGTTGGAATAATATTTAGAATACTTTATAAAAAAAGGAAGGCTATATGTGATGTAATCCAATTCTTACTGTATGCGTGCGTGTGTGTGTGTGTGTGTGTGTGTTTTTTTTTTCTTTTCTTGACTGTGACGTTGTGAAAATTAGGAAGTCAAATACATACCTTTTTATTGATTCAATTATCAACAACATCAAAAAATCAGTCAGATATTCTAAAGGACTATCCATTGTAAAATATTTTCCTTAATGCTTTTGTTCTTTTCCTTGGAACATATTGTAGATGGAAAAAGTGATCTGAAATAAATAGATGTCAAGTAATAAACAATATGATTGAATGATGTTTTCAGTTTGTTTCTGTCGGCAAAAATATCAGTTTCACGATTCAAAACAAACATATATTCGTTGTATGTTTGAAACTTGACATTTGCAAGGACAACTCTTAGCTTCTACAAAATTAAGAAAGTTTTAATGAAAGCATTTTTTATTTTAGTTGAATGTGAAGTTTCGAACTTGAAAATCAGTGTATGATATTGTTTTTCAATTCTTAACTCATTTGATATGAAGTGGGAGACAGCAAATACAGCGGTTTTTAGGAAAGTTCATAGATCATCACATGTTGTTGTCAATTTGAGATGAATCAACTAAGTGGCTTTTTTTGATAAATACAAGATTTCTGATATGTTCTTGACGGGGTAATCAACTTAAAGCATATTAAGAACTGCTCAACTTACCGCTTAGGATATGTATACTTCATAGTAAACTTTATTTTATAGTAAGCCCTGTAGCGTTGAACATTGGTATTATTTGATCTATCCATAAAGAAGATCAAAAAAATATAGTAACACAATGAATATTCTCAATAGCGGATCGAGCATTCATTTCGTCTAAACATCAAGTGGACAAATTGGGGGTAACTCTGATACTGGAAGTACTTTGTCGCTGTCACCATATTTTTCATACCATGTGAATTCCTGTTTGTTTTGAATTTGTCTAAGTAGAACTTCAAGGACCTGGAGTTCTTTTCTCACAAAATTACTAAAAGACGAATTTTCTGAGCTGGATTTGAGTTGATTCAGTTTCATCAACCTATAGTTTATATATCTTGATAATAATTTTCCAAATTCAAGTCTGGAATCATTGTAGATTTCACTTTCATCAGAAGCAAATATATCGTCAACACATTGGGAAGCAATCAGGGATGTTTCAACTTGATTTTTCTTCGAACCTGTGGAATAGCTGTAAGACTTATTAATAGCATCGTATTCAAAGAAGGGTTCGTTCGGTTTTTTGGGATCATGAGCAAATGGCAGAAGCATCAAGCCAAATGTTTCAGTACAATTATTTACGAGAACCTCATCAGGATACAATACCAGTTGCAATATGGGTCTTATAGACATTTCAAGATAAAAATGAAACAAGTTTATGTTTCTATGATTAGTTTTTTTCAAAAATTCATCATCAAGTCTAAGACACCATAACTGTGCTTGTTCAGATTTGGGTATGAATCCGTAAACCTGCATGAAATGGACTACTTCTTCGGTCGGAGAATAGCTGATAAAGACTTCCATACGTTCAGACTTCTTTGATGATGAATGTTCCAATAGAAGCACGATATCGTTATTTGACCGATCAATATCATAATAAGCGTTTTTTAAATCATTATTGTGATTTACAAAATCAAGCACTGGAACCAAGGTTGAACTTACGAAAAAATCTTCACTATTTTCGTCCACTGCTTCTGGTATTTCTAGTACTCGTGAGATTACACTGGCGTATAATTTGGAAATTAGATAGCTGAGTTCTAATTCTGGAAACTGCCGTGTACAAAAGTCATCTAATAACTCCAGAAACTTTTCCTGAGGAAAATTGAGGTATTCTTTCATACTATTATGCCAGTTATCATAGTCTTCTTGGCATTTGTTGACAGGCACTGAAACCTCTGTATTCAAAAGCACGTCATCCAAATAACGGCGAATATTCAATGGCACTTCTATGTTTTTTGATAACGCCATTGTTACAAGGAAAAAGACAACAAGTAGATTAGTTTCATTGATATATGGACCGTAGCTTTCATTAGACATAAATTGAGAAATGTGATATTTCAGTTTTTGATTGTATTCGCTATCATGTTCATCTGTATTCAATTGTTCATGCACAGTTTTGATACAATAGACTTCTTTCCTAGGAATTCTCAGAAGCTCAACAGCTTTCTTGCCGTCAAATTCAAGTTCGCGCGTATCAACGAAAACCCCATACCCACTTTCGCCGCCTACCGTAGAAGACTTCTCGATAGTTACAAACGGGTTTTTCCTGATACTTGTATTTTCAAATATATGCTCTGTGAAAGCTTCAATGGTTGACATTTCTACCGTATAAATATTGAGATACTATCTTAAAGCACAATTGTACAACTAGAATCTTGAATTATATTTCAAGATTATAATATATGGGAGAATACAGATAGTAGAGAGACGTTAGAACATAAAAGTGTGTGTCTGTATTTACTAAGAGTATAGGTTGGTTCGAAACCACAGGAAAACGATGGGAACTATCAAGTCGGTCATGTGATCTCTATAAACTTCGTAAATTTTTTCTGACCGTCCAATTTCCATGTACAAGAGGGTTTTAGTGTGTCTGGATAGGATATATTGTGTATTTTATACGTTCAATTGATTGGGAACTTCTCATATCTTAACGTATGAACGCATTCAAACGTTTCCTCTCTCTCTACTGTTTCTTTTCAAGTATGTCTTTTAGCCTGCCTTTATTTTTTTTTTCTTTTTCAAAGATTAACATTCACTTCATCTCATCTCTAATACTTAGTTAGTAATGCTACTTTGGAGCAGAGGTCGATGAAGAGCAGTTGAAAAACCATATCGTGTTGAAGATGGTTGAATCAATTACTCTAAGAGAACTTAACCAGAAAAGGGTTGCAGATGATGATTCTGACATTGATATCTCGACGACTGACTCTGAAAACGAGGCAGTAGAAGAAAATGACGAACAAGAGATAATCAACATCGACTTCGACTTTTTCAACGCAAATGCAGATGTAGACTTTCATGCTTTGAAAAATTTAATGCGCCAACTTTTTGGTCCTCAAGAATCTAATAGGATACAGTTGAGTGCCTTGGCAGATTTGATTTTAGAATCACCTACGACCACAATCAAGACAGATGGGCAGGAATCAGACCCTTACTGTTTTCTGTCGTTCATCGACTATGCCCAAAACAAAGACAGTGATTATGCAAATTACCTGAAGAAAATAGATTCTAGACTTGCCACATTCTTCGAGACTATCAACAGATCTGACAAAACATGTGCCCTTGTGCTAAACGAAAGATTGATAAATATGCCTCCTGAAGTGATCCCTCCGTTGTACAAGATCACTCTTGAAGATGTTACCAACGCATTGGGAGATGGCAAACACTACGACTTCTACGTAATTGTATCAAGAAAATACGAAGTCAATTTTGATATGGATGAAGATAATTTGACTTCCAAACAATCCGTAAAGAAAAAGGTCAAACAGACTTCCGAAGTCGATTACTTCCACGAGGAAGACAGGTTTTTCGAAAAGCACGCCAAAGTCTATTTTAATACAGAATCTCGTAAAGGCTTAATTTCCTCCTATCTAGTTCTCGATCATGAAGGCTTGACAACTTCCATCGAAGAATTGGAAGCTGCAATTCAAACGTGGTAATCTTTTTCTTTTGTTACAATCGAACAACAAATTGCAAAAACTACTTTTTCTTCTTCGATCAATGATTCCTTACCTGAACTTCGTACTTCTTATACAATATATTATATTCAGAAAGAACTTCATGTTACATTTACGTATTGTCCTGTCAATTCACTGAAGGCATCCAATGACAGATTTAAACAATCCATTAGATCACATGATGATCACGTTATATCGTGCTAGATGATTTTTTTCCAGAAAATTTGTAAAAAATTGTCTACTTTTAACAGAACGCTATTATATACGTACAATATATACACAACAAACTTATGTGGTTTCCTGCTGAAAAGAGTTGCAGTAAGGGGTAGCAAAACAAGCATTTATTGCGGATCAATATTGAATACTTCATTATACCCACATAATCTGCAAAACAAAATATTTTAAGTCTATTACAATCAAAACTTTTGTTGAAGGCGAACACTTTTTTTTTTGTATACCTTTCTCCTTGAAAAATATTGAAATTTTAAACATTGGTGAAAAACAAGGCTTCCACGGCGTTTATTTATATTACCGATGAATAGCATGAAGAGAAGTAGCATGGCATCATCAAGAAATCAAGATCAACTCCTTGACGAACGGCGATGTATGCTGGTGCAGTTGTACTGCGTCTCAAACATCAATGAAATAAAAAGCAGTGAGAATCCTGAAAGAATTGGAAAAGAGATTGAACAGTTTGTGGAACAATATGATTTTAATAGAGGACGACCCATTGATGTAAAAGATTTACCTAAACTAAAGCCTAAAGAGCCGTTTATCGAGAAAAAAATGGCTCGAAGCAAAAGTTCTTCTCCCTCAGAAATCAAAAAGGACACAAAGAAACGCTCTAAGGACACTACACCGACAGGAATTGAAGATCAGGTAATATGTACAGTATCCTCCTCATCGCAGTCATCTGGTCAAATACAACGAAGGAAATCACAAATTATACAACAACCTCCTACGAAACAACAAGTGCCAATGCAGCAGATGCAGCAACAAGCACCTATACGAAAAAATGCTGCGACAGAAACGGAACTGTCAACTGCAAACAAATATGATGTAGTTCATATGTCTAGAGGAAACGAAAAGACTATCTTTGAAGTGACCACTGCTAAACGCTCGGCAGAACAAATAGCTGAGCAAGACGCACCCGTTACTAAAAAAGCTAAAAGTGAAGCCGATGGAAAATCTTTGTCCACGATTCCTCCAGAGGAACATATTGAACTTGCACCAAACCCTTATCATCTCATGGATATCTCACAACTTCATGCTGATCCGACCCCTATTCCATTGAAACAACCAGATCCTTACATCATTTCTTCTATTGAAGCTAACAAGAAGAAAAAACCCAAGGCTACTAAATCATGGGATTTAAATGTTAAAGATACTGTCTACTTATTGACAAAAGAAACAGCACCTGTCAAGCTTGCGGAAGCAATGCCAATACAAGAGTTAAAATATGTATCTCAAACTTTACCCCTTCTAAAATTAATTCCACAATCACAAAAGGCATTGACAACTGAGTTGATAAATACTGCATTAAATGAAGGACGTATCACTGTCGTTGCGTCTAGAATCGAAGAACTTCGAAGGCTAAATTTATGGTCTTTGAGGCAACCAAAAAAATTTATAGATCCAATTAGTGAAAAACAAAAATTCACTCATTCAAATATTCTTCTCGAAGAGGCAAAATGGATGCGGGAAGATTTTCATGAGACTCAAAAATATAAAATATCTATGTGCATCTTGATGGCACAAGCTGTCATGGATTATTGGACGTATGGTAAAGTACATTGTATTAAAAGGAAGAGGATTTTGCATTTGGATATAAAAAAAGAAGAATTAGAGACTTTACAAGATCAAAAGCCTTCTATCCCGGAGGATGGAATGTCATCATTGCCATTAGATAGCTCCAACAACAACCCACAAGGAGATACTGCTATTGTACTTAGTAAAGATAACTCGATTGATGAACCAGTTAGGAACATTGATGACGAAACATCTACCGAAAAACATTGTGTCTCTAATGGGACTAATTCTCGTAACTCATCAGAAAGTAATTCATCATTTTTTTCAGAATCAAAGACAAATTTTCCTTTCAAACCCTATGTTAATATACAAGATCTTACAACTTTAGCCTCTGCTGTGACTGGTGCTTTACCTATTTATACACCATTTAATCCTTCCAATCTAGAATCAAAAAATCTATCCTTCGAACCGGTTTCGAAAGGATTAACTCCCCTAGATGACGATCAATTTATGAAATTAGTTGAAAAGCAAATTTTAGATGATGAGCCTTCGTTAGTTCCACTGTCTAAAAGACGTAGTATGTTTTATGGTAACCGAAGAGGCCATAACTTGCGACCTCCAACTGCACCTTCTCTGAATTATTTGAAATTTAGAACTCCTACTATTTGGCTCCCAGAAGATGATCAAGAACTTGTTAAAAATATCAATCAATACGCGTACAATTGGGAATTGATAAGTTCGCAGATATCTAAAGCTAGTATAAGGGGTTACGTTTCAAATATTGAAAGAAGGACCCCTTGGCAATGCTTTGAAAGATTTGTTCAATTGAATGAGAAATTTAATGTAGCTGATATGAAAGGACCTAAAGCTCATAATGCTCAAATTTGGCTTTATGAGGCCCATAAATTACAACAGCAACACAAAAGAAGGATTTCTCCCCTTGGTGTCGGATCGGAATCCATTCAAAGAGGTCATAGGCGCTTGCGCTGGGCAAGTATGTTTGAAGCAATGAGGAAATGCATTAAGAAAAGAGAAAATGCCCCTCGTCCAAATCCCTCTCAACCAAGGAAACCACTTGATGTAAAAAATATGGCAGTACCAACCCCCCAAGAAATGTCTGAGTTGAAAGCCCAACGCGATGAAGCTTTAAGGCGAGACATACAACTGAAAAGGGCCGCTAAACAACGTATTCACATGGCTCAGTATCAACAACAAATAAACAAATTACCACATTCTATTACATCTGCTGCTAATCTACCAGTCGTTTCCACGAGTAATGGTAAAGATAGCAAGACAAAACCAAAACACGGAGCACCTCAAAGTGCACCTGTAGTGAGTGAAAAAATGAAGGTCACTACTCAAACACCGCCTCAAAGAAGTGTAAAGCCAGTAACCGAGAAAGAAATTATTGAGGGTTACGCCAGAAAAATTTTGGTTCAAAAACCTGATTTTACGCCAGAGCTGGCACTCAAAGCTGCTGAAAGCTACTACAAGAATGTAACGTTAAGACAGCAACAGCTAAAAGCTGCAGCTCCATCAAACCAGGCAACCAGTGGTAGAGCTGACTTAAAAAATATATCCCCCACTCCACAGGAGATTTTGCAAAGAGCTCAAAAAGGTGAGTAATTATCTAAATATTAAATCATGTTCGTTTTTATTTTAGAGAAGAAAAGGTATTTAAGTAAATGAACGTTATGATGTTGTTGTTGAATATGCTTTATTTTGGGTTGTTCATATAATTACAAAATATCTGGTAATGTATATACTGCAGACTCTTCTTGTTGAACACCGTTGCTTCTGTAAGAAACCTTCCATTTTATTCTCAAGGGTTTAGAGGGGTTAACACTAATACCATCAATCCAACTTTCTTGAATAATGCCATCAGTGGCAAATGATGACAAAGTCGTAGATGACTGTGGTGACAATCTTAAAATTTGGGATTTAGGCACGGCCAACATTAATGTTAGATCAGAAATTTGGGACATTGATAAATTTGAAAAATAAGAAACTAGCTTAATAGTATTTTCAGACTCTCTACTAATAGCGAATTCGAATTTCAAAATATCGGAGGTGTTGACAGAATAACGCATTGGAGATGATTGATTGACATTTCCAGTGGGTGTGTTGTATACGTTCGGTGTTGAAGAACCGATAGGTTTAGATGAAGTAAGTTCACTTAGCAGATCGGAATTGCCATTCGGTTGAGCGGTTGGGTTCTCTGTCTTCAATGGGGAAGAAAGAGTACTTAACAAATCGATATTAGCTGATGATGATGTGTTTGTGTGATCTGTAGAGGTGGTGGTCGAGGTGGTGGCCACAGGAGGAGCTATTGAAGAATTTCCTAATGCAATGCTACCACCTAAGCCCAAGGTTTGATTCGAAGCTGATAAGTTCATAGATGATAAGTCTGCTAACAAATCAATGTCACCTTTGTTAATTTCAGGATCTGTTCTTGATGGGGTAAATTGTTCATCATCAAAATCAATTAAATTTATTTCATTGGAAAGTGCACCAGAGATATTGGGTGGTGAAGAAATATTAGAGACAGAAATTTGATGTGCTTCTCCTGCGTTTCCATTTTTCAAAAGATTATACTTTTGAACAAGTTGATTAACTATATCATTGAATTTGAGTAGACTTTGAACCAACTCATCATTATTCTCTTCTTCTTCGATAATCTTTTGGAATTTGGGTTGTGAAGATTTTAAAGAGCTGTAAAGTTCATGAATAGTCTCGTTATCAAGTTCAGAAATCTCAGAGGCGCTGAGCATTTCGTTCAACAGGTCAGCTTTTCTCTTCAATTTGGTCAACTCCTCCTCAAGAATCCTCTGTGTTTGAACGACATTGTCTTCTTTGAAACCAGCCATGACCTTCATCAATTTATTGGCTTCTTTCAAATCTTCAGGTTTTCCCCTTCTGATCAATTCCTCTAACTTCGCTGCTTGTGCAACTTCCTGTTCCCTTTGTATTTCACTTGGCGTTTTCAAATGTTCACTCGGTCTTAACACTGACAGATCTTCACTATTGATTCGAGGGAAAGTATATCCTTTGTATTTCAACAACCTATGCATGTCTCTAATATATCCCATGTCCTCCTTATACTTCGAATGTTTGCATATCGTCTGATACCACTCCTCTATAGCTGTCAAAATTAACCGTTGTACATTCCCATATCGCATCGGTGGCCTCTCAGGAAATCTTTTCACTAATTCATTCAAAAACTCTTTTCTAGAGATCTGCAAATGAAACGGATATCCACAATTCTTCACTAGAACGTCTAACAAGCTCAAAGCAAATATAGCTGTATGTGTATCCTTCGAATTTATAAGCTTTACAATCAAAAGGGCCGCTTCTCTTGGTGCAGCTCCCTGCTTTTCATTGACATAATCTGCCACATCTAGATTCAACGCAAGATCTGGCTCAGGCAAAGAAATCCTACATGCACGCTGAATTTTTCTCACTAACGGATCTGAACGCTGCTGATGTGTTCTAAAAGGTACATCTGACAAATATATGGATGACATTTCCAGCAACACTTCAAATTAATATGCTTTATTCTCTAATTTTCCCCCTATCTTTCAAATTTAATAATACTAATAAATGTCTATATTTTTCTACACGTCTCCTTCTAATCAAAGCTTGAAATTCCAACTGGATTGCCCCTTTTGAAAAAGCTTTGATCAATAAAGAAGGGTAACGGATTTTAATAGAGATTTCAACATACATTTAACTAGGTAGAAGGTAGAATTGGTAAGAGAAGTATGAGCGAGGAACCTGATGATAGTAAGAGAGTTCAAGAGGAGTTATGTGAAGTAGATGATGACCCTTTCAATGTTGATAAGTTGATTGTTGATTATGACTATATATTGTATAAGATTTTGGATCGGATGGAATCGATACAGATGAAGACGACAGAGATTTGTCGAAGACAGCATGATATGGTAGAGCATGGTATAGTTGAAGAAATTATAGATAAAAACATTGCGGCGGTGGAAAATTTGTTGATAAAATGTGATGAATTGGAGAGACATTATGATCAGCTGGCAGCGGTGAGAGAAATTGCGCAAACGTTCAATGAAAGGTTAAAAAAAGTGGTAGGGAAATATAAGGAATATATTGAATAGTGAGTATAGGAATGATTGAGACTAGTTTTTTGAATGGTGGTATATGTTATTTTCATAGATTATGTTCTTTCCTCTTTCGTTATTATTTACTATCGACACGGAAGGGAAGGGACAAACTTGGTTCTTGTCTACCATGTGATCTTGTCTTGGCTCAGGATAATTTTTCTCTGGAGGTATTCAAGACGTTGTTTGTTCCATCTGCGTTGCTCGATGGTCTGTTTCATACGGATACATGAAAGCACAAGAAGGGCTATTGTTTTGAACTTTGGTGGATAGTTGGAAGGCGGTTGTTTTACGAATGGGAATCCGGCAAATGAGTCTTGTAATGGTATTTCATTTTCCAACCTCAAAATGTCCAGTTTAACATGTTGTGAGCTTGCACGCAATACTTTGTTTAGATACAAATTCATAACTTTTAGATCTTTATTTTCTTTTTCTTCGTTTCTACACCTCAGTTTGTAGTAATCTATCTGATCTTGCAATGAAGAATTGTTGACAGAACTTTCCGATTTCAGGTCTGAATTGTTGGACTGTTTGATTAAATTTCTTCGCAGATCAAGATTTTCCTCTTGCAAAAATTTAAGCTCATCCATTAATCGCTTTTTCATGGATTGATATTTTGCATACCATTTCTCTCTTATTTCTTCACTGGTATTATTTGAACCTTTGAATTTATCATTCTCTTTAATCTGAATAAATTCTTTGGTAATAAATTCGAGACGTGATTGAACTCTTTTCAATTCATTTTTGAGTTCCTCCTTTTGGTTCTTTGCTTTGGATAATTCTTGAATCATGGCGTCATTTTCAGACTTCGTGGCTTTGTATCGGGATTGTAATTGTTGGTATTCACCTTCCCTTTGCTGTAGCATGTTTTTCCAATTATCCGAGTGGTCATGACCTTCTCGTAATAATTCTTCATTAGCTCTTTTCAAGGTATCATATCTTTTACTCCAAATTGACAGCTCTTTCTCTTTCGTATCTCTTACTGAATCGAGCTCTAATTTTAGCATGGCAATTTCATTTTCTAGCTTCTTTCGCTCAAGAGAATCATTTGGCACATTAAAAATCTGTTCCCTTAAAAGTTCAATTTCCTTTTTACTGTTAGAACGATAGTCAGCAAACGATAGCTCTGCTTGTTTTAATTCTTCTTCTAAGTCTTTAATTGTAGACCGCAACAGTAGAAGTTCCTTATCTTTCTTACTTATCTCGGCATCTATCATTTTCTTAGAGGGACTTTTTCTGAGTTGATTCTCAAGACGTCTTGCTAACGAGTTCTTCTCTGCTTTCAATGCATCATTGGTCTTCCTTAAATCAGATAGTTCTTTTTGCAGGCCATCGAAGCTGTCGGAGGAGTACATAGTTTTTTGTAGAGTTTTTATTTCAGATAAATGTGCATCTTTCATTCTTGCTAATTCTTCTTGATAGTATTTAACCTGCGATTGCAATTTGTCAAGAGAATTTTTGTTCTCAAAGGCTGACATTTCAAGCCTCTTATTAGCATCCATTAATTTAACCTTCTCAGCTAAAATATCATCCATCTTTCTAACAAGTTCTGAATCTGTTGACGTTGCACGTTCAGTTAATTGGCGTATTTGATCATTTTTGCTGGCAATCACATCTTCATGAGTCTTTTTGAATGAAAGGAGCTCACTTCGTAGTAAAGATAATTCACGATCCAAAGATTGTCTTTTATGCTCGTTCTTCTGTAGCTGTTCCTCCAAATTTCTGATGGCTTCATTTTTCAAATCGACATGTTTCCGTAATTCGAGCAAACTCCCACTTTGATGATCAAATTCTTGAAGCTGAGAAGATAACCATTCAATTTTCTCTTTCTTGTCATTACATTCACCCTCTTTCCTCTGCAAAGATGTCGTAAGATCGTTTATCTTGGATTCCAAGAACTCATTCTTTAAATTAAGTTGCTCCTCTTTTTCTTTTGTCTCAGTCCTAATAGAAAAAACTTTATTCTCCAATGACTTGATGGTTTCTTTCAACTGCAAAAGGTTTCGATTAGATGTTTGTAATTGTTCCTCAGACGAATTCAGACGTTTCTGTAATTCGATATTCAATTCGCGTTCTTTTTGTAGTTCATCATTAAGTGTTGTCAGTTCCGATGTTTCTTCTTTTTCCGCTTTTACTTTCAAAGAATTGTAATCTTTATTGAGTTGTTGATATCTGTGCTTCAAGTCTTGAAGTTCCTCCAGAATTTCTAAATTTTTAGCAATTTCACCATCACTAGAAACATTATTCAGAAACTTTAAAAGACTTGTACATTTAATTCTCAAATTATAGTTTTCTGTTTGTAATTTTTTCAAGCTTATCTCCGTTTCCTTTAACGGATTTGAAGTCAAGTTATCCGTATTCTCGTATGCTTTTGACAAAAGATCTGATGTCAGATTCTTTTTCAGGTCTGGCAAATCTTGATGATTTAAATGTTCCGGAAGGGTTTCATCAAAAGTAGTGTCTTGAAACAGGCGCGTAGAATTGAACGTTTCATCCGACGCGTTATTATTCCTGTGTCTGCGTTTGTCTGTAACAAGCTCGCTGGTTTGTTGTTCCAGAGGTCTCTTTAAGCCATTTTCATTCGTCGAATCACTTTCTCCTTTCTTCTCCTTAACATAACCAATAGGAGTGAACTCATAATCCTTCGTCCTCTTACCGGAAGGTGTTTGTGCAGTTGACGACATGAACTCTGATTGAATAGCCAAGTTCATGAATTCTCTCTTAACTCATCAATCAGTTGGAAGCATTAGTGTTTGTTTTGTTTTGTTTTTTTTTTTTTTGTGAACGTCTATACCATGCCAATTAAGATCGCGTTTTAATTACCCGCAAAAATGTGTCTGACAGTATTTAATGTGTCAGAGATATATAAGGAGTTTTATATATGCACTAATCTGCTAACTATGTATTGTCTAAGTACGTTGTTTGTTTTTTCAATATTTTGAGACTTTTATTTAGTTATTTTTGAATTTATACTTTTAATCAGTAATTTTTACGTTAATTTTAAAACTCGAAATCACTTTTATGATACGAAAAAGTATAACTGAATTCTTTTCTGAGGCCTTAAATGTATAATCTTTATTAGAGGATGCACTATATTACGAAGTATTATTCAACATATTTAAATTAAGCGACCATTTTAGCTCTTTATATATATAATCGACATCACCCCAGTCATCTTTCCCACGGTCAAGACACTCGTTGGAGGAAACAAGTCCATTTTCTTGCAATAACTTCCAAAGTACAGAGCGCTCATTATCATATTTAGGACGAATTGGCAGCTCGAGGTAGACAGTTCCACTGTGAGAAAGGAATTTTTTTATCATTTGAACTATCCAAAGTGGATGGTGTTCCGAATAAATAGGATCTGCAATTAGTATGGTATCGAATTTGCTTTCTCCATGCTCAGATGTGAATGTGGATGGATCCGTCCAATCTAAGACACAAACATTGACGTTGCAGAGGCTGTTTAAGGCGGTGTTGTGCTTAAGGTTTTCAACAATATCCGGTAAGTCTGTTAAATACACAGCACTTGTGTTTTGGTGCGAAAGAGCATAAGATATGCCAACCAGCCCAGTTCCTGCACCAAGTTCGAGGACTCTTTTACCTGTTGGGATGTTGACAACTTTTTGTGAAAGAATCAAAGATGAGCCCCATGTCTTGAGCCCCAAATTATCTGAGGTAAGTGATGGTTCACGTAACTTAATTTCACGTTGTAGTCCTTCGATTCTGAAAATTCTCGTCATTGTTGGTTGTGCAGTCCTACCACATTTCTCTGAAATCCTTGAGCTTGTTTGTTTTAATATCTCATCCTTCAGAGAATGATTACTTGATTCAAATTGTCCTAAAATGGATGTATAATACTTAAGCATTTCTTGCTGATGACATTTCCCCGTCAGTCGTGGTATCTTCTTGCATATTTGTGACCTTGAAAGCAGTAAATCATTTCTCCATAACTGATAATATTCTACCGTCTGATCTATCATTTGAATAGTGATATCTTTCTCATTGCATATACTTTCCCAACTATCTTCAACATCAGCATTTTCCGAAGTACTGAAATTTACCTGAGAATTTGGCTGTAGGAGAAGAAGAACACAGAGTATAACTTCCGGAGAGGCAAACCGAATATTGGGCAGATCAATGGGTTGAATTGGTTCATCATTTCTATTTTCCAATTCTTCTGCATTCAAAGAGGAACATAAAGACTCTGACATCGGTTTCGAATCATATATAAAACTCTCCACAGATTCGGATTCAATACTGGTTTCTTCCATAAATTTATCACCATCACAGTCATCCTTAGCACTTATGAAATCTAGAGGATCAAACATGCAGATCGGCTTTTTTTTACCTTTTCACCTTGTAAATTTCTTTGGTGTATTTGCAATGAGATTCATCGCATTAAGTTGATATTTATTTTTTTTAGTGCTAAAAAAAATTGATATGAATAAAGTTAGAAATAGTGAATTAACACAAGTTAGTTACAGGCTTCTTACAGATTCTACGAAATTTTGTAATGATTTAAGAGCTGCACCCGAGTGAATACTCTCTTCTGCGACTTGTACACCCTTTTTCCAATCTCTATGACCTTGACTCAAACAATATAACACCGCAGTGTTTAGAAGGATATAATCATAAATAGAGTTCTCTCCTTTGTGGTACTTGCCAGCAAGAATATGATCTTTTAGCATAGCTGCATTTGCCACAGGTCCCAAAGAAGGGCATTCGTTTAATGGATGTTCCTGTAGATCGAAATCAGATGGGTGAAGAGTAAATGTGTTAATTTCCCCATCAATACCAACATTCCAAACTTGTGTTAATCCGATTGGAGAAACCTCGTCTAGGCCACATTCACCCCAAACCACGAATGTTTCACTATCAGGATAAATGAGCTGAGCTGCCCGTGCATACTCAGGCGCCAATTCCTTGGAGTACACACCAAGAACTCTTTTCTGAACATTTGAAACAGGATGCAACAATGGACCTAAAACGTTAAAAATGGTAGGAATACCCATAAGTCTGCGAAGACCTGCTACATGTTTCATACCGCCATGGAAATACGGAGCAAGAAGAAACAGAAAAGAGTTCTTGTGCCATATCTCGGGCAAACTTGTCGCAGTGACTTTAGATGAGTCACATCCTAACACGTTGATCAAATCACCTGCTCCTGAGTTCGAAGTAGACGCTTTACCCCCATGCTTACATACCTTAAGACCAGAAATACCCGACGCAACAATAGCAGAGGATGTCGAAACATTAAATGTGTTTTGTCCATCACCACCCGTACCAACAATATCAATAACAATATCACTTGTATCAATCAACCTGTCCGAATCAACCAAACTAGAAAACTTAAGTACTGCAGCGGCAGCAGCAGCAATGTATTCCGCCTTGTGATCCAAACCTGTAGCTCTTAGGGCTGCAAAAAATGTCGCTATTGGAACAACCGTTTCAACCTTGCAATCATATTCATCTTTCGATAAAGTTTCTATCGCGTAAATGATACCGTCTTGTAATTCAACTGGTGTCAACGTCGGTGGATGTAATAAAAGCTTCTTGGTCAGATCTCCTATTTTCATAATGTATACGTTCGAATCCTTCTTTCTGTATTTAACTAACCTATTTCCTACAACTTCCTTTCTTCTTGAAAGTGTTAACTGAAATTCAATTCGTCTATCCACTTTTCAACATATTTATGTACTGTTAATTACTGAAACAACTATTCAAGAAAATATTCCCATGAAACACAACATTGCAATTATATTTAGCATATATATTGCCATCAAATCGTATTCTAAACTTAAGCAATTTACCAATCAATTTGTTAAAGAAATTAACCTTTGTCATGAATTTAATAAGCGTATTATTACTAGTTGATTGATCTTTTCGATCAACGTATAGTCATGTGACAATATGTACAGTCATGCACGTGACCTATGAGGCGTGGCGGATGTGAAACGCATTTTTGTTACCCTGCCATAATTCAATTCTTGAACACGAAGATGAAAACTAAAAACAGATACAGATAGATCAATTGAACAATGATTAGCATAAGGAATTGGAAAGTATTGTTTTAGAGTTGAAGGTAGTGATACCAGAGTTGATAAAGACGAAAGTTGGAACATCAATCTTTCTCAGAAGGGTATAGGAATTTTTTTTAACGGATATAAGAGCCATGACTACGGAGGATTTGGTCGGGATTTCCAACTTGCCTAATCAGATCTATAAGTTGGTATCGAAAAAAGGTGGTACACTTACGTTGCTGACATGTGGTGAAAGTGGATTAGGTAAAACAACGTTTATCAATACTTTGTTCCAGACGAGTTTGAAATCGGTCGATGCCCAGACCAGCCGCTCGCTACAGGGTCCTATAAGGAAGACAGTTGAGATTGATATTTTACGGGCAGAGTTGGTAGAGAAGAACTTCACTTTGAAGTTGAACGTGATTGACACGCCAGGATTTGGTGACAATGTGAACAATAATAAGTCGTGGCAACAGATTATCGATTTTATCGATGATCAACATGATTCATTCATGCGTCAAGAACAACAGCCATATCGTAACATAAAATTTGATCTCAGAGTTCATGCAGTTCTGTACTTCATTAGACCAACAGGCCATGGTTTGAAACCGCTTGATATCGAGACAATGAAAAGAATTAGTAATTGTGCAAATTTGATTCCTGTGATCGCCAAGGCAGATACACTAACCGCTACGGAACTTCATGATTTCAAGTTAAGAATTAGACAAGTAATTGAAGCACAAGAAATCCGTATCTTCACTCCTCCACTAGACGAGTCTCAAGATGATCCTGCCGCGATTGAGCATGCCAGACAATTGATCGAATCTATGCCTTTCGCTGTGGTGGGGTCCGAGCAACAATTTGATAATAGCAATGGAACAAAAGTTCTTGCTAGGAAGTATCCATGGGGCCTTGTTGAAGTCGAGAATGATCAACACTGCGATTTTCGTAAATTGAGGTCACTCTTGTTAAGAACCAATCTTCTAGATTTAATTTTGAGTACAGAGGAGATTCATTATGAGACATATAGAAGGCTTCGTCTGGAATCTCATCTTGGAGGAACCGATGGAGAAACAGATACTGAGAAGAAAACCAACTTTTTGGCAGCTCCTGCTCGGAAATTATCTCATAATCCTAAGTTCAAGGAAGAGGAAAATGCTCTGAAGAAATATTTCACTGATCAAGTGAAGGCGGAAGAGCAAAGATTCAGACAATGGGAACAAAATATTGTTAACGAGAGAATTAAACTCAATGGTGATTTGGAAAAGATTCAACTTGAGGTTAAAAAACTTGAAGATCAAGTCTCTTCCCTAAAAGCAAGAAAACGTTAATGTTGATATATTTCTCATACCTTTTCCTTGTAGTGTCTATATTTCCCATCCAATGTAAAATTCGGCCACAATTAAAATGGCTATGTTTAACGTTGGTTCTAATCATCTGTATGATCTATTTTATTATTGATATATTGAATTATGACTCCTTTTTATGGTTGGAATAAATGTTTATTCCTATTTAATTTGATGGTATTTCTCTTGAACATATAGAGTATTTTATATAAAATGGTAAACAATTCCTTAAAAAAAAATTTATAAATTCAAATCTTATGACAACTCATCGAGCCATTAATTTATTCCAATTCAGAAAGATATCTTTCTGCATCTAAACCAGCCATACAACCTGAACCAGCTGATGTAATGGCTTGTCTGTACTTGGAATCTTGCACATCACCAGCAGCAAAAACACCAGGAACGCTGGTAGTGGCAGTACCTGGAATTGTCTTTACGTAACCAGCATCATCTAAATCGATTTGACCTTCAACAATCTTAGTAGCTGGTGTATGACCTATAGCGTAGAATAAACCATTAACAGGCAGATCATATTCCTCATTAGAATTGACGTTTTTGACTCTCAAAGCGTTCAACAACTTACCATCACCCTTTGCCTCTAATGGAACAGTATTGTACAAAATCTCAATCTTCTCGTTGTTCTCAGCACGCTTTTGCATAATTTGCGATGCACGCATGTGATCCTTTCTAATAATCATATACACCTTCGAACCGTATTTGGTCAAGAACTGTGCTTCCTCACATGCAGAATCACCACCACCGATCACTGCAAGTGGCTTGTTTCTGAAAATTGGTACCGCACCATCACATACCGCACATGCAGAAATACCTTGTTGCCAGTACTTTTCTTCACCTGGCAAGTTCAAACGTTTAGCTGACGCTCCTGTAGCAAGAATAACGGCATCTGTAGTCTCTGGTTCTTCATCTTCATTCATTTCTGTCCAGAACTTGAATGGTCTAGATGATAGATCAAGCTTAGAAACTGTTTCAGTGATAATAGAAGTACCAAACTTAACCGATTGTTGTTTCATTCTATCCATCAACTCAGTACCAGTCATTCCCTCAGGGAAACCTGGGAAATTCTCAATCTCTGTAGTAGTTGTCAACTGCCCACCTGCTGCAATACCATTAGCCATGAACCCTTCATACAAAACAGGCTTAATTTCAGCTCTAGCTAAATAGATAGCTGCTGTGTGAGCTGCTGGTCCTGAACCAATGATTGTAACTTTGTGATGTCCCATTCTTTTTAAGTTTATCTGTATTCTATTAACAATATGTTTGTTTGAGTTAAACATAGATAAGAATTATATATTAACTAATACTAACTCCCCTAATTACACCTATAAATCTTGCAAAACATGTTAATATATATATGACTTCTCAAAATTTTCTTCATTTGTCAATTTTTTTTTTTCTCGTTGAGATCGAGATTAAAAATTACTAAAAACCGATGGCCATCTAGACTACAACGATAAAAGTGTATGAAAGAAACGGAAGGAAAGATGAGATGAGACAAATAAGCGAACCTAAATAATATTATATGCGTGAGTGATATGATGAAGTGTATAGATGAAAAAGAATTGATAAAATGGAAGAAGAGTCACGTGGTCCCAAATGGGATTACCATAATAATTTAAAGTATAGTTGTAGCTGTTAGATGGGGTGTAGGATATATATAAGTATATATGTAGAGATTGAATTGTTCAGACAAAAGTTGGAAGCTCACTACCCCACCAGTCCCATGGGTCGTTAAACCTGATATTCTTGTTGAGAGCAGAAATCTGGTTTAGTTCGGTTTCGGAGAGAGTGAGAGCAGAGTCGATTTGGAGGTTTGTTTGAAGTCTTTCCTTCTTTGAAGATTTTGGAATGACGGCAATTTTGCGTTGAGTTGCCCAGCGTAAAAGGACTTGTGATGGTGTGACATTATGAGTAGAAGCGATAGACTTGATGACATCATGCTCGAACAGTGTTGGTGTGTTGAGTGCCTTTGCGTTCTGGAGTTCCATAAATGACAAGGGACCGAATGAGGAGTAGGCTACAATTTGTAGCCCAATTTTTTTTGCATACTTTACCAGTCTCTCTTGTGTCAAATATGGATGATGTTCGATTTGCAGGGCTACTGGTTTGATACGCGCGCCTCGCAATAGGTCCTGAATCAACGCACCATTGAAGTTTGAAACACCTAAAGACTTGACAAGTCCCTCGTCAACAAGTTTTTCTAGTGCTCTGTACGTGTCGATGATTGGCACATCGGCTTGAGTGATAACACCATTGGCAGAGTCCTCCTCGCTGGTGTAGAAGCCAGGTGGATACTTCTCCTCCATAGGAACGTATTTGAATGCTAGCGGAAAATGAATATAAAAAAGATCCAGATAATCTAGTTGCATATCGTCCAAAGATTTCTGCAACGCTTTCCTAACATGGTCTGGATGATGAAAGCTGTTCCACAATTTAGAGACAATATACAATTCATCTCTCTTGACCAACCCTTCATCAATGGCCTTTCTTATGCCCTGTCCAACTTCTACTTCATTTCCGTAATCTTGTGCTCCGTCGAAAAGCCTGTACCCTAATTTGATGGCTTCGTAAACCTGCTCTGCACAGACTTCTTTGTCGATTTTCCAGCAACCCAGGCCAACCAATGGCATCTTTTCACCATTATTTAACGTCACTGTTTCTGATAAGTAGCTCATCTTTTCTTCTTTCTATTCTACACTGTTAGCTTTGCCAGTCTTGTCTTCTTACAAAAAAACTCTTGCAACTCATTTACGTTTTAATTCTGCTTTCTTTCGAGAACCATCTTGTTGCGGTCACCCTTTATATATTTCTATTTTTCATCGAACTAGTATGAATTTCCATTTATTCCATAGATAACAACATATTCTATTGTTTTGCTCTGTATCATAAGTTTCCACGCCACTAGTGTACGGTTGTGCCTATATTGTATATTGCATAGGGTTACGGGCTTTATGCTGTTCTAGGAATTTACAGTTTGAGTAACGGATTAAATATTTAAGTATTTCTTAATATTGTTCCGCAGTAGAGTGAAAGAAAGATACAGAGAGGGAATATCTTGATATTATTAAAGCAGCAGCAGTTGTTGTTGTTGCAGTTGTTGTTGTTGCATACAACGTTTAAATGGGGTTTATTGTTTTCATTGTATGTCAAGTTATGAGTATATTGATTTGTATATACGAAGATGCAATGAAAATAGAGATCTCGTCCAACAGTTGAAAAATCCATTCTCATCTTGCATATGCACATGAATGCTCAGATGATCAATCTATTAATATGGATATATGCCATAAATTTGTAGTGGCATTGACATTCTAGAGCCACAATATTCTTAGATAGAGGATATTAAATAAATTATTGGTGCAAAAAGTCAAAATTTTAATGCTAATGAATTAATGGTGTCAATTCGTCTGATTCTAGCTGACGGATGAGCTGATCATCTGCATAGAGGACGTAGTGCTGATAGAAGTAGAACAAGTCGAAAAGTGCAGTTCCTGCACTTCCAACAATAAAAGGTAGTTCGTTCATTATGAACGTGACTCTATCAGGTGCTGAAATGAACGCACAGCTTGTGAAAATGGAAAGTGTGTAAGTTAGGTTTGCCAGCAAAGTGCTGGCAAACAACAATGGGGAGAGGCCGTCTGTACTCTTTCGACGATGGTTCTTGATTAATTGCGGGATTCGGGCAGAAAAGTATGCCATTGCACCGAACCAGGAAAGAGTTTGACCTAAGAGAGTATGTGCATTATTGTGACTAGCTTGCAATGGCGAAGAGTCATCGGAAGATACTGCTGCGAAAACAGGTAATGAAAAGGCATTTGAGAGCGATGGTTGGCTGAATAAAAATGAAAATAACCACCACCGTCTGGATGTATGAAACTTTACACTTGGATTGGAGCCACAGCTACGTACTAATCGCAAACGTTCTTCAAAAGTGGCAGATTCATGCCCAGGTGTTGCCAATTTGTTCTTGTGCACTATACCATAGTAAAAATACTGACCGCAAAGCACCAAATCATTAGCCATATAATACGTTGCTAACAAAATTTGAAAATGAAGCTGTCCTGTGAGAATAGCACCGATAAGACCAGTCACATCACCCGTTAACCAACAAAGTAAAAACACTGGAGATAAACCTTCCACGCTTTTATCTCGATATGTCTCAATTAAC
Organism: Kluyveromyces nonfermentans; assembly: GCA_030569915.1. NCBI lineage: Eukaryota > Fungi > Ascomycota > Saccharomycetes > Saccharomycetales > Saccharomycetaceae > Kluyveromyces > Kluyveromyces nonfermentans. Next base: position 43,167 of record JAJLUD010000016.1, read on the forward strand.
TGAGGAATTTGAGCTACAAAAGAAGTCATGAATGAGATTCCTCCAGATGCTGCACTTATTTGAGGCCAGAAACCTTCTGCACACGAAGTATAGTTACTCATGAAAATAGATGGATATATCCCAAAAACACTCCTTTTCTTGTTAGTATTCTAAGTATTTTTTGATTTTATTAGCTTTGAGGCTACTTCACCTCACAGTCTCTTAATATGTTATCGTGTTTATAAATATTGTTATTAATGCACCAATAATCCGATGTTCATGTTTTTACAAATGTTATTCTTTATCTATATTGATGATTCATTTGTCTTTAATTTCACTTTGATATAAAATTTCCGCAGAAATTCAATCAATGAGAAAAAAAAAAAAAAATCATCATCCCTTCATGGTTTTAAAAATGGTAAATTCTAAGTTGAAAGTTTAAAGAAACTAAATTGTTCTGATAACATATCTATTATTGTAATATATGAAGCGATTTGTTATGATACAGAGCATATAACTCAAGTGCTTATGTGTAATAGTAGAAGTTGAACGTTATTTCTATCCTTATTGTTTTTTATTTGGTTTGTTTTTTCAATTAAAACTTCTTATAGTAGTATGCCCATTTCTCCATAAATCTATGCTGTTGCGTTCTGATACTGTCATATTGATCTGATAAGCAAAGTAGTTTGAAATCAGCGGGAAGCTGATCTAATTCTATTAAGTCATTCCAGCCAAAATGGTAGTCTAACATAATAGTCAAGATCATAGAACAAAGGATTTTGTAGTTAACGGGTATATATTTCTCCTTGAAGGCATCCCAATTGGTATTTGTTAAATGAGTCTCCCAGTTTGAGTCGAATGGAGTGCTTCTTGAATTTTCTACGATAATTGTATCCAGGACCCACATAAAATGATCGTGATCAAGTCTTGCAAAACAATTCCAAGAAGTCGAATAATTCAATAATCTTTGGTTAAATTCTTTTTCGAAAGAGGGATCAGTTTTCAAAAACTTAGCCATAACACCCCTTTTAGACACGATTCGAGAATCGAACTTATCACGAGTAGAGTCGCTAAAGCATGTAAGCTGAAGCAGGTTGACTGTTTTCCATGTCTGTTTGATGTCGAAACCATCTAAAAGTAGATGATACATAATGTATTGATCACCAATTTGTAAGCCCAACTTTGAAATTGATTTCCATTGCAGTAGTTTGACCAAGTTCTTTCTCATTTCCGATGACAAGTTGACAGGCATGGTATCCAGAAGTCCTTCAATTTCTAGTTGATGATTCTTTGGGAAAGGAGTCATTTTTGATTTGATTATTTTTTCCAGATGTTCAAAAGGGTCGATATATTTGGTGGAAATTATGCTGTATTCGCTGTCCAACAATATGCTGAATACAAAATATCTTTTGTTCGGTGTAATACCAGTTTCCCAAGCTATTTTCTTCAAATCGCGTAGGGAGCTCTTCCTAGTGAGACCTCTATCAATTAACAGAATTAATTTTTCCCTATTAGTTTCATCTCTTATTTCTTGTTCGTGCCTTCGTGAACTACTTTCGAGCTTCTCTATACTTGCGATACTCAACGTCTTCCTCACAACAATATCATGATGCTTCTTCTCTTCCTCATCTTTGGGAGGTAGCCAGGGTGGTCTTGTGCTCGAAACCAAAGAAACTTTGTTCCCGCTGACAAGTTTCAAATCTTCCATACCCTCGTCGCTTGCGCTCTTAAAGTTCATTGGTAATGTTTCTGCGGATCTTGTGCGTTCTAATAACTTCGTTTTACTCAAAGTATTTTCGGATTGCAGATAGACTCTATTCAAATTTTTGCCCACTTGATTTAAATATTCTAGGTCAGAAACCCTTTGTAGACCAGGTATAGGAGAAGGGGGCATATTTGTTGAATCAAGAGTTTCGATTGGTTTACTTAGATTAGGAACAGATGTGCGATTTTTCCGTTGTGAATAGAATACAGAACCATTAGTCGCTATTGGAATATTGGTAATAAGCTTTTCATCTAAAATATCATCTGATTTGGACACTTCATCATAATATAATTCTTTTTGCTTTATAGTGTGTTGCAAGCGTATTTTATTCTGTTCTCTTCGTATCCTATATCTTTGGGATGGTGTCAAGGACTTAAGAGTAGGTTCATGAGGAAGGGAAGGTACACTTTTAGAATATAACGGCAAGTTAGGAGGCGCATTTATTTTTGTGTTGGAATCTGCTCTATTTCGTCTTATAGGATTATGACCATTGAATTGTGGAGTAGCATGACCTACTGGAGAAATACCACCATTTGTATTTTTGCTAAACACGTAAGTTGTGCTGAGTGACGCGGAGGTATTACCAACTTCGACCGTATGTTCAGATGTATCAGTGCTAGAAATAACCTTATCCGTATGGTACGACCCATCAGGATTTTGTCCCTGCTTCTTTACTTTCAAACCATTATTTTCGTCACCATCTTCAAGTATCGACGTCCCACGAGATGAATCCTTGGAGGAAACACCATCAAACGAGAACAAGTCACCATCCGTATTTATCGAATCGTTTGAAATGGGTCGTTCGGTCTTGGCTAATATATTTTTCCGATTCGGCGGTTTAAAGTCCAAAACCTCTACATCCTCTTCCGTTTGCTCTCTAATGCTAGATTTCAAATCTGAAGTTTTACAAGGCTCTGCCCCTGCCATGTTCATCAAGAGATTCTCGCTCGGCCTGCGAGTAAAACCCGATCCAACAGTCTTGCTGTTCGTACTATTACTGTAACCTGAAACCAAAGAAGAATCAGTCGACCGATGGTCCTGAGGTTTCCCCAGATATGTTCCCGTTTTACGTCCTTTGATGTAGTCTGTTTCCATATCCGCTTACCACCACCTAAATCGCTTTTCCTTGATGTTCGATGCTAATATTCTTTCAAACGATTGTAAAAACTCCAGAAAACAAAATCTGTATCGTAAACGAAATCAAAACAGTCTGCTATTTACTGTTTTCTGTAGAATAGTTCACAGATTGTTGCCTTTATGTCTTTTTTTTTTTTGCTTTCGGAACGATCTCTTAAGCAACTATTGAAAACGCGACTTTTGACGCTATTAGATTGTAATAATAACGTCACCCTAACGACTGATGGGCTGCTTTGGTATATTGATTTTTTACACTGAAAGTTACTGAAAACTAACAATGTTTTTATAGTATAATACAAAACAACTACTTCTAGAAAACGTGGAATGTTAGAATTGATTTAACTTTTTTTTTTTTTTTAATTTATTTTCTCTATTCATTTTGTTTTATTTTGTTTTATTTTGTTTTATTTTTTTTTTCTAATTTTTGTTTCACCTTTTTCTACTTTTGCTTTTTGTTTCTCGACCTCCGTTTCCTTTCTTTGATCTATCTTTACTTTCCTATACTAAGTAATTTTTTCTTTAGAGATCTAAAAGAAATATTTAAAAATTGTACAAGAATAAAATTTGCACGAAATAGCATCGGTTATAATGTTTTTAGTTGAAACAAGAGGTAAGAATGTAAGTTCAGGATTTGATGAGAAATGAAGAAATTAATATGACGTGATATGTTTTCAATTTTTTATTTGTAGTGCGTTATATGTTAGATGAGATAGTAAATAATATAGACTATGCTACATAAGAGTTGTATGCATGTAAATGAGTAGGAATTTATTCAGTTTACAAAATGTTGTTGTTCAGGATAGTTCCTCCGGGAATTCCTGTGTTAGAGAGTTGCGTAAGGTTTGTTCCATAACAGAGAGGCTATCTTCAAAGGCCTTAAGCAGAGCATCGAGTTCAGCCAAGACTATGGGTTTGTTGTCAACTCTGTGGTCATCGTGGACATCGAGGAACATGTCCATAGAAAGTGCTTTAGGAGGTGGTTCCATTAACAATCGAGTTGTTGGTGTCGGGGCGATTGAGGTAGTGGAAGTGGTTGTAATGGAAGTGCTAGTGGAAGAGGGAGTTGACGTATTTGGAATGATAGCATTGTTGAGATGATCTACGGAGACGCTATTGTTCCTGCTGGAAGTACTGGTACTGGTACTTCTCTTTCTTGGCTTCATCAGATCACCGATTCGTTTTTCACCAACAGGAGTCATTGCGATGGGCATTTGAGTGCTGCTTGTGTTGAAGCCAAATTGATTGACCGTTTGTTGTGGCTGTTGTGAATCATCTGTATGAACTGAAGTTTGACTAACATCGAGTAATTTGTTTGAGGTCATGATGGATGATGGAGAAGGCATTTGTAATTTAAGATTTGGATGATTTTTTTTGAAGTCTCTGTTAATTCTGCTAGGTTCTTGATTTCCATTCCTCTCTGGTGGGATATTCATTGATTGCAGTAGGATGTCATTAGAAACATGTAGTTGTTTCATAGACAAAGGTGCAACTGCATTTGGCGATATTTCCTGTTGCTGGGCTTCAATAGTTTTTTTCTCGGGTGATACACTAAAAATGGCCTTTGGTGGTGATGGGGAATGTTGTTGAGAGATTGAACCGTTTCCTAATTTACTTGTATTGACTGGAACATTTCCTTGTGGAGAAAAAGCGTGACTAAACCCTTTATCTTCGGAGATGTTTTTATTAGTGCTGAAATTACTGGTTCCTTCCGGTCTCGTGACTGTTTGTGTTGAAAGTTGGCCGCTAACAGTAGGGCGCCTTTGTAATCCTGTTGTGGTCTTATGGCTCATCGAAGATATCGTTGAAGATCGTGGTTTCGTATTCATTTGCACAACAGGCTCTTTTGTTGTTGGTAATTCTTCTGGAATTTCAATTTCAATTGGCGTAGGCAATATTGATGCACTTTTAGCTCCTGATCCAATACCTGACTTAAAATTGGTCTGTATCATGGTGAGAGCAGGTGTACTTTGGCTATGTGCTGACCTTACATCAGGTCTTAATTCAACATCTTTTTCTCCATGCACAGATGCATTGGCTTGTATACTAAAGGAAGAAAGCGTTTTATTAAGTTTTGGGAATTCAAAATTTTCTTCGTCCGTCTCCTCAAATAATTTAAGTAATTCTTTCGATGCTTTAGATTCACTACGTTTTGTAGCTGTGATATTGGTTCCAGTTGCTGTACTTCTTGAAATATTCTTGCCAGTTGTAGCACCAGTATTATGATAATGTTTTGTAAAATGAGTAGTCACTTGATTTGAGGGTGTATTATTGCCTTGAATGGTGGAAAAATTTCCAGTTGGATTTCCAAACGTTTTACCCATTGTAGATTCATTGTATATATGGTAAGATGGCTTATTGGAATTATAATACTCCTCTTCAGGGTATGCATAATTGATTTCTTGCTGGGAATATCTTGACCAATCTGTTTCTTCTGGAATAGCATCCATATTAATGTCATTTTCTAAAATATACTCTTTTGAACTCAAAGAATCAAAATCCCATTTAACATCGATGGTATTCTGTGATTCCTCATTAGCTGAATGTTGTGAAGACGGATTTGATGAAGCTAGTGATAAATTTTCACTTTGTCTTAAATGCAAATTAGAATCCTCATCCAATTTAGATTGCTTGTTTTTCTCCCTGTACAACAGAAATCTGGTAATCAGCTCTCTTAATATTACAGTACTTGCGCCTTTCTCTTGTTTTATAAGTTTGCTTTTGAAAAGTTCATCTGCTGTTGGTCTTTGTTTTGGATCTTCATCCAAACAAAGCGCAATGAACTCTTTCAATGCAAGAGAATATTCCTTTCCTTCTAGCCGCGGTGGCTTAGACTTCGTGATCATCTGCATCGCTCTCAAAGCTTCTAAATGACAATACGGTGGGTTTCCTGTTGCAACTTCATATGCCGTTATTCCAAGCGACCAAATATCGACTTTAGTATCATAATAAACGCCTTCCATAATCACTTCAGGTGCCATCCAATATGGCGTACCAGCCATAGTCTTCCTCCTGAGCATCCCTTGAGAAAGTTGTGCTGCTACCCCAAAGTCACAAAGTTTCACATTTCCATTGTTCGAAATCAGAATATTTGCCGCTTTGATATCTCTATGAATAACATTATCTCTATGAATCGACATGAGTGCAACTAAAATTTCCCTCATGATCACACCAATGTATCGTTCATCAATAATTCCCGGTCGAAGCAACGTTCGCAGAGAACCACCTGCACAATGTTCCATGATCACCCAAAGTTTCGTGTCATTAAGATGCGAGCCATAATAGTGTGTGATGTTAGGTGTATGTTTTAACGACGACAGAAATTGAATCTCTTTCTGGATATCTGATACTTCGTCCTCTGGACTGTCCAAGTTTAATACTTTTATAGCATAAACTTGCTTTGTTTTTACGTGATACGCCTTGTATACAATACCAAACTTACCTCGTCCGATTATCTCTGTACGTTTAAACAAATCAGTTACAGCAGGAGAATTACTTGTGATTGTTCCTGTACCACTTGACATGACTTCAAACAGACGACCTGTTCACTTAAGCCCTTGGGTGTCTTGGTAATTTCCGTTAAAAACCTTTCAGTATTTATTTGTTGATCCTGATTATATGTTTCGACGTAGAGTAGCTTACTTTTTTAGAAGCACTTCTGACATTTTGCCAAGTACAGGAAAGATATGTAATTTTATTACCCGGTCTTATATTTTGGCTCTGTTTTTTATTTCTTATTTTTGTTTTTTTAAAGTGAAAAATAAAAAGGTTCGAACAGGAAAGCGATGAGATAGATGATGTCAGCCAGACAGAGAGAAATGATCTTAGACAAGACCTTCAGTCTAGTTTTAAAACTTGTCTAGGAACCCTAAATCAGTAATTTTGGTAAATAACTTTAGATATGTATGTGTTTGCTGTAAAATATGCAAATGAAGAATATGGTAGAAAGTTGAATCTTTTTGTTTGACAGCCGGGCAAGAGGCATACAAAAGAATGTACGGTTAAATTTTATATAAAACCATAACAATACGACCAGTTCGTGAGATGTACGGATAAAATCGGTGAATAGCATGTGCATAAGTGTTCATAGTACTTGTGACAGTTTTAAAGGAAATTTTCCTCTTTCATTCCCCTTCTATGTAGATATTTTTAAGGCACAAGTGGAAAATATTGAATTAAATGCTCGAAAGAAAAAGTCAATGATGATCGTCTAACAACACGTGCAGATAACAGAGAAGAAGCAACAAGAAGGTAGGAGTGGACGAATTTCATTTATGCTCAACGTACAGCGTGGTAACATAATGTTTTTAGGTACCGTACCGATCACAGGATCTATGTGTGGTCGGTTCCAAATACGAGCATGTATTCATGAACAACGATGGAAGAATCGATATTCATCTACACTGTCAAAGGAAGAACTTTACAAACTAGTGGAAACCATTAACCAAAAGAAGCAATGGAGCACTCTGTCTAGCAATACAGATGTGCGAGCCTTTGTGCTGGGTAATTTTTCAAAGTCTTCGGATGAGAGTGTTCGGGCTCTTTTACAATTTAAACGTAAAATGGTACGATGTTTCAAACAGAGATATTCTATTGCACTAAAATACATTTGTGAAGGGCTACCTACAGAATCGGATCGGTTAAAGTTTTCGTCAGAGTTTTTATTATACGTTGGGCCCAAAAAGTATGAATATTTTATACGAGCTCTTTCGTGCATTACAAATGACGAACGTATGAGTCGAGATGAAAAACTTCAAGAAATTTACAAGTATATTGAAATTCACGGGAAGTTAAATCCTGAGGTCACCAAATCTAGCGGGATCCTTCTTACTGCTGATATTCATGAATGGTTTTACCGAAATATTCCAAAGCAACAATGGATTCAACACTACATTTTCTTGGTGGAAAACAATGTTAAGATATCAGGTCACTTTGCAGAAATGATGCATAGAAAACTATTACAAGGATCCCAAACTGAATTTTATGTTGCAACTTTCCAACATTTTCTCAAGAAACCAGGGAATGAAGAAATTTTTGTCAATAAATTGTGCATGGTCCACTCGTTCAAGTCTATGAAGAAAATAGTTGATTTATTGATACAAAAGAAAGAATTCACGCATATAAAATTTCATCTCTGTGGACTGACACAGAAACTCGAAGAATTTCATGCGCAGAGGTTGAAGAAAAGTGAAGGCTCGTCATCCACCTATATTATTGAATTTTTACAAACGTTACAGTCTTTTGCAAGAGCTTCAGGTAACATTGACATGTTTATGGAAATAATGAAATCTGTTACTGAATTCATCTCTACGAATACCCCCGCTTGGATAATAAGAAAATCATTTTCAGAGATCCTAACTTTTTTTCAACAGAGTGGCAACATAGAAGCTGCATTTAAGATAATGTCTCTATTAGATTCCTATCCGATAACAAAAACGAATACTATATTTACTAACGAACTAATTGGTAGAATTCTTTTCTCTTTACGTCAATATAATGATCCTAAGTTAAGTGCCTCCTACTTGCTTCGAACATATGATTTGACGAAAACTCGCTTACTTATGAATAACTTTGGACTGTGGTGTCTTATCTTCGAAGGAAAATTTGGGCATCTTCAAGACAATATCATAATAAATGAAAATTTTAATGAAAAAGCTATAAGTATAAACGTTCCAAAAGATTTGCATATGTCGGGTGTACCAGATTGGGTTGTCCTAAATGAGTTATACCTTGTTACATTTAATCACTATCGTGCTAAGTTAACGAAAGAGGAATATAGAGAGTTACTTGTCAACTGTTACCAGGCGTACATTGACACTTTAAAAAAGTCTCTTCCAGCTAAGCTGAGGAAAAGCATTGATACAAGTATTCTAAAGGCTTTTATACACACAATAAAGTACGATTTGCGTGATGATAGATTGGCGTACGATTTCCTTATCCATTTTTTTTCAATACGAGTTGAACCACGTCTTACTCGTGAAAATAGTCCCTTTGGTCTAGTTCTATATCAAAATCGATCTTTGACTCAGCAAGAGTTTAGTAATGTTCTTCAATTAATGCATCGATTTAATGAACCGATGGATCATAAAATAATGATAACATTGATACAAAGGTTTTTGCAATCTGGAAATTACGAATCAGCACATCAATGGTATCAAAAATTTTTAGATAGTGGTTACACCCTAAAACACTACTCACTTATACAAGCTGCAATTAGAAACTCATGGGATGTTCCAGAGTATGCATTGAAATATTTGCAGGAGAATGACGTTGATAGGGATGTGGATGAAGAGATAATGGAGGAGGAATATTTGCAGGAGTCTACAGACTCCATTCATGATGATAATCTGCTAGAAGTTGTACACGTACTAGGGCATAAAATGTATTCCAAAGAAGTTTAGTATTTTTTTTTCTTCACTTTTTGTATACTTATTGTTTATTCATTGTCTTCAATTGTAACATTGGTTCCCATATATAGCCATGAACATCGATTAATACCAAATTGAACATTGTCTTCCATTTAGTTTTTGAAAAGAAACCTAGAGCGAGTATTCCTGGTTATAAAACTGGGAAATATACACATAGGCCATGGATTTGGTCTTCAATACCTTTACTCTTAGAACGTTGTTGTCAATATAAAATTTCGTGCGTGCATCGAAAGAAGAAAAAAGATGATGAGAACTGTACCGTAATAACATTGAAAGCCCGCAAAGAGTAAAAGCTTTAAGATATCGTAGCAATGAATGCACTAATTGCACTCCTCTTACTACAGTTGGCCATTGTCAGCACTAAAGCATCTGTTCCAGCTCTTTTTTATTCCTATCATCTGTAAGTTAATTGAAATATTTGAACAAACGTGATATTTAAGTGGTTTCTGGATTTAGACATTGTACTAACCTATCTGGCCCGTGGTGTCCTTATACGTAGAACCCCATCGATATCATCATATATGTATGCGCACAATGCTGCCTCTGTATTATCAACTGAAGAATTCGAAAAGATTGCAAAGCAGATGATTTCACATTGTAATTCGGCAGCGTACGTGTTCATCAATCAACCTGGATTGACACCAAATGACTTCGGGCTTTATAAAGATGAAATGAAGTCGCTTCATAACTACGTATTTTCCAGCTCAACTGCTGTCGCTTTTGAAAAGGTTTCATTACCAAACTATGATATCTTCGAAAGTCTAATGAGCTACGCAATGAAAACCTGTCGGTTAGACGAAAGAATACATGTGATTGGCAATGATACAGACTCTTTCGAGCCGTACATTGACATATCCTCGAGGGCTATTAGGCTTGATTTCCCTCCATTAAAACCTGAAAATGAACTTGGACCGGATGACAAGAGTAGAGCTGAAACCCTGAAAGACTACGATATCTTTATAAGATATGTTTTAGGGCATATTCCAACCCCCATGCAAACTGTCTTCTATATGTCACTAGAAACCGATACTTCAGACGTGACATCTGATGATGATCTTCCAAGGATCTGGCCAGAGATCTTCCAAGATGATGCTAGAAGGATAGACATTGAGAAAAACAATCGTATAAACGACGAGGAGCCATACTACGCATCTTACAGACCAAAATTTGATACACCTAAGTACAACTATATTTCTGCTCTTGACCCTTCTTTCATTGAGGGGAACATTGAGATACTACGAATGATAGTGGCTTCTGTGGTACTTTATTTTGGCTTCCAAATAGCTGGTGTTCTTTATAGGAAAATGTCACCTCGAGTTGATAAGACTTTAGTTAAAAAAAAAAGTGAATGAATGAACGAATAAATGAATAAATCAACAGTATAATTGATGTGATATGGCTCTGATGCTTACACCAATTAGTCCTCTTCAAAATCTTAGTATCTATAACAATGTACAAATGCATACGTATTATAATTCTCAAGGTTAATTGGTACAAATTAACGACATAAAAAAAGACAACATCTAATCAGCCCCTCCTCCATCATTCGTAACACAGAGAAATCAAGCTAAACTTAAAAAAAGAATTGAAAAATGTCCGATAGTGAGAATGTATATCAAAATCAACGTTTCATCGATAATCCAGAATTTGTGGAGTGTTGTGATAACATTTCAAATGACCTTTTTGAGCTAAATGGGTATCTCTCAACCTTAAACCAATTCATATCGGCCTTGGAAAACCACGTAGAAGAGGGTAAAACCAACACTAAGGTCAATGAGAATGTACATAACAAGACTTTAGAACTTATTGAAAAGGGAAATGTCCTTATTGCTAAGGTTAGTAAGAGTATACATGCTATTGACAAAACTCCTGAAACAGATCTTGATAAAACAGATTTGATACGAAGGGAAAAGCTGACGCGTGATGTGAGATTTTCGGTGCAAGAGTTTAAAAAGTATCATCAACAGTTTCTTGTGGTCACAAGGAATATAAACGATAGAGCAAAAGCTGTCTTGGAAGAGTCCTCGAGTCCTCTGGAAGAAACTTTGAGAGAGGAACTTGAGCAACGCCCTTCTTACCAAATTGTGATCGAGAGGGAACCAATCAATAATGAGGAGTTGGTTTACCATCAAAATCTAATAGCTGAACGCGATCGTGAAATATCTGCCATCGAAAGAGGAATCACAGAATTGAATGGAATTTTCCAGGACCTAGGAAACCTTGTGCAAGAACAAGGACAGATAGTAGATAACATAGAGGCTAATCTTTATAATGTTTCCGATAACACTAGGATGGCTTCTAATGAGCTAAATCGAGCCATGAGATCTAGACAAAGCTCTAACAAACTTAGACTATATTTCTTGATGTTCTTGTTATTCTTTTTGCTTTTAGTTATTATTGCTGTTTTTAGTTGATACGTACTATTAAATACAAACTGCGTGGTTGAATTAATTGAGAGAATGGAGATTATTCTGAAAAATCCCAAATATTAACATTTCCATCATCACCTCCTGAAATCAGTAGAGTTTTACCGTTTACGTCTACCCATTTTACAATATTGACCTCATATATGCCATGAGCAAGTTCTTTCTTTGCAATTACTTCCCAATTTCCATCAATTTCTTTGTAGACAGCAAGCATCCCATCCGATCCTGTACTTGCAATATAACCATTGGAACCCCAGCTTACACTGTAAATTGATCTGGTATGAACTTTCGGAAGAATAGACTGCTGGACCCATTCTTGCTCGTAGTCATTCAAATCATCTAATAAACGCCAGATACGAATAGACCCATCGTCACTGCCACTACAAACACGGATATCAGTATTAGTTTTCTCAAAATCTGCTGACCATACTGTACCATCATGACCATTTAGGATTGCACAGCATTCCCAATCATCATCAACATCCTTCCATACTCTCAAACTATCATCATAAGAGCTTGAAACTAACATAGGTAATGAAGAATGCCATGTCACATGTTTCACATCCTGTGTATGTTCTTGCAACACACTTACACATTCGAATTCCTCGCCATATTCATCAGCCTCCCAAATCCAAATACTCTTGTCTCTGGAGCATGTTGCGAGCCATGTTCCATCCGAAGACCAAGCAACACATTTAATTTCATTCTCATGGCCTTCAATAACAGCTAAAAGCTCAGTTTCGGCAACTGGTTCATCCAGATATCCATTAGAATCTTGTCCCCAGATCGAAACCGTCGAATCAAAAGAGCCTGCAGCTAGGATATTAGAATGAGGCCTCCATGCTACACTTCTAACAGTCTTTTTATGAGCTGTGTCATCCAATTCCTCTAATACCTTGAAGTTATTGAGATCAACCAACTTTATTTTACGATCCGAACTACAGGTGGCCATAATACCATTTTTCACATCTAAAGACCAGCATTTACCATCATGTAAAGAGATAGATCGTTTTAAACTTATAGTTGCCATGCCTTGATTCCCGTTGAAAGCTTGTATTTATTGATATTTTCTCTTTCAAACTATTCAATTTGGCTCTGTGCAAATTATTTACAATCAATACGTATGAAATCTTATTTCCAAGAATAAATTGTATTCTCGATGGAAACATAAGTAAAAAAAGAAGAAACAAGATAAGAAAGCACAGCATTATTAAACCTTAGCTGTTTCAATGCGTATCTTACTTTTGGCACGAAGGGGTTTTTCCTCCGCTAGTAAAATAGGATTCACGGACAAACGTTCAAGGGCTTCATCAGCACGGAAAATATTGTCGTTGAAAGCATCAGTGTCTCTATGTACATTTACTTTAGCAAGTGCATCTGCGTACTGGTATGCAGAAAACTACTACCACGTTGAACTTTCTAGGGATTATTTTACCAAATATCGTATCACTCAGAAAATGGATATCGATGAAGATCATTTCATGGTAGAAATAACACCAGTGAAACCACAAAGAACCAACTTATGGGCGAATAATGGTGGATCAAAGCTGTGGTCGATCGAAATAAAGCAGCCCGAAATAATGGTAGTAAGAAGCTATACTCCGCTTCCTTTAACTCTTGGGCAACATGGGGGAATTGATATTTTTCATGACAATGACCACAAGAATGGTACTCTTTCTTTATACATAAAAAAATACCAGAATGGCGAAGTGGCAAGGTGGATTGATAATTTGCCTATCAACCACGAACTAGAAGTTCGCGGTCCCTATATTGAATGTGAATTCCCTGCCAAGAGCGATGAGCTCGAGAGAAGCAGAGATTTTTTATGGCAAACCACCACCCAACAAACAACTGAAGAAACTTTCCTCTACCAGCCATTTGACATTGCCTTTTTTACGGCAGGTACCGCTATCGTGACACCCTTACAAATTGCACTGACACAATCCCCTTTCACTGGTAGAATAAACCTCGTACACGCATGTAAAAATAAAAATGAACTCGGTCCTCTTTACAAGATACTACAAAAGTTGAATCTAAACGATAGAATTGATTTGCATATTTACGAAACGGAAACAAATAACGTTTTTCGTAGGAATCCTACCTCCATTTTGCAAAATATACCTCGGCCCTTGGAATATAAAGGCCTGGGTCCCTTTGTTGGCCTCTCTAAACAGATTCGGCCTACCTTTTGCATAGTGTGTGGTCCTGATGGATTTATAAGCACGGTTGCTGGGATGAAGTATGATTTATCCCAAGGACCTGTAGAAGGGCTTCTACGTCTACGTGGATGGGATAATGACAATGTTTATAAACTTTAATGATATACTTGTAAGTATCTAAACTTAACCAATAATGTTTCACTTCTTTTGACGTATTAGTTACAATTACGGTATAGAATAGAGGAAAAAATATGCAATAAAAATTTTGTTGCAGACTTATTTAAATAAACACTGAAAAGAATTAAACGATTTGGTGAATCCAGCACGTCCATTCCCTCTTCCTTTTAAAACCATTAGTGGTATTAGTATATTCTTGGAGATGCTTAGATCTTTGACTCCGTTAAGTCGCGTAAGTAGGAGGTTTATTTCAGTGAGAACAACTGACTATCAATTGAAAAAGACAGATTTGCCAAAAGACGCAACTGTTTTAAGTTTAATTCAGCCAACAGGTAAATTTCACCTAGGTAATTATCTAGGAGCGGTTAGGGTTTGGAAAGACATTGCAGAACTGAAGTCTGAGGACAACCAATTGCTATTTGGGACTGCAGATCTTCATGCGATTACGGTCCCTAAACCTGATTCGAAACGTTTTAGACAACTAAGAACAGAAGCCATTGCTTCAATTTTATCTGTTGGTATAAGTCCGGAGAAAGCGGTGATTTTCCATCAATCACAAGTTCCGCAACACACTGAGCTACACTGGATCTTCTCTTCTCTAGCTTCGATGGGGTCATTGAATAGGATGACCCAATGGAAATCAAAATCCAACATTAACGACCAAAGTGATGAATCGACACTAGGAGCAGTGAAGTTAGGATTATTTTCGTATCCGGTATTACAAGCAGCGGATATTCTACTGTACAAATCGACACATGTTCCTGTCGGCGATGATCAATCTCAACATTTAGAACTTACTCGACAACTAGCAAATACCTTCAACAGCTTTTACAAGACAAATTATTTCCCGATGCCAACAACAATCTTGGTTCCAACCAGGAAAGTTTTGAGCCTGTCGAATCCTGAAAAGAAGATGTCAAAATCTGATCCTAACCAAAATTCTTTAATATATATTACAGATGATCCTGCGGATATAGCAAAGAAGATCAAAAAAGCTGTAACTGACTCTATCTCAGAAAGATTTTACTATGATCCTATTAACAGACCTGGTGTCTCAAATTTAATAAACATTGTATCTGGTATTCAACGGAAATCTATACAGGAAGTGGAGAAAGATATAGAACATTTCCGGAGCCATCAACACTTCAAAAATTATGTTACCGAAATTTTGGTGGAGGAATTTGCACCTTGTAGAAGGAATTTTGTGGAATTTATGGAAAGTCCTGAATACTTAAATGATGTTGCCAATGCAGGCGCATTGAAGGCGTCAGAGATCGCCGCAAAAAATATTTCTGAGATTAAAAAAATTATGGGATTCTTGTAAATACGAACTTTTGTGATAACTATTATAATTAAAATGTCTTGTAAAAAGTAGGAAATTTTAACCATTAAATTGAATCGGTTATTAATCCTAATTCTTTCGCAAATGCGGTAGTTACTCGCTGAACGTGTCTGATCTCAGCACAGGAGATAAGTATATCTTTTAACAATTCATATCTTCTGTTTTTGTCAAATATGGAAAACTTAGTGCTAGCTGGGTCATACAACCAGTTTAAGGTCTGTTCAAATCTAGTAGTATATCCCATTTCTGCCAGTTTAATACAATAAACTTTTAACACCTTGACAACCTCTTCTTCCTCTTTTAGTCTCAGAGATACCAGGAGTCTGTTTTCAAGATGTGCTAAAGTTACCACTTCCTCCAAATTCTCAAATCCGTCTTTCATTAACAGTACTTTAGCAAAGCGTTGCATATACTTAAGCTTTCCTTTTCTGGAAAGTTCATCGTTCGTTTTTCCCTCAATATAATTGATGATGCTAGATTTATTGTTCCTAAGTTCTTTTGCCAACGCTTCTGCTTCGGGATTCCAATACTGATCTTTTTTCTCTTCTCTATCCGTAGTACTGTATAAAGATGAAGAGGAAGTAAAGTTCCAATATTGAGAGCCGTACGCCCACCATGAATCAGAAATTAGCATCCATGTTTCCATGCTACAATCAAACATATACCCATCGCCATTACTCAACGTAAGGATAGGAATGCCCTTGCTTGTTACAGTGCACATGGTAATGTTTTCAGCCCTGCTTAAAACATCATCAGAATAACGCAACATAGGATTTAGAACAGAATAAACATCAGTGGGTGGAAAATGCAACTTAGATGTCATTATATTCCAACAATAGAGCTGTCCTATACTAGTGACACATAACAAAAATTCCCCGCAAGCTTCTAGAAAACTGATTGGAACACCAAAAATTAGTGGAGGTAAAAGCATTTGACCAGATACGGATGAGACATAAATATTACCATTTGATGTTGACCATGCCCAAAAGTTGGTCCCTGAAGCACACATCGTGATAAAATAAGGAACAACATTTTGAAAAAGTTGTTTGCCGGCACCATTCTCTTTACGGATAAGTGTTATTGTTGAAGGTTTTTGGTCGTTTCCAGAACCATTTTTAACTTCTAGAACAAGATTATTGGTAGTATGATATTGAAATGAGATTCGAATCTTTGGATGAGCCAATCTTACCTTAGAGAATGAAACCAAAGGTAGAAAAAGGTTTGTATTGAGAAAATCTATCTGAGTTAATTCTTTTTTCTGTTTTTTAGTTATTGTTTTATCGTTTGCAACAGGAAAATCTTCCACATGCTTTCTTTTTAGATCTTTCGGAACAGCGTATGAGGGCTGATTAAATTCCATATTTGAGCTAGAAGACATGGTCAATGTAAGAGAGTTTTTGGGATTATTTAAATTCTGTTGAATCGGTTTTTGTAAAACTTCTTGAACAGATGGTTTAGACTCTTGTTCCCCTGGAACAAACTTGGAGTTAATTGGCTCTAATAGTTTTACAGATGAAGTTATCTCTTGCATAGCTTCATCTGGAAGAACATCTCCCAACTCAGTAGGTTGGAATTTGAAGACAGCAAGTTGTCCATCCTGACTTATGACAAAAAGCGCAAGTCCATTGCTATCCCATTCAAGATCTGTGATATAGGCATTTACTACCTTGGATGCATCAAATAACGGTTTGATCCGTCGAGTATTCCAAACAATTACATTCCCATCTTGGTTACCAGAGGAAGCCAACAAATTGAAGACTTTCTCCGTGCTCGTTCCATTAACTTTCTTCCTTTTTACATAAAGCTTTGGGGAGAATTTTAAGATTTTACAATCTGCAACGTAGCCGACTAAAGTCGATTGAATCTTGAATTTGGCCGTCCTATCAAGTAAAACTGCTGTCAATACAGAAGAATTTTGCAAAGAATTGATCATTGGAATCAAATTCCCTTGAGGAGACATCGTCATCCTGTATGGAAGCGGATTCGTTTGCACAAATTGATTTATGGTCAAATGAGTCCTGTTATTACCCGACTTATCATATTGATAAACTTGAATAGATCTGTTCTGCAAAACCACTATTAACAACTGTCCCAATGTATCTACAATAGTAGTTATTGGTTTTGATTTTAATTCAATGACTGATTTGGTTTCCCAACTCTCAACACTTATCAATTTGATCATATTCGTCTTGCTTATAGATACAATTAAAAGCTTGTTGATCGCATCATACTTCAAATCTGTTAGAGCCTCCCCATCCTTCAAATCTAATATATCATGTGAATTATCGGGATCGTTCATATTAAGGCTGGCAAGTAAATGGTCCGAGCCATACACTAATAGTCCGTCGTTTATCACCGAAAGCCATCTGCCGTCCTCTTTTTTGTTCTGCAGACGTTTCAACTTAAGTAATGAACGCTCCTTAACTTCATCTGTATTGAAATGTCCTAACGCTGCTTGCGAAAGCATCTCTGTATCCCAAATTGACAACCATTTACCACCGATAATATACAATGCGCCCTTGTACACCTGACACTGAGCCAATTTACCTCCGTGCAATTTATTGCGTAGCCTAAGTAACTTCATCTCATAAGAAATCTATTTAATACAATGTGGCTAATCCCGTTATAAGGTCTTTTTAGTACGTCTTCTTTTGTTTTACTGAAGGTTAATCCATCATATTCGAAACCTCTTGGTATGTTATGCAGAACTAATAGCTAGTATTACGAAATTTGAAGGAAAAAAAAAAAAAGACAAGCATAAAAAAATTTATTGAAATGAAAATTAAACAATTGTTTAAACTAGAAGGAGGGCACTAAAAGTGAGAACGGTATTGATTTTAAGCACTTTAAAAGGCGATCAGAAACATTTTCTTTCCTTTTTGCTTTCAATCATCATACCTTCGAATTAAAGTGAAGAATCAACGGGTTTTGCAAAGAGAAAATCTGATCGAAAATTAATTGCAGGTAAAACATGTCTGTGATAGGTGAAATGGATGTTCAAGAGGAAAAAGACATAGTAATGGCAGAGATTGTTGACGCACGCAGTAAAGATGATAGCTCAGATTCAGGAGAATATGTTGAATTTTGGATCGATCTTTTTTTGGGGAGGAAGGGGCATGAATACTTTTGCGATATTGACACTGATTATATTACAGATAGATTTAACCTGATAAATCTGCAAAAGACAGTTTCAAAATTCACCACAGTCATTCAATATATGGTGGATGAATTAGAGGAAGGTGCTATCGAGACAATGTCGCGTAGTCGTTTGGAGCAACTGGAGACTGATGCTAGGAAATTATATGGTTTGATTCACGCTCGGTATATTATCACCGTCAAGGGCCTTCAAAAGATGCTTCAAAAATATAAATCCGCAGATTTTGGAAGATGTCCTAGAGTATATTGTAATCGTCAACCATTGCTGCCTGTTGGACTACATGACATTCCTGGTATCGATTGTGTCAAGCTATACTGCCCAAGTTGTGAAGACCTATACATTCCGAAATCAAGCAGGCATAGTGCGATAGATGGCGCATATTTCGGAACCAGTTTCCCCGGAATGTTCTTACAGGCTTTCCCCGAAACGTGTCCAAAGCATCCAATCAAAAGATACGTTCCAAAAGTTTTTGGTTTCGATCTGCACAAACAAGCACAATTGGTCCGTTGGCAGGAATTGCAAAGACTAAAGCTAGAGAATGAACTACAGCAAAAGGGCGTTGATCTAAATGAGGCTGGTGGTTACAAATATTGATTTTAGAGCTATATTCGTGGACCGGAACCATCCATCTATCCGACAAAAATTTTCCAACCCTTCTTAAACACTTTTTGCTCGCAATTATTGTATCAATACATAGATCACATAACGGTATTTATCATAATTTCACAAAAACTTTACGCTCATCACGTCTTATCTATTCCTCTTCAAACATATCATTCAACGTATTATTCAATAACAATTAATATTAAATCTCGATCACGTGCTTCCAGGTTTCTACTTTCAGAGTTTTGCACCTTTATTTACCAACAAAAGTAAAATAGAGAGGGTGCAAAAGATTTGAAATAGGAAAACGCGATGAGCATTTTTATTCGACGACGATGAAAGTTTAAGAGAGGAAGGAAAAAAAATGTAGACTCAAAAACTAGGATTTCCAAATTGTATAGATATAATTTGGAATTGATAAATTCGAAAGTCCGATAGGAAGCAAATATTTGATAAACTTTTGGGAAGCGAAGGATATAAAAATGACAATGACGAAATGTCTTATTTCTGTGCATGGAATGACGTGCGGGTCATGTGTTGATAGTGTAGAGAAACAGACGTTGAGTTTAGAAGGTGTTAAAAGAGTAGAAGTGTCACTTCTAACAGAAGAATGTACTGTAGAGTTTGATGGTTCAAAAGTTTCAATAGAGCAGATTGTTGAAAATATTATAGAGTGCGGATTTGAAGCAGAAGTTATTTCAGAGGATGTGATTGAGATTCAGGATAAAGCTGTGATATATGGTACTCTGCATATCGATGGGATGACATGCGGCTCATGCGGGAGTAGTGTGACGAAGAAAGTATCAGGGTTGGCTGGGGTTATATCATGTGAAGTTTCTCTGGCGACAGACGAATGTAAGGTTAAGTTTGAACCGGAAATGTGCTCTATGGCATTGATAAAAGAGTCGATTGATGAATGTGGATTTGAAGCTAAGATTATTTCGGAAGTTTCTTCGTTGCAGAAAGCAAGCGAAAAGAAATTACATTTAAAGATATTTGGTATGAATTGTGGTTCATGTTCATCCAGTATTGAAAATGAGGTTTCTAAACTAGCCGGAATACGAAGTGTAACTGTTTCATTAGCCAGTGAGGAGGCGGAGATTTTTTATGATGCTAATAGCATTGGAATACGTGATATCATTGATAGAATTGAAGAGGTTGGATTCGAGGTCATACTAGCAGATACTCTTGATAACTCAGCACAGCTTAAATTTCTCTCGAAAACTAAGGAAATACAATTTTGGAAACAAAAATCCATAAAATCTGGGCTTTGCTCAATAATGATCATGCTCACTTATTTGGTTATTCCTACGCTATTCCCAAGTTCACTTTCTTATTTCCCCTATACATCAACTTTCATTCCAGGATTATTTTACAGAGATATCATAGGCTTTGTACTCACTACCTTTTTACAATTTACAGCAGGGCTCTTCTTCTACAGAGCTGCTTTTATCTCCTTAAGTCATGGTTCTGGAACAATGGATACGTTAGTTTGTTTGTCTACAACATCATCATATGTGTTTTCTGTTTTTTCCATTATCAAAAACATTGTTAATCAATCATCCAAGCTTCCAAATGTTATTTTCGACACTACTACAATGTTGTTTACTTTCATCTCCTTTGGAAAACTTCTAGAAAACAAAGCCAAAGCTGAAACTTCAACCGCTTTATCAAAACTTATTTCTTTAACACCTTCCTCTTGTACTATCAAAGAATCCGACAATACATTCAGAACTATCCCTGTTGAATTTTTACAACCTAATGATATAGTGGAAGTGATGCCAGGAATGAAAATTCCTGCAGATGGTATCGTTGTACAAAATGAAACAGAAGTAGATGAATCTTTGGTAACAGGTGAATCTATGTTGATACCTAAAACTATTGGCTCACCTATAATTGGAGGAAGTATCAATGGCTCTGGTCATTTTTTTTTCAAAGCAACTCGCGTTGGTGAGGATACGAAGTTAGCTAGTATTATTAATACTATGAAAAAGGCACAACTGTCAAAAGCACCTATCCAAAGATATGCAGATAAAATAGCTGGTATATTCGTCCCGCTAGTTTTAATCTTGTCAGCACTGACTTTTGTAACTTGGTTCGCACTTGGCTCTCTTTTAGAGAATCCTCCAGCTATGTTCAAGCAAGAAAATGGGAAGTTCTTTGCTTGTTTACAACTTTCAATATCGGTCATTATTGTTGCATGCCCGTGTGCCCTTGGTCTTGCCGCACCAACAGCTATAATGGTTGGGACTGGTGTTGGCGCAAATAATGGTGTATTGATAAAAGGCGGGGACGTCTTGGAGAATTCCAACGAATTAAATATCTGCCTATTTGATAAAACTGGGACCTTAACTACTGGGCAAATGGAAGTTCAAAAATTTATCCATGCTAACTATAAACTAGAAAATATACACTGGCAGATAATAGCGTTATCTGAATCAATTAGCGAGCATCCAATAGCGAAAGCTATATGTTCCTTTGCAGCAGCGCAATCTAAATCAAGAGAGAACTTTGATCTTGAAATTGTTGATGAAAATATTCTTATAGGCAAAGGTATCTCAGCAACCATAAAGGATAAAGCTTCACTGAAAGAGTATACTGTGAAAATTGGTAACAGCAAACTCTTGGTGCAAGATACAGTGCACAACTCTTCATCTACAGTTTCTTACGTATCGATTGATAATATACCCGCTGGCACGTTCGAGATTATGGACAAGCCTAGATCAGATGCTCACCTTGTCATTTCGCATTTGCAAAAAAAAGGGATTCGTTGTTGCATGGTAACCGGTGATACTAGCCAGTCAGCTGTGAAAGTTGCCCAACAAGTTGGAATATCAGCGAACGATATCTTCAGTGAAATATCACCTGAAGAGAAAAGGGAGATTGTGATCAAACTACAAGAAGGTGGAAAGAAAAGAGTCGCTTTTGTTGGTGATGGTATCAATGACTCCCCTGCGTTGGTTGAAGCAGACCTGGGCATTTCTATCTCTACCGGTACAGACATTGCGATTGAAGCTGCTGATATTGTTATTCTTGATGGAAGCATCGATCATAATTCATTGAAAGCCTTAGTTTACGCTCTAGATATTGCCAAGAAGACCCTACGCAGAGTTAGGGTAAATTTCTTTTGGGCTTTCTGTTACAACATGATGATGATACCAATTGCTATGGGTGTTCTAATTCCATGGGGAATTTATTTACATCCAATGCTCTCAGGTGCAGCCATGGCTATGAGCTCACTTTCTGTTTTAAGTAGTTCATTGATGCTAAAAAGATGGAAATGTCCTTCCTTAGTATATAAAAATTCACCAAAGGAAGCGTTCTGGGGCTCATGGCTAAAGCGATTCAGTTCTGGGTCTAAAGTTCATGATATTGAATTAGAGGAAGGTCTTTTGCATAGACAAGATAATTTATGATTCGAGTCATTTAATACTAAATTATTTATAATAATCAATGTTGTTCTCGAAACAAAATCTTGAAAGAAAACAAAATTTGTTCTTAGAAAGTTTTATCTTATAAGTATTGGTAAATACATAGTCCAAGTGATTAAAAGTTTAGTCGTTTTAATAATATATTTAAAATCAAAAGGTTAGTTATTTGAATGATAGATTTGCAACTAAAAGTGAAATTTGTGTTGGAAATCAGTAGAGAGAAAAATATTCTACATTGACTTTTATTTAGTAGTAACTTATATACAAAAACACACACAGAATCCAGCAGAATTAGAAGCACCATGTGTTACTAACGGTATCTATTACTAACTACACATTAAGGAAATGATAGTTAGAGTCACTGTCATTTTAGTTTGACTACGCTAATAAGGGATCTAACTAAAAAACTAGCTGTCGTCAAAGTGTGCCAGTTTTTCCGGGTAATTATTGTGAAAAAAAAAATCAATATCAAGCAGAACAATGTAAAAGTCAAAATGCACTTGGCTAAAGAAAATTCATGGTTAATTGAGGGGCCAAGGACTTTCGATAATAATGGGTGTTCCCTCATTTTTTCGGTGGCTATCCAGAAAGTATCCTAAGATTATTTCTCCTGTTTTAGAGGAGCAACCAGTGGTTGAAGATGGTGTGAAACTACCTATAGATTATTCATCGCCAAATCCTAATGGTGAACTCGATAATTTATATCTTGACATGAATGGTATTGTCCATCCGTGTTCTCATCCAGAGAATAAAGCACCACCAGAAACTGAAGATGATATGCTTTTGGCTGTTTTCGAGTATACGAACAGGGTATTGAATATGGCCAGACCTAGAAAAGTTCTGGTAATTGCAGTTGATGGTGTTGCGCCTAGGGCCAAGATGAACCAGCAGCGCGCCCGTAGATTCCGTAGTGCAAGAGATGCACAATTGGCAAATGAGGCACGAGAGCAGGTTCTACGAGAACGAGAAGACTTTGGGGAGGTTATTGATGAGAGCATTAAAAATAAGAAAACATGGGATTCAAATGCAATCACTCCAGGAACACCTTTCATGGATAAATTGGCCACAGCATTGAGATACTGGACTAGTTTCAAGCTAGCAACCGATCCAGGTTGGAAGAATCTACAAGTCATTATTAGTGACGCTACTGTTCCTGGTGAAGGTGAGCATAAAATTATGAATTTTATCAGATCTCAGAGATCAGATCCACAGTACAATCCAAATACTACGCACTGTATATATGGGTTAGATGCAGATTTAATCTTTTTAGGTTTAGCAACACATGAGCCTCATTTCAAGATTTTAAGGGAAGATGTCTTTGCAAACAATAATTTCAGAAAACCTAAGATGCAAGAATTGATAAATATGTCTCCGGAGGAAAAGAAGGAATTGCAAAACCAAGACTCTGAAAAGCCTTTTCTTTGGTTACACATCAGCGTCTTGCGGGAGTACCTGTCGGCAGAATTGAGCATCCAACGACTTTCGTTCCCGTTTGACCTTGAGCGTGCAATAGATGATTGGGTATTTATGTGTTTTTTTTGTGGTAATGATTTTTTGCCTCACCTACCTTGTCTAGATGTCAGAGAGAATAGTATTGACATTCTAGTCGATATTTGGAAAACGATTCTGCCAAAGTTAAAGACATATCTAACATGTGATGGTAAATTAAATTTAGAATCAGTTGAATTAATGTTGGAACAACTTGGTAACAGCGAATCTGATCTATTCAAGAAAAAATATAACAACGAACTTCGTAAGAAAGAGGCTCTAGATAGACGTAAGAAACTCAAAAACAATGCCAATGTGACTCACAATAAAGTTGACCGAAACTTTACAATTCCCCTGGAGAATATGCCTGTTTATGATGTCGATGGAAAAGCTGCAGATGGATCTTTAAATCTATCAAATAGAGACTTTGTCGAGCTTCGTAAAGAACTAACATTAGCAAATGAAGGAGATAAGGATGCTGCTTTAGCTTTGAAAAGAAAAAGTGACAAAAACGGAGGCACTAATGAATATAGTTTAGAGGAATTAAATGTTGCTGTCGAAGTCTCAAAGGCTGCTAATAAGGATGCTGCAAATGTACTTAAAGAAAAGCTTCTTGCAAGGAAAAAAGAAGACGTTTCTCAATCCACAGAAGAAACTATGGAATCCTCTTCGAAGAGGAAATTTGAGGAAATTGTGGATACAGATAGTATTGAAAAATCTAAACGTAGTGAAGTTGAAGATGACGAGGAAGATGGAGATACATGCTCTGTTCCAGTTGTGACTCATACTGGCACTGTGAAATCTGGGTTTATTGACACTGATGAGCCAGTAAGATTATACGAACCCGGGTATCATGATCGCTACTATCAACATAAATTCCATGTTTCTACAAAAGATATACCCATCCTACAAAAGGATGTTGTTAAGTGTTATGTTGAAGGTATATCATGGGTATTGCTTTATTATTATCAAGGATGCGCATCTTGGACATGGTATTATCCGTATCATTATGCTCCATTTGCTCAAGATTTCGTCAATATTAAAAATTTAAAAATTGAATTTGACCAAGGCGAGCCATTCCTTCCTTATGAACAGTTAATGAGTGTTTTGCCAGCTGCTTCAGGACATACCTTACCAGCAATTTTCAGGCCATTGATGTCAGAACCTGATTCTGAAATCATTGATTTTTACCCCGAAGAATTCCCTGTTGATATGAACGGAAGAAAAATGGCTTGGCAAGGTATTGCGCTTCTACCTTTTATTGATGAGAAAAGACTACTCAAAACTGTTAGAGCACAATATGAAAAGCTTACTCCAGAAGAGAGATCTCGAAATGTTCGCAAAAAGGAAGTGCTCCTAATTAGCAACAAGAACGTGAATTATAAACTCTTCTCACAAAGGTTATATTCCGAAAATCCTGCAGAGATTGTTGAATTCAAACATTTTAAATCTGGACTCAGCGGTAAAGTGTTTAAAGATGTGGAAGATTTTCAACCAAATTCAAAACTGCTCTGTCCGGTTCAGAATAGTGGACTACCGAGTTTAAGCACAAATTTGTTTTTGAAGATGGGTTACACAATGCCTACGATTGAGAATAGTTGCAAGTCATTAATCCTAAATGGTTACATACCTTCTCAGCCAATTTTAACACCTCAGGATCGCGATTGTATTTTGTACAAATACAACAATAGGTGGAATCCCTCAATGCTAAAATATAATATCGTCCCTGTAGGACCATTTGGTTTCACACAGTATCAACCTAGAATCGGTGGATATAGAAGCTTTTTCTACCACAAGGAGCAATTGATATACAATCAACCTAGAACTAATTCTCACTCATATAACAGACCTCCTCCAGTAAGACAGACTCAATCAAGATACAATAATGGTCATGATCGAAGGAGACAGTTTAAAAGGTAGAAAGAGTTCTCAGCTTTGAAACAAGAATAAAACTTTATTCCAATAGAAGATATCAGAGAAACTTCAATTCAGGTTTTTTTTGATAGTAAGAAAAAATTAGTGTTACTACTAGATTTGATGTTCATTTTTTACTTTCGTTTTACATGACGGTCTACTAGTCACCATGTAACGACTGAAGTGTAAGTTTTCTTTGATGATACTATCGGAAGCGATTTTTACTATCCATCTCACTTGATATAATTTTGTTTCAGCTTCAGCTACTTTCTTCATAGGAGAAAGGAATATTAACGTTTTTGTTTATTATCTGAGGATACCGAAATATGTGATTCGAAAATATCATACATACTGTAGTTGGACGAGATATCTATTATGATCATGTAAATACAACGTATTTTCATAACGGGTTAATGTACATAAGAATTGGACCACTGAGAACTCTGATTTTCTTGTAACATCCTATACACATAAATTTTTATTCCAACATATCGAACAATTGTCTATATATATTTCACTATCTTATACTATAAGTGATGTAAGGATATGTGATACACCATTTATGATTATTGTGGAGCATTTATAGTTGTGTAACTATAGTTTAAGTAATTTCAAACCACAGTATGGGTATTTCCTGCAACACTATGACTGTTGATTAATTAGATGGAGTAGTGCCGCATTGAGGAAGGTTAGGAATTGATATTATAGTCATACACTACAAACCTCTATGCATTCCGATGTAGTGTAACGGCTATCACATCACGCTTTCACCGTGGAAACCGGGGTTCGACTCCCCGCATCGGAGTTATCATTTGATCAATGCAAGTTTCAAGTTGAATTGGTCCGATAAATATTATTTTTTGCCTCAAATTACGGAAAACTTCTTTCCGCGGCTTGAACGGAACTGGATCTTTCTACAATTATCCTTTCAAATTCTTATCGCAAAGAGAAAACAAACGGAGGAATTGTCCATGCATAGCATAATTTTACGGTTAGCTTACTTCGTTGAACTATGTATCTGATCCGTGGGAAGACTGTTGTATAATCTCTGTTATGCATAATCGTGATGCAGTATCGGATTTACGTCTACCTAATTTTCCGTTTTATTCCGGTCTGTGCAGTTTTAGTTGTATATTCCACGGAAGATTGGGGCCGGAAAAACTTAAAAAGCATGAAAAAGAAATTCAGGACAATCAAGATTTTTTTTTTTTGAGGTAAAATGACATTTAGACCCCTTCAATGCAGCCGCACCCTGCGCTGTTTTATAACATTATTATTAATTTTTTTTGTACTCAAAAATAAATTAATTGTAGGGCTATTGAGGAACCAGGACAAGGTGATAGTGGTTAGTAAAGTAGTAAAGCATTTTACGACACCTTTCCCGCAAAATTTCATGGCTTTATTAGAAATACAAATCAGAAAATTAAGTATTTATTTTTTCCGTGGCGTGATCATGTTTTTCCTTAGCATTCGATTTTCGGAAAATTGAAAAAGGTTCCGGCAAAAAAAAAATTTTGGGAAAGTCATCAATAAAAATTCTGGGTTTGGAATTCTACCCGGGGAAAAGATTAAATGTGTACATACAAAAGAGAGAGCTTTAATTTTCCTGTTAGAACATATCTTCATTTAAGAAACTTAATAGGATCAGGATCAGGACCAAAAGTTCCTGCACTTACGATAAGGAAGCGCTAATTTTCAGCTTAGTAGCTGTCACAGCTTGTGATAGAGTTTGAGGGCGCTTTGTTGAATTGTTCACTACTAAACTGCAGCGTTTTTAGGGAAAGGTATATTAGAAGCATCGAATATAGTTTTGCAACGATATATGGGAAACAACACCCATTTGAATTGGCTAGAAATCAGCAATATTTGTTCACTTACGGTTTACGACAAGGAAAAAGGGACTTGTACTGGTTTTGTGTATTGTTTCTTTTTCTAGAGGAAAATTCGTTTTACAATGTTTGTGTCTCCACCACCTACGTCTACAACTCAACTTTTACCTGGTCTTCTTTCCAGAAAGAAATCGTATGAGACAACGAATACTCCAGGATCAAGAGATATATCTCAGAGAAGCTTGTATCAGGATGCACTGGAAAAGAAAGATTTTATCAATGCCCCACCTGAATTCACAGACCGAGCCAGGGATGAAGTTAAAAAACGGCTCTTAAAGAATAAGAACAGCGAAAGCCGACGATCCAGTGTAAGCTCCATTAGAGGATTGAGCTCACTTCATTCCTTCCACAAATCTTCGAAT
The DNA here is from genome assembly GCA_030569915.1 of Kluyveromyces nonfermentans. Classification (NCBI taxonomy): domain Eukaryota; kingdom Fungi; phylum Ascomycota; class Saccharomycetes; order Saccharomycetales; family Saccharomycetaceae; genus Kluyveromyces; species Kluyveromyces nonfermentans. The sequence continues at coordinate 71,421 of JAJLUD010000016.1, forward strand.
CGGACGAAAGACACACACTCTGATACAGTCTCACTAGCTACAACATCAACTGATGCCGGGTCTTCTCTTTTTTCCTCACCGTCCGTACAAACAAATATTACACGATATTCAAATTCATCAACAACATACCAGGATATTTCAAAACCTTTGGTTTTGTCTTTGGAGCAGGCTCTACCGTCTATTTTTTACGATATGTACAGTCCGGAAATTCTAATGAACCCACAAAACTTATTGGGAAATGGGCGGCCTAAATTCACAAAGAGAGATCTGCTAGATTGGGATTTGAATGACTTACGCTCTCTTTTAATTATAGAAAAATTGAGACCTGAATGGCATGGTCAATTGCCTAAGATCAGTTTTTCCACTCTCAATAATATCAGTTACTCGGACTCAAAACTCCCTGAGTTTAGATTCATACTTTTACCCTTGGCCTCTTCGGATGATTTTATAGTGGATACCTTGGTGAATTCAGATTTATACATTGAGGCAAATCTTGGTTATGATTTCAAAATGTCAAGTGCCAAGTATACTGTCAATTCTGCAAGACAACGACATGAACAGTTGCTTGGATACGACGAACCGATAATGCAACTATCGAAACCTGAATGGAGGAACATAATCGAGAATTATCTTCTTAACATAGCCGTAGAGGCTCAATGTAGATTCGATTTTAAAAAGGCTTGTAGTGATTACAAAAAATGGAAGCTGGACCAACTCCAGAATCAGTTTCTGCAGCCTCAAAAATCACATTCATTAACCAAGCCAAATATGCCTCCCCCATCTACAATCCCTAAAAAGTCCAAGAATTCACTACTAAAAAGAGCTTTGTTAAGAAGTTCTCAATTAAAAGCTGATGAACGCATGGAAGGACAGCAAAGTCATGTAAGCCAGGAAGATCAAAGTTCAACGCTTCCAATGAAAGCTTCATTGAGCAAAGAAGAAAAAGCAATGGTCTGGTACCATTGTCAATTACAAGTTTATCAAAGATTGAACTTAGATTGGACACCAGATACCGTCACAACCACTCCACTCTAGTTCCAACGACACTATACACGCAATGGTCGTTGTTACATTTTATATACATCAAGCGTTTAGCTTTTATACTTTTAGTAGGGTAAGATTATAAATATTTATGTTTTCGAAAAATTCATCGATCAGATTTTTAACTTTTAAAGTTGAAAAAAAAAGGATTATAGGAAGAATGTAATTATTGAAAGATTGTGTTTAGTTCAATCAAAACTGTTCTATATTTGACGCTCAATTGCTCGACATGACTGACGATAAAGGTGATACCACAGATTTGCTAGCGCGTTTGAATCTCAAGGCGTCAGAATCCACAGATTCTAATGATACTGGAAATGAAAACACTGAAACAAAGGCTAAGGAAACTTCCAGCATTAATGACAAAGCTGATACTGGAGAGGAAGAAACAGATAAGAATAATTTGGTAGCTTCAGAGTATGAGGTTAAGGTTCACTTGGCTGACTTACAAGCTGATCCAAACTCTCCTCTATATAGTGTAAAGTCTTTTGAAGAGCTTGGATTGCAAGAGGAATTATTGAAAGGTCTATACGCAATGAAATTCCAAAAACCTTCTAAAATCCAAGAAAAAGCGCTTCCGCTATTGATCAGAAATCCACCACATAATATGATTGCACAGTCTCAATCTGGTACTGGTAAAACCGCGGCATTTTCCTTGACAATGTTGACAAGAGTGGATCCAAATGTAAATACAACCCAAGCAATCTGCTTGTCACCAGCCAGAGAATTGGCCAGACAAACTTTGGAAGTTATACAAGAGATGGGTAAGTTTACGAAAGTCTCATCACAATTAGTTGTTCCTGATTCTTTCGATAGAAACCAACCAATTACAGCCAATATCGTGGTAGGAACACCTGGTACCGTTTTAGATTTAATTCGGAGAAAAATGTTGCAATTAGGAGAAGTTAAAGTTTTTGTTCTTGACGAAGCAGACAATATGTTAGACAAGCAAGGCTTAGGTGACCAATGTATTCGTGTCAAAAAATTTTTACCAAAAACCTGTCAACTTGTCTTGTTCTCGGCAACTTTCGATGATGGCGTCCGTCAATACGCAAAGAAGATTATCCCAACTGCTGTATCTCTTGAGTTGCAAAAGAATGAAGTAAATGTAGATGCTATCAAACAACTTTTCATGGATTGTGACAACGAAGAACATAAATTCCAAATTTTATCTGAATTGTATGGGCTCCTAACAATCGGTTCCTCAATTATCTTTGTTAAAACTAAACAAACTGCCAACCTTCTTTATGCAAAATTGAAAAAAGAAGGCCATCAAGTGTCCATATTGCATGGTGATCTGCAAAGTCAAGACAGAGACAGACTCATCGACGATTTCAGGGAGGGTAGATCTAAAGTCTTGATTACCACTAACGTGCTTGCTCGTGGTATTGATATCCCCACAGTCTCCATGGTTGTCAACTATGACCTCCCTACATTGCCTAATGGCAAAGCCGACCCTTCAACATACATTCATAGAATTGGCCGTACTGGTAGATTTGGCCGTACTGGTGTAGCCATTTCTTTCATACACGACAAAAAATCTTTCGAGGTTTTATCAGCCATCCAGAGCTACTTTGGTGATATCGAAATTACCAAAGTTCCATCTGATGACACTGATGAAATGGAAGAAATTATAAAGAAGGCTCTAAAATCCTAAATAAACCAACTCTGTATTATATACATCTACCTAATATCAAAAAAAAAAATAATTTTTTTGAGTATAAAGTATAGTAGCGTATGAGAACAGTATGATTCTTTGATCTATATTCTAATTACATGTTGACGTCCTACCCTGTAATTACAGACTTACAATTTCATTTTTTTTTATGTTTTCCTATTTTCTTCGAAATAATTTTTTTTTTTTTTTTTTTTTTGGTTTTTTTTTTTCCTCCTTCATTCAAATCGTTTATATTAATTACTTTATCAAACCATTTAAAAGTAGAATATTTATCATCTTCTCAACCTTTACAAAAACCTTCTACCCTACAAGAAACAACAATAAGAGAGAACAAAACATCCTGAACCAAATATGGATTCTGCCAAGATTATCAACATTATTATTGGTATGTAGACTCATTTCAATTATTATTTGGCACAAGATAAGTCGCTGTTGTGAAGAAGACCCTTAAGTTTTCATTATGATCCTTTTTTTTTTTTTGGCGTACTTTTTTGCACGTGCCAAAAAAAGGATTGTTTTACTGCTTACCTGATGAGAATATCCAAATTACTAACATTTTTTTGTGACTAGCCCTATTCTTACCTCCATTAGCTGTTTTCATGGCCCGTGGTTGGGGATCAGAATGTATCCTAGACATCATTTTGACAATTCTTTTCTACTTCCCAGGAATGCTGTACGCGTTGTACGTTGTCCTAAAGGACTAAATATGAAGAACGAGAGATCATTTCATTTTAGCTACAAGTGTTTACTTTTGCCTGGTATGGTTTCTTTTGGCCATAACAGACCATATAGGCATCATCTCGAGATACGCACTATTTCCGCTTGCGATTAATTAAGTTAGAAATGCACAACGAACGACCAGAAAAAAAAAAGGGAACGAAAATAAAATGTAAGGCTTAACACAGTATATCTTGATTCGATCAACAATGTCTCGATATACTACCCAACTACCATTGTACTCTTATAAATACATGCTATCTTCGAATAATAGTTAATCGAAAAAAAAAAAAAAATTAAACAAAGTAAAGCTATAATAATACAAAAATAAGAAAAATGCGCGCCTTTTGTTCTATTTTCTACCTATTGTTTCTCTAGACGTACGTTTGCCTGGTGGTAGCTCTGGAAGCTTGAAATGTCTCTTTCCTACACTTCTTTCATTTATTAAAAATACTTAAAACAAACATGATTCATTTTTTATGTGATTATACATCCGTAAATATTCCGTAGAGTTGATATATACAGGGCTCGTCGAACAGAAAGAACATCAAAGTATACTACTATAACTCTTCTATCTTGTCTTACAATTGTGGAGATAGCATTTCCATGAGAGGAGATTGAATGAGAGCAACACCAGCTGCAAATAGAGCAGTGTGGATCAAAACAGGGAAAGCTGGAGTTTGCTTAAATTGTTGAAACTTTGATTCCTTAGTTGAAGCAGAAGGAACAGAACTTGGAGTAGAGCCTGGAGCAGCGAACATCGTTGTTTATGATTTTCGTTTTTAACGTTTATTTTGTAAAGTGCTTAAACTAAAATACTATCAATGTTGTAAAACGTATTTCAAAAATTGTTAGCAACGATTACCGGTCAAGAAAATTCGTAATATATGACTTACCTGATTTCTAGGTATAACACGTGACAGAATATATTTCTCACGTGGATTTATGAACGGCGTTAACATTAAGGATGAACACGATGAGCAAGATGAGTACCTTAAAAGATACAGATGATTCAACTCAACTATACGAATTCTAATTCATGGTAATTGATTAGAAATGTAAAAGAGAATTTGATGAGCTTAGAAGTCCGATTTCTATAAAAGAAAAATATTTTGAAAGCAATTGAAACTGAAGACGAGTAATAATAGCCATAAATTATATTTGTATTATGTATATATTATACGTATGTATTTAATGCATGTTACTGACCAATAGACTGGAGCATAAAAAAACCTGAGGCACGACCAATCGAAAGTCCCGCTAGTAAAATCCGTTTAATAAGTGGAATGATTGAGAAAGCAATTGCAATAGCGAAGATGTCTATAAAATCAGCAAATACTATAACTCAGTTCGATGGTATAGTTTATGGTCTCTAACTGAAATTTCAGGGACTTTTCTCCTGATTTTTAGTCTTTTCAAAGTCTCTGCCAGTATTCTGTAAGAATATATTGCAACGTCGTACAGATACACGGAAGCAATAGGTATCAGAATAAGCCATGCTAGTGTTCTGCAGCCAATTTGAAACAGCCGCCATATGATCCATAAGAAGGTTCGCATGCTTTCCCGCATCGTTTCAGGCCTAGAACTACCAACAAGCTCTTGTAATGATTTTTTGCAATTGCGTTCGTTTTGTGAAAAGAAGGGATTTATTTTATAGTCTACTTTTAATTTTGAAAGATAAGTAGACATTTTCAATGGTTCAACTCCGAAGACAACCAGAAAATAGAAAGACAATAGTTTACATATCTAAGTATATTATTGTTTAGTTTACTCTTAAAAGATATATGAAGAGACCATAATTGTTTGCTTGTAGAGCAGGAAGTGAGTGGTAGCCCATGTTTTGTATGTAAGAGTACGCACATATCAGCTCATGATGTAGTTAATATTCTGTGAAATCGAAATTAAAAAAAAAAAAAAAAAAAAAAAAAAAAAATTATATCGGGACTTGCATTTGATCCTGTTGACATCGAACGATAGGATTCCGCGAACATTTAGAATCTTGCATTTAACTGGCAAGGTTCTACTTAATCTTACTACAAGATTGGGTTTAAATGACATTAAAACATCACGATAAAAAAATCTCAACACAAGCAACAGATAACATCATAAGAAAAGGCGGTCTATTATTGAACACCAATGATTGAAAGCTCCAGTGTCCAAACTCGTCTGATGTGTATCGTCGTAGATAATGTTATACTTTTGGGCGAATCTAGAGTTGCAGAAAGTTTAATGCTGTTGTCAACGATTTCTGCGGGGACGTTTATCTGTAAATCCATCTTTTCTTGCCCCCACCAGCACTTTCTTGCAGGTTTCTTCCAGAATAAAAGAAGCTTTGTGTTTATATCAGGTTTAGGAACCAAATCGTACAAAGACGGGGCCTCATGACCTCTGTGTTTGGATGCAGAGCGGTTTCTAGATGAGGAACGAGAGCGGACATTATCTGTCAAGACACTGAGTCTTGATTTACGCTTGACTTCCGACCTTGAACTTGTTGGAGTTATATGCGGAGAAGAAGAATGATTAGTATTACTTGGTTCAGTGGCGCGAGATTGTGAAGAAGATTGTTCTTCCTCGAACACAGCCTTTGCACGCGTGACATTGTCTCTGAAGGCTTGAGTTGTCTCATTCTGTATCCTGCATAGAGATAAAGAGCTAATCACAGTTTTACCTTCTTCCTGATATCTGTTCCCCCATACAGAACCTGCTTCAAATCCTGAAGAACAGAGCATGTCCATTAAATGTTGTTCTGCAGGACCTAACTTAGCTTCACCACCCGATTGTTGCGATTTCTTCGCTCTGTTTGACAGCTGAAGACCGGAAAAGACAGATTGTTGCTCTAACAAACGACTGCCTGCAGCCAATTTAACCTGTGCCATGAAGTTTTGCAACACCAATTCCCTAGTTTTTCCATCCATGGTCTCCTCAAACTCAATATCTAAATGAGGGACACAATAGAAATCTAAATCCTCCCTCAGCACAATAATTCCAGGCTTTTCATGTAACACCTCCGATTCCTGTGACGAAGATGACGTCGAAGATCCGAAACTAAAAAACTTGCTCCCCATATTACCAGGCTCCTTTCGATTGTAAATTTCATTCACTGGGAAGTTCAACAAGTCATACTGAGCTTCTCCATAAACTTGCATAATATATTCAAAGCATTCGGGCGAAAACCCTGGAATAAAAACCTCATCTTCAGGAGTTAAGTTCGTGATAACTTGTCCCTCTCTATCCATAAATACACCGTTCGGAAAAAGGCACAACAACAATGACTCTGGCAAGGACATCAATTGGTCTCTTGTAATATAATAATGACTTTCTTGCATGTTAAGATGGATCAAAATATCACCATCATTATATTGATCGTAGTCAATATAAGCTCCATTTTGGCTCATAAATGTGTTAGCACCTCCCTGGTCGTCAGGTGTCACTTGCGTGATAATAGATTGTGGAGAATTCTGACTCATCGTAAAACAACTCTCCTATTATACCGTAAACCTATTGAGTAACTATTTCCGCTATTCTTCGATTGTTTCCTTGCTAACTATCACGTAAAACTTATATACTGTTCATTGTTACAGGTGTGTTGCTTAAATGAAATAACTGTAAACCTTCTTGATAGATGTCATACTAAATCAGGGTAACTCACCTCTTTCGCCTCTAATTTTAATCCTTTCCACACTAAATAAGACAAGACAAAATAATACAAAACAATATAAAACAGTATAAAACACAGCATATACCTCGAAAATCGCTGGATTAATGGTACGTTGATATACTTACGAAAAGACAAAAACCGTAGAATTTGAAATTCTAATTCGAAATAAAATAAAGTATATAAAATATATTGTTAAATTATTCAACCCTAATTGAAATGAATATGACAGTACCATAATTTTCATGTATACATATAGGAAAGAAAATGTACGCTAATGAAGGTTTTTTAGAAAGAAAAAAAATTTTTTTCTTGCCAGAAAAAAAAAATTAATAAATATAAGCTTCAAGATGTATTATTTTTTTTTTGTTTCAGTATAACTAATTGTATCTTCGTGAAGAGAAACAAGAGACAAAACAGTGAAGGATTATGCGTTTGTTTTCACAAACAGATATCTTGTGATTGTAGGTTCTTATTTTTCTACATTTTTTTTTTTTCTTTCTTTAAAGAATCACGTAATGGTTAAGGGGTTAACCATGATGGGATTCTTGGGTAATCTTGAATATGTTCTTTGCGTGATGAGAGACATCTATAAACCTTATCTACATTATCTGAAAGTTTACTTTCAATTGAAGAGAGATTGGATGCAGGACTGATTGCAGAGAGCATTACTTAAGGTGTAGAGTAGAGTAGAGTAGAGTAGAGAATAGGGCTTACATGTGAAGGTGTTAAATTGAGTATTAATATGTAGTGAGTAAGTATTTGCGTCTAGGGGGAAGGGTGTGATGGTTGTGAATCATTCAGTGTCAGCGAACATTTCGTCCAATTCATCTGTTGTTGTGGCGGTTTTTGAGTTGGGCTTAGAGGGTGAAGTTTGTGGTTTTAAGGAGACAGACGGTAGGTTTTTCTTTGGTTCTGGTGTATCAATGAAGGTTGTTTGAGCAACGACTTTTCTGTCCCTAGTTGGAAGTTGAGGTGGGATATCGTCATCAGATTCAAAATCTAAGTCATCGTTGCGGATTGAAATTCCTGCGTTTTCCAACTTTGAGGGAGGATCCATTTTTGCATCGTCATACCGATTTCCGAAAGAATTGAATCTAGGAGCTTCAGGAGCTTCACCAGCAGCTCTTCTAGATGATCTGAAATTCTCACTATATCCACGATCATCTTGTTCATCTGTTATACTTTTCTTAATCCCATTAAACCATGTGCTGATCTTCTTCCCAGTTTCCTGAATATTCCTGTTTAGATTATCACGAATTTGAGGAAGTTCTTTGTCGACAAAATTGCTGAAAACATCATCATCGTCAGAATCGTTAAATTGTTCATTTTCTGCGCCTCTCCTACTAGTATCTGACCTATACCTTCTTGAATAGTCTGCTTGACGTTGTTTGATTCGACGTTCTCTTGTATGTCTTTCCATGTTATCATTTCCGTGCTTATTGAATCTCTCATCTAATTGCCTCGCCAAAAGCTCATCTTGTTCCAATTGCGTCAAACGACGGCGACCACTACCCTCTTTAGCAATAGCCTGCATTGGAATTGATGCTTCTTTTTCAAATTCAGGATCAGATAAAAATAATAGGGCATTGAAAGCAGGATCCATTTGACCTTGCGAAGCAATTAGCACTGCCTTAACATATTTCTCTTCTATACCAGGAAACGCACCCTTCAGCTCTATAAGCATAGGATTCTCTGAATCAGTAACTGTGTTTCTGGCTGGCAACGGTGGTGTTTCCTCCGTATTCTCTTCACTGTTCCCCATATCAACTTGTGACTTGTCTACTGTTTCTGAGCTTAATTTATTTTCCCTAACATCATTCGTATCTGTAGTTTCCAGTTTATCTGCATCATCGCTCAACTCATTCGCTTCAATTACAAGTTCTTCTTCTGCAGCTGTCGACAACTTTGAAGGTTCGACTGAGCATTCTTTGCTGTCCAAATTAACATCCTCTAGATTGGAAGTCATTGTTGCTCTATTGAAAGATCTATGATCGAAGTCTACGGAAACCTTGGATCCTTATCCCTTTACACTCACCCCTTTTTCACCTCCAATGTCCTGCCCTATTACTCTCTTTATATACTTTTACATTACCAAGAAGCACCACATCCGGGTAACCAAAGTTCTTTTTTTGCTCAGATTTTTAGTTTTTTTATTTTTTCTAAAAAAAAAAAACCCAACTTTTTTAGTATATATAAAGAACGGAGGCTTTTAAACAATTTATAACTATCTTCTATAACTTCCTAAAAAAACCGGGAATTTATATAACCTCTGACAATTTAAGAACTTGTCGGGTAGGGAGTTTCACTCTAAAACCCCGGCGAGCGTGGACAGCAGAGGGAAAGTAGACGCGCAAGCGTGATGTCTGGTCAGGAAGCTCGACCTACTAGTTAGGTGACAAGTACAGGTTCTGATTTTTTTGCACATAAGAATTTAGAATCGCTTCCTCCTGTACTCACAGAATGTAATCCTTGATTGATTATAATAAATATTATATAAACTTGATGATAATGCTCAAGCATTGTTTTTGATATCTCTTAGTTTTTGCATGACTTGAGCTCTCGTGAAATTACCGTGTGGATCGTCAAGCTTGTTTCTGATCACTGGGTCATCCAATCTCATAAAAGGGTTGTAGGCGAGTTCATCAGCGAGAGTAAATTTTCCTGTCGTGACCTCGTTCGCTAAGACAAATTGTTCTAGTGCGTTGAAGGCTTCATTATCTGACAGATTTGTGTAAATGAATTTCCTGATGAAAGCCACGTTATCTCTTGTGTACTCATGACCTGGGAATACTTTTATTTTAGCCCAGTTCGATTCGCCAGTGTGTTGGAGCAATCTTTTGTTTAGTGCATCGTCCATTTCTTGAGCGTTTCCCTCAAAAAATCTGCCGCATCCTGCTGTGAATAGGGTGTCACCTGTGAATATGGCTTGTTCGTTTGTTTCAGGATCCATCACATAATAACATGTGGAATCTTGAGTATGGCATGGAGTTCTAATACACAAAATTCTTAGATTTCCCAATGTATGTGTTTGTAAATTACTAGGCACATCATTGGCCAATGGTGATTTTTCTGATCCAGCGATGATTCTTTCCACTGATGCACCTTTCTCTCTCAACGCAGCGAGAGTACCAACGTTCCCACCAGCATGGTCATAATGATGATGCGTGTTTACGATTGCTGTGATGCTTTTGATTTCCTCTGATGATAAATCCTGCATTACTTCGATTGTTTCCGCAGGGTCAATAATCCAGCTTTTTGTTCTATCTTGAGTAGAAAGCAGGTAAGAGTAGTTGACTCCGCCAGTCAGCCACCTCATTTTGATAGCCTTAACATGCATTTTCCGAACAATTTGTCTTATCATTCGTCTTGGAATGAATTATCAGGGTTGTTCAAAGGAATAAAGTATCAAATTCTGTTATATTGTTTCTATCCTTTTTTTTTTATTGACATCAAGGTATTTGATTGGGACAACAAATGCTAAGTGACAAAAATATACAGTGCATAGTCAGTGGCCATTTTGGTGAGATATTAAACGTACTAGAAACGCATATCTATACAAAGAATATAGAGACTAAAAAATTCCAGAAACTTTATAGTTTGCATCAAATAAACTGTTCCTTCCCGTCAAGAATTTTTTTTATCCGATTTTTGACCATCCAATCTTCGGCTAATTAAACTTAGTATCTCTTCACCGAATCTATTCAGCTGTTCTGAACGTGGTTCCAACAAGTCTTGGATAATAATAATTTGTTTTTTTATTTCTTCAAAATCCTCTAATATCTCGTTATTCTCGAGAGAAATGCGTAGTTTTTTTAATGTTTGCAATATCGACTGAGAATCGGATTCTTTCTTGTCAATTGCGTCCGTTGCGGCGATGGTTGCAATATGAGTGGATGAAATAACTGGGATTTCTTTATGCAATGGGGAACTTGAAGGGGTCAATTGCTGGAATTTTAAAGGTGATAATGCTTTGGTTACCTTAACAGGAGTACTTGGGAAGGAAGACCTTGGAATATTAATGGAAGTTGATTTTGTAGATTGTTTACTAGTAGAGTTGGTATTGGTATTGGTGTTACTATTACTAGTTTCGTTCGAAGAATCAATTCGTTGCATTTCCCACGAAAAGACACAGCCATTATTAGTGACAGTAACCAATTTTCCATTGATAGTGTCGAGGCCAACTATAGGATCTGAATGAGCAAAGTACTGTTTGATGAATTTTCCACTGATATAATTAAAACATCTTAAATTTTTGTCTAATGAAGAGGAGCAAATGATTTGTTCTGAATCAATGTTAACGTAAAAATGATTAGCCAAGATACCGTCCCCCTGGTCTTCTATAAGCCTGAGTACCCTAATGGTTTCGTAGGACGCCTTGTCAACTATTTGTATGATTTTGTCAGCACGGGATATTACTATTTCATTTTCTGTTACTTGCATCCATATGGGCGAACTTTTTAGAGATAAAATTGCTTCCTTCAGAACGCTAATCCTACCATCACTGACAACCAGACGATAACAAGACATCGTTCGATCATTTGAGATTATGAACATCTTGTCGTGCGAAATTGAAAGCTGCAGAAGAGTTCCTTTGTTTTCGTTTATTGTTTCAAAAATTCTCCACTCTTCGTCCCTCATTTCCATAAAATGGATTCTCCTATCCCTACTTATTGTAACCACTATTTGCATTCCATCCACCTTACATATTTTGACATCATTTATTGATGAATTATGTATGGCCTTTTGTGATGTACATGTATCATTCTGAAAAACATAAACATATCCAACCGAATCACCAATGACAATAGTATTGTCTTGCTGATCAATGTCAATTCCCGTAATTTCTCCGCATATTTCGTTCGTATTGAAATTACTTTCAAACTCTTTTAAATTATTTCCATCGAATAATTTTATATCACCTTCCTTGCTGCATATGACTGCACAATCATTATTGATTTTCTTAAATACGCTGACATCATGTAAGGAGGCATTAGTTATTTGAGACCTAGTCGTATCATCGTACAAAGAAAGTTCACCTTTAGAAGTGAAGTAAAGCAGTTCATTATTATCTAGTAGGTGTAGCATCAATATAGTTTCTTCACCCTTTCCGACAATTTCGATAGAATCCGTTAATTTATTATCCATCAAACTGTTCTTTATTGGACTAGCACTACGACTTAAAAGTGGTTCGCTACCTGAACGCACAATCTCTTGATGATTTAATACATGTGTCAGTGTGAGACTTTCAATTTCATTTGAATAAGATAACCACAATTTATCTCTTTCCCAATCTACTTTGATATTTTCACATTTTCTTGAATCTTGCAAATCGTAAGTACTCACAAGACTGGCATTGTTGTATAGCACTATCTGATTTGAATCGGTCAAAAACAATAGTTGATCATCCCTTAAAAGATCACAGTCCAAAAATGAACATTCTATGAGAGAACGTAGAAGGATATTCTTCCCCTTGATTGCTGTGCGTGTCCTGACAGTCGATATCTTGTTATTGATATTGTTTTTAGGATTCTCAAACTTCCATACTTTCATTTGTCTAACACCATACGTAATAATTACAGAATCTTTGTACCACTTTATTCCATTTACAATGGTTGAGTTTTTATTACTGGCGATAAGTCTAACGCCAGTACTCGTTAGTTTCCAAACATGCAAAAATCCATCGTTTATAAATCCTAAACTTGCGAATATAGTCCCGTCTTCTGGATGAAACTGCAAATGTGATATTCCATAGCTATGTTGATGCACCACAAACACCGGAAAATCGTTCGAGTCTATAGCCATAGAATATACAAGTATTCTTGGTTGATGTCCTGTTTCCCCTACAATGAGAAATTTCCCATCCGGAGAAAGACTCAGACAAGAGATGGCCTTGATTCTATCTTTGATTTTCGATGGAGAACACTTCGCAGGAGACAAGTCTGAGCCAATGGTAACTGTTTTCTCTGTACTATCATCTAGATCATTCCACGTGTCCCCTCTAACAGTAATACTATAATCTGGCTTCAAAAGACCAAATTCATCTTTAAAAGCAGCTGAAACGGATTTGGGTTCATATTTTTGTGGCTTGGTTGAAGCACAGAAAAACCTCTGTTTTATAATTTGAGAACCATCACCAAGGTCTGATACAACTACTCCACCTGATGCCGCATATGCTATTTTGTTTCGACTTACAGCGATACTATTTCGCGAACATGACGAAGATCCAAATATATCTGATATTCTAAGATTGTTTAATGGTTCTTTCATGGTAACTTTTATCCTTTCTTGTTTTGATTTTGTCGGACAATTCATGCACAAAGTGCTTTACTATTGTTTCTTTGTTTACATTCTGGTTTCGTTTTGTAGAGTTTAAAAAAACTTTGGAATCAAGTACTTATAAGTTTTCAACAAGTGCAAACTGATATAAAAAAAGGCAGAGTTCAAGTATTATATAGTTATGAGGCATTCATTGTTCTTAAAAAGTACAAAAAAATAACTTTGAAAGTGTTCATCATTGAAGCTGTTTATATATATTACTTTATTTTTTGGTGTATACACGATAGTCTACGCAATACATATACTACCTTGAATGAGGAGTATCAGGCAAGTATATATTTGAAACATTGTTATTTATAAAATGAATATTGAGAAGCATGAGAAAAATATTGTACTCTACTCATTGCTCTGTTGTAAGAAACCGAACTAGCGAAGTTTTCGAATAGCTTTTACAGACTGTTCTTTCAATTCATACTAAAAAAAAAGGAAATATCATAGTAAAAGAATGCATCTAGATACATGACGAAGATGTGGATATGAAACAGAATGCGAATATGAATTCATAACGCAAACAGAAAGTTGTGTCTCATATAATATTTTCTAATGAACAAGGCGTCTAAAGCATTACCTCTGTTGCACACAGTTGAGCTACTCAAAAAGGGTCTACCGAAGACAAGCTTTCGGACATCATTACGTGATTTTATGGAATGGGAGAACGTTAATAATTCCAAGAGCTATAAATTTTTCAACAAAACTTCGGTTATTAATTCTAATGAGGTTGGAAGGTTGGAGCCCATTCTATCTCATTGCATTGCTAGATGGATGCATTTTGAGTACAAGTTAAACTATTATCCTTACTCTGATTTAAACGTCGCTTGTATCTACACAGATCTTAATTCCAGTAAACACATGGCAGAAAACATTGTTAACTATTTCAAGCTATGTTTTCCAGAAGACGTATTTGAAGCAATGAACTTCTACATGGTACCTTTATATGACAATACTAACGATATTAAAACCAAGTTAGCAAAAGGAAGTAAAATAAAAATTTTAAACAAGGGAGTACTATCGAATCAACTTCAGAACCGAATATTCCATCCCGTGTTTGTTGTGATGTTCAATGATATTATTAGATATTTGTCTTGTGATCTTGTGAAATACGACTCCAAATCTAAGAAATGGAAGCAAGGATACATTGATTTCGAATCAAATCAGGGGTTTCTCAAAAAATCGTTTGAAGATATGGACTACTGGTGCGAGGTTACAACTAATTTGCTTAAATTTCCTCATGGATCCGAAGATTGTGAGCTTTTTATCCCAACACGACTTGTACATCTGTTTTCTCAGTTGCATAGAAATATACCTGAGCATAGACTGTTTATTATTGATGAGTCGCAACGTTATATGCCAAGCATTTTGACCGCAGCAAAATATTTGATGGGATGGGATACCTTTCCAATCACTCAGGCGAATATATCTTCAACTCTTTATACTGGTGGAGATAATTTCAAAGTTGAGGAAAGGGATAATTCTACGTTTATTACAGATTTCAGGCAAATCAGAATGTTATATACAGAAATCACAGAAAGCACTAAAGTACTTGAATCAGAAGATTTAACTACCTTCACAAATCAGTGGATGGATGTCGTTGAAAGTCAAAAGTTAATTGTGGAAAATGATATAAATTTGGCTGATGTGATTAGGAATAACACAGAAATCTCGAAATTAGGAATATTGAAAGGTTAAATTTATCATATATCTAAACAACTAAACTTTTTCGCAGTTGGGAAATGATACAGCACAAAATCCCAAGACCTACGAAATTATTGGAAATAAATGTGACACTTTGAAGTTGGAAATTGTGAAAAAATAACAAAGGTGGGACCTATCTAAAACAACAGACCAAGAATCTTGGAGTCTTGGAAATTGTTCAATAGTTTTAGATTTAATTGCGATTGAATATGTTAACAAAGAAAATGATTTGAATTGATTCACAAAAAGTCAGATGCTTACAATTAATTTAGGTCAACGTATGTATCGTGAAATGGGAAATCCGTTAAATCCATTTCATTTCAGTTCTTCTTCAGCCTTGTCTGAAGATTTGACATCTGTATCATCATTATATATATTCTTTTTTGACTTTGTGATGGGTATTTTTACAGTTCTTCCCATAAATGCAATACCAGGATGGAAAATAGTCAAACACATATAGGCTAGTGACATCATCAAAGCATCTAATATAATAAAGTAAATTTCGTGAGAAATTAAATAGCCATCCCATCCCTCGATCAATTCTGCAAGCCTATAACAACAACGAACATATACAAACATCACAGCTGCAGTTAGAGCTAAATTAAAATAATGGAACGACCAGCGACGCCCATCTCGTATAATTGAGTACTTTGTTCTGTATTGTGAATCGATATCCTCTTGAGTAACTTGCAACAAAAGTTTCCATTTTGTTAGAGGAACGTTTAAATGTCTTGCTCTGGTCGTTATATAGATTCCATACAAGAATCTAAATAACAAAAAGACGAAAATTGACATCGATAGTACTTGAAAAGCAAGACCAGCAATGAAAATATTATCACCTGTTTCAACGTTTTCTTCAGCTTTAACAGCCGAAGCTGCACTACCACCACCAACGGCTTGAATTATTAGGGAAATAACATCGCAAACAATAAAAATATAGGAATAACTTATTGGAGTCGGTAAAGAGGAAAATTCAAATCCATAAATCTCAATTAGTTTAGCTAACTGATAGTAAATTGCTGCCATAGTAAACACAGGAGCAACAGTTAAGCACACCATTTGCATTATATAATAATCAGTCTGCGAACCTGATGATGAATGCGAGAGTGCTCTACCTACATAACCTACCGTTTCCAAAATCGATCCACAAATAAACATTACGAAAAACCAAACTTGTTTTGTGTATATACCAACAATGAGATGATAGAATGTGAACAGTGCAAATATCACAGCCATTGCAGAGTTGAATGCTAAATTCGGTAATTCCCCAGAATAATAACTAGTTATTTCAGTACTAGTCGTCATTGCCGTTGCAGTCAATACTGAAGTTGCAGAAATTGAAATGGTACTTGTCATGTTGTTACTTGAACAATTGACACCAATAATCTCAATTTTTGACTATTGTATGTTTGTCTATCTATCGATCTAATTATGTTCAATAATCGTTAATTACTATAACCTGAAAATCATCGAGAAGTTCTTGTCTTGTTAAAAACTGACAACAGTTTAAAAAGAAAGAAAGAAAATAACATTCAAGTCCGTAAACACTTTCCTATTTACTCTTCGCACTTGAATACCGTCTAAATTCTCCTTAATAGTACTGTACGTATTATCTGCATGTTGTACATATTCGTTGCACCCGTGTATAGCAGCATCATCCTTATTATGATAAAACCTTCCAAAATCTATACATGCACAGATACGACTGAGCTTAAAAAATTTCCTTGTTGGCAAAATAGATGCATGGCAGCGTCGTAATAAGGTACCCGCGTGATTTTCAGTTCCTGAAAAAAAATAGAAAATCTAAAAAAAAAATCAAAACGAAAAACAAAATTAAGCAGGCTTAGTGTTGACAGAGCATATTGTTTTTTTTTGTTTTTTTTTTTTTACCAATAACACAGCCTTGTCTTCTCTGCAAACAATTAACGGACTGTGCACAATTGATAGACTTAAACAAATTCCTATATTGCTTTGCGCCTTGCAGAGACTCAGATTTTACAATCCATCGTTCAAAATTATAACATCATTGCCCCAACTTTTTGTGCATACCAGAGTTAATCTCCATTCTGCGTAGCTGATGTTTGGTCCCTTAATCGCTGTCGTAGCTTCGGCATACTGCCACCAATGAGAAGGCGTAGACGATCATGATGAGGAGAAAGAGGAGAAGAACCACATTCTTTCCCGGAAATCAGGGGTCAGGTTGTTTCTACGGTAAAAAAAAAAAAAATAAAATAAAAACATACATTCGGTACTACATTCGTTTGCTTTAGAGTGAACGAAAATTTTTCCTGAGTGGGGATGAGTTCCTATCCGAATTGTTCCGAATAGGGTTTAGCGTCAAACTAGAGAAATCCCGATTGTTGACGCGCTGGAATATCTGACATCGGAGAAAAAAAAGGAGATACATGAAAAATAAAACCCCGGAAAGTAAGACTCGCTTATATAAGCTTAGATTGTTTCACTGATTACGTATTCGAAATAAGGTACAATATTGCTTGTTTTAGTTTCAAGGAAATATATTATAAACTACGAAGTAAGCTCTATGTTTGCGGATGAAATGATTAGAAATAAAGATGATATTATTATGATCAATAAGGTGTAGAATTTTGTTAGAAATACAATAATACAGTTAATTCGCGGAAAACTTGATGAATAGATGTAATTCTTGTTTCTTGCTTTTTATAAACATAATAAGGTAAAAACCAAGAAAAAAGAAAAATAAATGGTAACTATCAATTTGGATAGACAGAAAGAATACATTAATGATTACAATGGAGTCAGATATACTTTCAAGACATGGATGTATGATTTCGCTATTTTTTTATTTGATATAGTGTTTACAATATTTTTCCGGGAAATAACGGTGCGTGGATCATATTACATTCCTGTAAGAAATATACCTACTATTCTGGTTTGTGCACCACATGCCAATCAATTCATTGATCCAATAATGGTTATGTCTCAAACGCGAAAGATTAGAGGTTCTTGTTCCAGACAAGTTTGTATGGTTACCGCCGAGGCTTCGATGAAGAAAAACATATATGTGAAATTATTTAGCACATTAACAGGTGCTATTCCAGTGGCTAGGATTCAAGATAACCTGAGTAGGGTTAATTCATGTATTAAGCTGTATATTCCAAATTATGATACAGATCCGTGTTTGGTCAAATTGGTTGTTAGTGAACCATATGGTGATAAAATCGTTGAAGGATTTAGTGAAGGATCATTGATTGGATTACCGGATCCTGTAGTACATGCTCAAATAGAGAAGGTGATTGACAAACGCACG
Source organism: Kluyveromyces nonfermentans (assembly GCA_030569915.1). NCBI lineage: Eukaryota > Fungi > Ascomycota > Saccharomycetes > Saccharomycetales > Saccharomycetaceae > Kluyveromyces > Kluyveromyces nonfermentans. Next base: position 89,832 of record JAJLUD010000016.1, read on the forward strand.
TTAAAATTAAGAAAACCTTTTCCAGATTTGGAAAATGTCCGAAAGGTATGTTCTGAACCCACCGAGTTCAACTATGCGGAAAAAATTGATAATGGTATTGTGTATCAAAAAGTGTTTGATCATTTACGTACTGGTGGTTGCGTTGGAATATTCCCTGAAGGAGGTTCACATGACCGTCCGTCTCTACTTCCTTTAAAAGCAGGTGTTGCAATAATGGCCCTCAGTGCAGTGGCTGCTGATCCATCTCTTGAAGTTGAGATTGTACCATGTGGTCTTCATTATTTTCACAGAGATAAGTTTAGATCAAGGGCTGCTCTTGAATATATCGAACCTATAAAGGTAACAAGAGAGATGGGCCGAAAATATAGGCATAATCCAAAAAAAACTGTCGCTTCTTTGCTCAAAATCATACAAGATGCATTATTTTCTATTACTGTCAATGCGGATGACTTTGAAACATTAGAAACGATACAAGCTGCTAGAAGGCTTTGTGATCCTGTGCCTTTGGATGATATTAAAAAACCTGAAAAATTACCTCTTTCTACAGTTGTAGAACTGACAAGGCGATTACTTGCTGGTTATTCAAAGTTCAAAAATGAACCTCGAATTCGCCATTTGAAGGATAATGTGGACAGATATAATAAAGTTATTCACGCAATTGGTTTAGAAGATCATCAAGTAATACAATTAAAATCTTCAAATAATATTTTTTCCATTTTTTTTAAATTGCTAAGGAGATGCGCCTTAAGTTTCCTCATGGTCTTAACTGCTGTACCAGGAACTGTAATTTTCTCCCCAGTTTTCATAGCATGCAAATATATGGCTAAGAAAAAGGCTAAAGAAGGACTTAAAAAATCCGTTGTCAAAATAAAAGGCAATGACTTAATAGCTACATGGAAAATCTTAATTGCATTAACCATGGCTCCAATAGTTTATACTTTTTACTCTATGATTACTGTCTTTGTAATCATGGAATATCCAGAATGCACCGGATATGCTGCTATATCATCATATGTTGTTCAACGACCAGTCTTATGCTTCTTTTTTTTATATTTCTGTTTGGTTGTGCTAACATATCTCAGTTTTAAAACAGGAGAAATGGGAATAGATATTTTTAAATCTATACCTCCATTGTTTCTTTCTCTAATTTATCCCATGCGTACCTGTAATAGACTTTGTATCATTAGGGAACAACTTAAAGCAGAATTAGTGGATGTATGTAAAGATTATGGTCCATTTGTTTCTCCGGAAATGGTAAATTTCCAAGACCAAGATGAGACAAACTTTAAAAATATGAGCACATGCAATAATATTTGCAACATTGAAACAACTAACGGGATTTTTGATGAACCTAGAAACCAATATTCATCGATGAATTCTTCAACCTCATCTTTTTCCAATTCAACCATCTCCTTAACAGATCTCTCAACTATCTCTAATGAATCGGATTTTTCAACATATGATTATGATGCTGAATCTGAATTTGCTAATGTTGACCAGTCAATACAATCGAAAATATTTTCGTTGATTTACGAACAAAGAGAAAGAGAAAGAGGTGATTGATTTACATCTTTTGTACTTTTTTAAACTTTGGCTTTTTATCTTTTATTTTTCACGTACGATATCTTACATTATCATTAACAGTTGTAATTATCGATTAGTGTACGATTAATAACTGCACCTCAAGAATAATTTCTTCCTTTTTGAGTAGCCATCAATGGTTTATCAGATACTTGTAAATTTTATGGAAGGAAAAGATTGATGCTGTATTTTCTCTTATGTACATACATATCTGGCTTTGTTATGAAAAACCATTTTCATTTAATCTTCTCCTGCTGGCATTTCATCCTTCAAGATCTTATTTAGTTTTACTCTTAGTTCTGTTCGAGAAGCACCTCGTAGAACATCAGAAACAAAGTATACATCACAATCTAATTGAACCATTTCCAGAGCTCCCTTTAATACTCCACACAAAATATTAGAATACCAAAGCTCTTTTGAAGCATCCATAGGCAATTCAACGAAATCTGATAGTGGATTTTCATCAAAAATTAAAGAAAAAGAATTCCTACTGGTTGACCATTTTGTAACCTGTGGAGTTATATTCAGAAAAACTTTAAATGCACATTTGCTTATTGCTTCGCTTGTGACACCCATATTTTCACACCTTGGAAGGGCAGTCCGTGCTAGAAAATCCTCAATCAAACGAATACCAATATTATAACCCATTGAAAATAAATGTGCATTTACTTTTTTAAAATCACGATTATAATCTTGACATAACTGTGATACAATAGAACCGTACGTTAAAGTAAAAAGTTCGGCATTTATCTTTGCTGTTTTCGTTTTCCATACTGATTCTCCGATTTGTTTCATAGACTTAGAACTCGAAGAAATGCCGGAATTAGACGATACACTAGCTGAAGAAGCATTTGTTGGTGCTGTATTGCTCATGCTCATCTCGTAGTGATGATTTAATGCACGTTGTGATTAAAATTGTGGTCACTCGATTCTAAATCTTTTTTGAACGTTGTTCTTCAAGTTCATCCTACCAAAATATAATAAGAAAAATAGAAAAATTAATGAATTGAAACTCGTACAATACAAATGATTAGAAAAAAAATATTAACAAGTGGGTAAAAATATCAATTTGGGTAGAATTAGGTAGGAGTAAGTTATATAGTACTTGGAGCTCAACATTCAATCAGTGCTCAATAGGTTTGCCAGGATATCTTTGTACTTACCATGGGTTGCTTTATTTGCCCTCTTCAAAATGGATTCAGCCTCTGAATAAGCTTTCTCTTGCTCAGAAGAGTCTAAATCACAGACATTTCCAAGCTCAATTATGGCTTCAGCAATATCGACCCAAGTTTGAGGATCATCTTCATCCCTGGCTTGCTTGAGATAACCGATCGCAGTTTTTAGATGCTCCATGGCTACTTTCTGAACTTTCTTGGCATTAGATTCTGCTTCATGATTGTCTGTGTTGTCATCGTCTTCGTCACCATACATTATGTTCGCAAAGTCCTTTGAGGGTTTTTCGGCAAATTTTAGGTGTATTTGACCTAGGGTTCTTGCAGCATTACGTTGCAAGCTCAGTAGCTCATTGCCATTGTCTGAAGACAATGGCAACGATTTCATAGCATCGTATGATAGTCTGAGGTTGTTGCGCAACCACTTATAATTATTTTCTAAATTCAATTTTATTTGCTTCAGAGGGTGCTTTTCACTCAAAACAAAATTAGTTCCTTCATCTTCATTGTCACTATCTAATCCGTCTTCCAACTCCAGCCTATCCTCGAAAGTCTCCACGATATCAAATAGGTCATAGAATCCGAGCAAAATAAAATGAACTAATTTCTCCTGTCCTTTCACATGAACAAAAGACTCTTTGGCACTCTCTAGAAGTCCATTTAATTGGATCTCATCATCATTGTTATCTCTCAATCCTAGTTTTGAAATATATTGTAACGGAATTCTTTGAGAAATCACTTTAGACTTCACTAATTGTAGTAGCTTCGAATCTGGATATTGCTCGAGACCTATTGCGATTCGTTCTAGAGCGGCTTCAAAGAAATCATTCAAGAGTTTATATCTTTTCTTCGAGTCTGCTTCATCGCCCAGAAAAACAGTCTGCTCAGCAAGTGCTTGTGCATATATTGAATGGAATTCTTCATCAAGCGTTAAATTATCGTTCTTTTGATTGCGAAGCAGCCTATCGCACTCATGCACCACCCCGTTCAAAACTAATTGGTTCTCAGGATCTTTGCTGAAAGTATCCCAAAAACCTTTCAATTGAACTAGCTCATCATCTGGATTCGACCCATCGTCTAATTCAATATGGATTTGATTCGCTGGTTCTTCACTTCCATCTTTCGTTCTGTCGCTATCAACTTTCAGTTTCTTTTGTTTCTTACTCTTTCCTAAGCCCAGAGGACGTTTAGCCATTGTTTTGAAATCGAACAACAGTTAAATAAATAAAACTTCGAACCAAAAACAAATAGTAGTTGGTAACACCTTCCAATATTTAAGTGTTTGATCGTTAATAGGTCGATATTTTATACTCATTGAAAAATCATCAATTGTCTTGTCACAATAGATCCAATTATTATTATGTCTTCTTGAAAGTAAATTGAAAAACTTATATATCACGTGCTTTCGATTCGGTGTGTTAAGTTCACGTGATAGGAGAAAAACACAACTCCACCACTAAAGACTGTGGCTTTATGTTTTTACAAGAAAGCCAGACTCTTTGTAACATTAAACAAGTTCATATATCATGGGATAGCTTATTGATAAACCTGACACCATTCCAATTGAAAGACATGTCGTAATAATAAGGTAGTTCATTAAAAATACCATTCTAAAATCTTTTAGAAAAATGGATTTGGTAGCTACGAATAATGGAATAACTCCATTGATTACGAGCTTAAAATCAGAGGGCGAAATCTTCTTATTTATTGGGACTCAATCACTTAATGCAGCACAATCCAGAATTAAATCAGTCCTTGAATCAGGAGCGCGGTGTATAGTGGTTAATGCTGTGCAGGAATCAGATCTTAAGCATTTGAGCACTCGTTTTTACGATGAATCAGTGACATTTTTAGATAGGTCTTTCAACCTCACAGACCTCACAGTGCTGGGAAGGATTGAAGTCTGTGGTGTTGTAGACAGAGTTTTCGTTAATCTGGGAACCAAATTTAATGCCCTGATTGAAAATATTTATGAACAATGTAAAAAAATGAGAATTCCAATCAACACTCATCAAAGACCAGACTTTTCAACATTCTCCGTTTGTTCAACGTATTCTGATCCTGGGAAAAGCGGTTTGCAGATTGCTGTTACCACTAATGGTCAAGGTTGTTTGCTTGCAAACAGAATTAAGAGAGATATAGTTTCAAATTTGCCTCCAAATATATCCAGAGTGGTAAGAAATATGGGACTCTTAAGAGAGAAGATTATGTATGAAGATCAAAACAATGTCGTATCTTCATATTTCTTAAATGGTGACATACAAGAGTTGGGACTAGGGCTTGATGAGGATACTTGGAACTCCCACAAAATCAATAGTTTGGTTCATGAGTTTGAAATGAGTGACAAACAACTGAGACTACAACGTAGTCGGTGGTTGTCACAAATGTTGGAATACTACCCATTGAGTTCTTTGGCTGATGTATCAATTGAACAGCTAAGTAGCCAGTATAATAAAATGAGAGCAACCTCAACGTCTGTTGATTCTAGTATACCTTCTGAGAAGCACAATCAAGCTCCTTCTACTAATAACGCTATAAACGATGATGATGTGAATGATGTCAACGTCAAAGTAAATGAAGAGGAGATTCGAAAGCAAAACAATGATTCCAAGAAAGGCTCCATCTCTTTGGTAGGTAGTGGACCAGGATCCCTTTCGATGCTAACCATTGGTGCGTTACATGAAATTAAAACAGCAGATCTGGTTCTGGCAGATAAATTAGTTCCTGAAAAAGTGCTAAAGTTAATACCGGCATCGACAGAGACTTTCATTGCTAGGAAATTCCCTGGAAATGCTGAAAGAGCACAAGAGGAACTTCTAGAAAAAGGATTGGAAGCTCTTAATAAGGGCTTAAAAGTTGTTAGATTAAAACAAGGTGATCCATATATTTTTGGACGAGGAGGAGAAGAGTACCTCTTTTTTAAAGAGCATAATTTTACACCTAGAGTGCTCCCAGGCTTGTCCTCATCTTTAGCAGCCACGGTGGTTTCAAATATACCAGCAACCCAAAGAGATGTTGCTGATCAAGTTCTAGTCTGCACTGGAACTGGAAGGAAAGGCGCACTTCCTAATCTTCCAGAATACGTTAAAACAAGAACAACGATCTTCCTGATGGCTTTGCATAGGTCTGAAGTTTTAATCAATGGACTATTAGAAAAGGGCTGGGATCCAAAAATTCCCGCTGCCATTGTCGAAAGGGCATCTTGTCCAGACCAACGTATAACAAGAACACTATTAGAAAATGTTCCTAGAACTATTGAAGAAATTGGCTCTAGACCACCTGGATTATTGGTTGTTGGAGATGCAATATCAGTCTTAACGGATCCTACGTTAATAACCTTTAATGGCACTAAAACTTACAGCATTGAAGAAGGTTATGAGCAATTTCAATTTGAGGCTTCGATAGAGAATTTATTCACACTATAACACTAATTTCCAAATGGCCTTTTTGTCAACGGTAAAATAAAAAGGACAATTGATAGTGAAATTGTAAATATCCCATCTTGTCTGTATATTCCGACATAAGAATTTTAATTTACATGAATTAACAAATAAATCTTTTGTATAATATTATATTTAAAACTAATTGAGTAAATTAGAGGACCTATTTAATGAAATATCTAGGTTACTAGTATATCGATCGAAAGTTCAACCTATTGCAACACATAGCTTATTAACGCTTTAAAAAAAAAAAAAAAAAAGAAAATCAAACGCATTTTTACGCCAATCTAGAGGTTTATAATAAGGAAAGTCAACAACAACCTGTCTGTCATGTTGGGTTCAAGCTCACGGCATTTGTTTAGACGAATGTTACATAATAATACTGGTTTTGCATTTGATATCGATGGTGTTTTGTTAAGATCTAAGAGTGCAATTCCTGGTGCATCGGATGCATTGAATCTTTTGCAGAAAGAAAAGATACCATTCATATTGTTAACAAATGGGGGTGGTTTGTTGGAGAAGCATCGAACTGAATTCCTCTCTGATATCCTGAAAGTCGATCTCTCTCCGCTTCAATTAATTCAAAGTCATACTCCATACAAAGCATTGGTAACGAAACATAAGAAGGTTTTATGTTGCGGTATAAATAGCGTGAGAGAAGTGGCAGAAACCTATGGTTTCGAGAATGTGGTACATCCAATAGACATTCTAGCGCACAACAAAGATGTTTCACCTTTTTCAGCATTTTCCATAGAACAAGTGAAAAATGTCGCAAAAAAGCATGATTCATTACTGGAAACACCTTTTGACGCAATTTTAGTATTCAATGATCCTCACGACTGGGCAACTGATATACAAATTATTTCTGATCTGTTAAATAGTGATAGAGGGTATCTTGGAACGCTCAGGAAAGAACATAACGAGAATCCATCTATTCCTATTTATTTCTCTAATAACGATCTATTGTGGGCCAATCATTATCATTTAAATAGATTTGGTCAAGGAGCATTTAGATTAATTATTCAAAGTCTCTATGAACAATTTAACGAAGGTCGTAAATTACAAGATACTATACTGGGAAAACCAACCACAGTAACGTATGATTTTGCACATCATGTACTAATTGATTGGAGGCAAAAATTAGAGCAAGGTACCTGTGATTCAGATGTACAAATTCTTCCACCATTGGGCTCAACTCCTGAAAATTCTCCTTTCGAACGCGTTTTCATGGTTGGAGATAATCCAGCTAGTGATATAATCGGCGCCCACCAATACGGATGGGAAAGTTGTTTGGTGAGAACTGGCGTTTACCAAGATGGTGATAAGTTACTTTGCAAACCTACAATGATTGTCGACAATGTCTTTGAGGCTGTAGTAAGATCACTAGAAAAGGTTAAATCATAATGTCTTGACACACAACCCTTACTAACTTTGGTTTTACAATTTAACGTAGAGTCATTTTGACATTGAGACACTAACGCAGCGTAAGTGAAATGATATACAAAGAGTCTCTAAATAAGAATAAATGTGAAATAGATAAAAATCGTATTAGTAATGATGGAAAATGCGACTATCCCGTTTGTTCAGTAACCCTTCCCGTTTCTTCACTCGTATTTTTCTTGCTATTATCGTCTGTCAACCCTCAAAATCGATCATTCTTCTGAAACATCTTCTACATACCTATCACCATTCCATCAGCATCCATACAATCACCCAAACACCAAGTATGTCATTTCAGATCCGGATCTTAGGAACCACCGGCTGTTCTTGATGCAATTTCTCAGTGTTCCGCTGATGCATCTGATCACGACATGACTTCAACTTTTGACACTCATGACTCTCTAGCAGTCTATGTTTCGAGCAATAATGTCCCCCACAAAACTGACAGTCCCCTACTAGATTAACAGCAATACTACTACACTTCTCAAAGTCACATCTATCCTTCTTCTTCTTTTTTACACGTTTCTTTGCCACCCTAGATTGTGTGCTACTAACACCTCCTAATGTGTTCACCTCGCATGAATCACCTACCTCATCTTTGTGATCGCCAATATTCACTTCTGTTTTATTTATTATATTTGACATCTTAATTATTCTTATATTTTTAAAATCTTTATGTTTTAATTCCTTACTGTCTATACAATTTTACTCTTGGTCGTGAGTTATCCTTTTATATCCCTTCGAACTTGATAGAAGCAATTATCTGTTGTCATGGAAAAGAAACACAGAAAAAAATGTGTTGATAGCGGTTTTAGGGATGAAGAAGAAAGGGAAGTTGAGGAAATTTCAAAGCCAGTAAAAGGAATGTCGGATTTGATAACGAAATGGACAAGCAAGAGAGAAAAAGAAAAAGAAAAAGAAAAATATTACAAGATCATAAATAAGATCATAAGATTACAAAGCAAAATTGGAAGATTGAACATGAAACAATAAGAATTGACATTGATAATTTAGTGTGTATTGTTCGTCTTAGATATATGTATAGTTGAGACTAAGGTGTAGAAAGAAAGAATATATTAGATGAAGGGTTAATGTGGTATGGAAGGAGATGGCAATAATACAAAGGTTTGGGGGGGTTATAGTGTATAATTGTGCTTAGTAGTATACGGGAAAGTTATAGATCATCAGATATTCCCGTCAGTTTGATTGATTGTCCAGGCTTAAAGGCAGGAAGTCCCAGATATGGACAGCCTGAGCATCTAAAGGCATCGCCTAGTGCACAAGAGCCACAACCTCCTATTTTCTTGCCTTCTATAGTAAAATCGATCTCTGTGAGTTCTGTAGCAGAAAACTTGATTGCTTCAGATTGTTTGTTTCTCGATTCTTCTATTTGTTGTTCCTCTTGCTCTTTTAGTCCGCATGTACAGTCCTTACATGCTTTCCTCCTCCTTTGTTTAGATTTTCCGCAAGTGACCATGGTTATTGGTTCATCATTGAGGTTTACCAGATCATGCTCTTCGATAGAATCGGTGGAATCGTTTTCACCAAGGTCATCAAAGAATTTAGACTTTTCGTCAAACGAAGGTAAAGTTATGTCATCATTATCGATCAGATCGTCGAACTCTGCATCGGCAAGCTTGACAGTTGAGAGTGACTTACTTACATTTGAGATTCTAGAGGTTTGGGTTACAGCTTCCGAAGCAGTCTTTCTGAACGTTGGTAATTTCGACAATTCAACTGTCGGTTTCTTTTTGTTCGATGAAAGTGACAGAGAAACAGGAGCAGCAACTACAGGTTTTTTTACCCAGCAGTAGCCACCATCTGTGCAAATATCGAATCCGTTAACTAGCGCATCAATCTTGAGTACATCGCTTAAACCGTAAAGCCTACCCTCTTCAACGAGAGCCTTGAATAACTTAGAAAGTAGACGTGATGGAAACTGAATATCCTCTGGTCGTTCTGGAGTGACATAGTAAATTACGTCATATTTCCCATCCTCCAATATAACACTTGAATCATTCAATTTATTGATTAAAAATTGGTCGCAAATGATGGTTTCTGATAGTACATCGCATGCTTTCACTTTTTGAAGCACTTGTGGGTTCTCTGTGACCGCAGGATGTATCAAAATTAAACTTTTCTTTCTCACGGTCATAGTATCACGTTTCGAGTTTCCTTGACAGCTTAAATTCTAAAGATGCTTCACGTTCTATTACACTATTGTATGTGTACAATTTCAAAGTGTATATATATCGTGTTTATTGGTATATAGTTGAGCCTGAATTTATGTATGAAAGTTGTTGATATCTACTTGCATGGTAGAAATGATTTATTTTTTTCAATTTTGCTTGGGGTCTTAGTAATGAGACTTAAAAAATAAAAAATATTCTGGAATCGAAAAAAAAGTAATAAATAACCAAAACTGTGGACTAAAAGCAAATTTGGCATGCTGTGTTTGATGCACGCGGACTCATCTTCAGCTCATATTTCTTATTGAGATTTAGTTTAATAGTAGTTGACTTCGAAAAATATGTGCGAACTGTAACATAATAAAAATGAACGTGACCAATGGATCATTCTCTCATGCTCTCAAAATACGTAAGAAGAAGATAATTTTGATTATGCGAATTATTCGATCGTTGAGCTTCCATCAGATTAAACCAGATATGTCTTTCTTTTCAGGAGTAGCTGGTATTTTCTTAGTTTAGGAGTGAAGGCAACCTATTACGCACTGTTAGCGCGAGCATAATTATCGTTTTTTTTTATGATCAGACTGAAACAATGTTACTTTTCGATACCAGACTTTGTGTCTAAATCACTATTTTTATAGTTTTCGTCATCGTCTTCATCTTCGTCTTCATCATCGTCTTCATCTTCGTCTTCATCATCGTCTTCATCATCGTCTTCATCTTCGTCTTCATCTTCCGTCTTTTTTCCCTTTTTTTGATCATCTCCGTTTTCCTCATCGTCATCCTCATCGTCATCCTCTTCATCATCGACCTCTTGAATTTCATCCTTTGGGTACCCACCCAATTTCATTACAACCTTGTCAACGATTTCATTACCATCCATCATCCCACCTAATCCCATTTCACCATATATTCCAACTATTTTTTCTGATGGTTTAAAAACGGTAATCCAAGGCATTTCCTCTTTGATCATATTTAGATGCCTTTTGGTAATAGAGGAATTATAACTACTACTAACCATGGATGGAGCCAAGAAAATAGGAAATACTGGATTCCATGCCCTGATGACACTTGTAAGGAGATTGTCGCACAGTCCAAGCGCTATTTTGGAAAGCGTATTGGCAGTCAAAGGAGCTACTACAAGAATATCTGCCCATCTGCGAAGCTCGATATGCAAGACAGGATCTGTCCTTTGTTTCCATGTATCCCATTCATCTTGATCAGTCCAAACTTGGATATGAGGTGGTAGTTCAATTTTAGCAGCAGTATACACACCATTCGGATCTGTGCCAGAAAGAAGTCCTGCTATCGACTCCGGAGGAGAGCTTATGTGATCATGTGGCTGTGGTGAAGATGTCATAGGTGTATGAATATGTTGTAACTGAGCTGAAGGGGAAACAGCTTTTTTTTTATTAAGAGTTCTATTGGCGAAAAATTGAGCAGCCGCTTGAGTAAGTATCACTTGGATTGAAACTTTATCCTTGCCATATATCTCCTCTAGTTTTTTGATCATGGATTTGATTTTCAAAACTGATAAGGATCCAGTAGCACCAAATAAAATATGAAGTTTTCCATCATCTTGTGGAAGTCTGGGGTCTACATTTTTTGCGGCTTCTCTCTTTGGAATATTTGGAGCAACAGTTTGAGCAATGTCTAATTGAACTTCACTTGAACCAAGTTGGTCATTTTCTGGAATAGCAACTTCATTTAGCTTGGAAGTGGAAGGAACCAAAGGATTATTTGGGTTTGGCACCGGCGAAATACTATTGGAACGGGATCTTGATTTGAAAGTTGGAGAGTGCAATTCGTCATTTACGACAAAATGAGGATGGATTCCATCTTCATTATTCGAAGTCGAACTTGAGATCGTATTTAGTTCTTCGCCAACCTTTGCAGGTATTCCGGCTGACAAAGTAACATCAAGTAAGTTATTGATGATACTTCCATCTACCTCGCTTGATTGCGATGGTAGGCGATATTGTTTTTTAGTGTTTTCTTTAACTTTTAGAATGGGAGAAGCTGGTTTTACATTCCAGTCATTAGAATTTCCTGTACCTGACTTTCCATTCAAAAAAAGTTCCATTGGCGGTGGAGATGGAGCATGATCTGAACAACATGGTGATCCAGTCTTACCTGGAGAGTTAATACCATTCGCACCTCCTGCCATTGATTCCGTCGCAGCTTGCTGTTTCAAGATGGCATGTTTCGCATCCGTGAACGTCACCGTTGGAACTCGTTTCAATCCTGAAGCTGGTGTATTACTTATAACAGCACCTGAAGTGCCACTTACATTCATAATCGATTTCGTAACACTAGTAGGTGGGCTTGAAGATCTTTGGATCGAACCCCCAGTTTTCCCACTATGGCCATATTGAGCTGTTGCATCCGTATTTAAAAGTTCTGAACGTGATTGCTCACCAAGGTTAACAAAATTAGGCGAAACAATCGGTGGTCCGTGATTCGATACTTCAGGTTTCGGCATTATCTTATTCTTCCTTTGTTCAAAATTTCTGCTACTTTTTTATTGCACCTAGCAACTTTTTATACCTGACTCAAACAGAAATATATAGTATTTTCCGATACCAACTTTAACGGCAGATTCTTCTATTGTAACAAAATACAAAAACGATGATCTAAATATTCAACGAAGAATCTTATCTTTTGTTTTATTCTACTCCTCCCTTCACATTGCTGTACGTTTATGAAGTTTTTTTTTTAGTTTTATTTTATTTTTTTTAGTTTTAATTTTTTTTTCTTGTGTTTCCATTGTGCAAAACATTTCTACAAAAACGATATCTATTAACGCTTGCTCGCTAGAAAGATTATTTAATCTCAGAGGAGAAACAGTTGAAAACATTTAAAACGACCTTTCATTTAAATTCAAATATCTGCCTTTGCAAAAATATGTTAAATTTAGTTGTATTTTATGTTTATTTAGTTAATTTAGTTCTAGAACATACGTATAGATATCAAAAGGCTCTAAATGCTACTTCACAGAGGAATAAGATGTATTCTACTTCTTTCTGGATGCACTATTTGCATAACGACCTCTTCCAACACGGACTGTATGGTGTTTTAGACCTGTCATGGCAAACGGAGAAATACAGTTATCAGCAGAACCACCGCTAATCCAGTTATTCAACACTTTTTCATTGTGCCTTCTGGTCCATTCATCCTGCTTTATGGCTTGTTCATATTCTTTTTGGTCTTCTCTTAGCAAATCAGTCTGACCAGCATGCTTTGTGTGGACAAAACCCTTCTTGCCAAATTTCTTCTGAGAGTTTTTCGAAAGAGGACTTGGTAAAGAGTAACGAGTTCCTCTATTGTTCCATTGGAAGTTTGCTTTTAAATGGGGCGTCACATTTCCTGTCTTTGCATCTACAGATACGGCACATCTTAGCAGAGTGCCAGAGCCACCGCAAGAGGGACAGAAATGCTTAGGTTTCCCGTCCTTGGGCATCGGAAGCATTTGGAAACATGCATGGCATCTTAACATGTAGTTACGTATTTTTTTGATTCTCAATCCAGTGGTAAAGTTCATTAGACTTAGATTGAGTTGCAAAGCAACGTTTTGCACTGCAAAATCGCCAGTGGCCAAAGCAACTTGATTTTCTGCCAACGAGGTTGATAGTAGCTTTGTTTCTGTAGCTAGAACACCCTCTCCACCACTGATGTCTTCTCCACTATCTTTAACTATTGTTTCGGCTAAATTATCAGGGGTGATCCAGTCGCCATCATCATCTTCTTCTTCTTCCTTTTCTTCTTCCTTTTTAAAGCACGGTACAGCGGATGATTCGTTAAGGCTCTCCACTAGTGGATGAGTTTCTTGAGAGTCACATTTCCCATCGATTGTCACCTCATTAGACAAAGTAGTTGGTTTTTGAGATGCCAATGCTGCTTCTCTCTTTTCCCGTTGTTTCTTCCCACCCCGTCTAGTTTTCTTTTTCTTAATAACAGGTATTTTATCTTCAACGAAAGCTGCTTCCTGCTCCTCCTGGATATTATTGTTAGCTGAATCTAATTTCTCCTCTAATTTATCACCTGGCTTCTTCCTTAATCTCCAGTCACCATTATTCAGCTCAGATTCCAGTTCATATGTCAATGCAAGAATATGGATATCATTAGCACTTAAGACAGAATAGTCACCAGTTAGTTTCGCAAATTCTGATATGCGCTTGATAGCTGAAGACGAAGGATGTCTTAGCTTTAGAGTTCCAAGGTTTTGCCATATTTCTAAATTCTTTCTGGACTTTTCATCTTTGATTTCATGGAAAACAGTTGGTGTTGTAAAAAATTCCTTTGCATAATACTGATAATGAGTATATGAATGTGTTATAAGAGGTGTAGCATCGAGCACTAGTACATTAACGTGTGGTTGTTGTGATTCCATTTTACTCTTAGGATGTCTCGCTACCTAACTCAACGTTCGATTTGGTAGACCGTTCATCTATCTCATCGCATTCATCTCAAGCTAACCATTACTTTTCTTTTAAAGAAAATTTTCTCAAATATCACGTGATACACTTTGTTACACAACTTATTACCATAAATGTGTATAAATCGTGTACTATGTGTATAAATCGTGGTCTCTAAGTTCCATGCTTTGCATTGACCTTTATTTGTTGTTCCTTTCTCATGGAACAGTAAAGAACATGAAGTACTTGAAATGAATAAATAAAGGTTGAAAAATTTACCTTCGGAGAACTTCAACCATTTTTACCTTGATATGAATATCTTTAATCAAAACAATAATTATTGCTGCTGAAAATTAATGCCAATTGAAAAGGATTTGAAAGAAGCATATGAAGTGCTATATGAGGGGAAAAATCCCTTAAAAGCTCTGGAAATATACGAACGGATCCTTAAGCAGGATTCTAAGAATTTGTATGGACACGTTTACAAATCTGTTTGCTTAGAAAAGCTATATTTCAGTGAATCTTCGTGGCATAATCAGGAAACCTTGGATAGTGCAAATTTTTATTTGGAAAAGGCAATGGAAATTGCAAAATTAAGAGGTGACCGTTCAAAGATTTCATTTGTCAATTTCAGATTTAGCATTCATTTTTTCAATGCAAAACAATATGATAAGGCAAAACAGTATATTACTCAGGCTGAATCGTTGGGTTATAATGATCATACATTCCCCCTCTGGAAACACAATATTGATGAAAAATATGAGAGATGGCTTTCAAAACACCTTGGCGAGAAAACTCCATCGCACAGCGATGATGGTTTAAAACCTGAAGTTGTTGATGCTAACCAAATATCTAAAGAAAATGTAACTACTCAAGCTCCAGAAAACATTTCTATGATGGGTTCATCAAATAAGTTTAGAACTGATTGGTATCAATCGCAATCAAATGTAACAATTGTAATTTTTTCTGACGTACTCCCAGTATCGGAGTCTGTTATTACCGCTGAAATCGACAAATGTGAACTTACTATTAGCTTCCCTATTGCCTCGGGCTCTTCAGACTTCTACTACTCATTAATTTTGAACGATGAAGTAGAATCATCTCCTGTTGCAGTTAATTTATTCAAAAGAAAACTAGAGATTACTCTGAAAAAAAAGACCAACACACAATGGAAGACTTTGGAGCGGCATAAGGGTACAACTGATCAATCAATTTCTCAAGTTCCTCAATTGAACCCATCAGTATCTCTTTCTTATCCTTCCTCGTCCAAAAAATCAATAGATTGGTCACAATTTGATCTTCAGAGCGATGAAGAAGGTGATTCCAGTGGCGAATCGGCAGACGCATTTTTTCAACAACTCTATAAAGGCGCAGATGATGATACAAAAAAGGCTATGCTAAAGTCATTCATAGAGAGCAACGGAACAGCTCTAAATACAAATTGGTCCGAAGTTTCAAAGAGCAAAGTCGAACCTGCCTTGCCGGAAGGGGTTGAAATGAAAAAGTTTTAGTTCATTCATATTTATCTAACGATTACCTACCAACAAAAAATATCCAATTTTTTATTAATTAATTACTATTACACGTACGTCAAAAAGTAATGGTACGAGATTATGACAAGGAACCAGCCCCTAAAAAACGTCGTTTTCCCAGTTTACGTTTTCATCGTTAACTTTGGTAAGTTGGCTGTTTTTCCATTCTATATAGTTATTTTCATCCATAAAACTGGACTCTTGTCTCATTGTTTTCGAAGGTGATACATTGAGTTTTAATCTTCCTTCGCCAATTTGTATAACTTTGTAAAGGGTTTCGGGAGATTCTTTTATTGGACTGCTCGGAATTTTAGCCGTTATAATTTTCTTTTCTGAACATTCGTCAATAAATTGGGTACCTATATATTCCCGATAGGATTCTTGTGACGATCGTAGCTTGTCTGCTTTAACACGGTTTAATTCTTGGCTACTAAAATCTGAAATGTTCATTCTGTTATCAGAAAGTTGTGAAAGTTCTACCATAGTATGGGATTTAGATATAGCAGACTGATGATGAGTGCTCTTTGGACATAACTCTCTTGCTAATTTTGGTATATGAGTTGTATTGTAGTCACCAGATGAAATTTTTGAAGCTTTTGGCTTCATTGGAGTTCCGTTCCTAATATTCATTGGCTTGATATACTTTTCACAACTAGGCTTCTCAACCTTTCCTATCGATGATCCTTTTTTCGAACGTTGAGAAAATTGAGAGAGAGGAAGATGATCGCTAGCAGAGTCGCTTGCTTCCCTTTTGTTTATTGATCTAGGAGGTGTTTTAAGGTTTAGCCTGCTTCTAGGGTATCTGCGCATTAATTCTGCTTGCTGTTCCAATACTAATTCTATCAGTTTAACTCCATCAAGCACAAAAGGCCTCTTAAATTCCTGTTCGAACAAAGAAAGTTTATGTTTCAATTCCTTAATAACTGAGGGGAAATGTCTAACAATTCTTTTACGCGTTCTTTCCTCCTCAAGTAAAATCTTATGAGAATTTCTGGCCAAAAGCCTTGACGAATCTTTGGTGCTCTCTTCTAAACGTAAACGGTCTGATTGCAAAGACTTGAATTCGTTGAATAGTTTCCAAATTGGCTCATATATGGACATCTTTTTTTTTAAAATGTCTATTTGAGATTCGCATATTTCCAACAAATTCTCATCGTCTTGTAGTGTAGAAGAAGCTTTTGTAAGTGTCTTGAACTTTCCTGCGAACTCGGCTGTCTCTTCTTCTGCAAAACTCATAACTTTCCAATATTCCTGGATTCGTTCCCAAGAACTTTGTATAAGTTCCTTTATCAACTTTTTCTTCATAGTCTCAAGGTCTATGAGCTCCGACCTTAAAGTATTCAAAGTTTTCATTGATAAACCACAATTGTCGTCCAAAAATTGTTGTTGTTGTTCTGGAGGTATTTTGAGTTTATTCCATAAAGCCTTGCATTTTTCAAGCAAATCTGATTTTTCTTCCTGGCGTACTGCTTTAAGGTTCTCATACTTTTCCACTAAGCTCTGTAATGTTTCCACACATTGTCGTGTAATTGATGAGCGATCAAGTTTATCACTTTCGACAACAAAACTAAATTCATCAGGAAGGTCTGACCGATAGTCAATGTCAAGAAGTGGAGAAATTTCTTCTAATTGTTGAAAGAGTGAAGTCAGTGTATCTAGTCTAGTTTCATACTCTTCTTGGTAGCTTTGTATTATTGCTTCGATAGTTTTTATCCGTGTCGATGACATATTCAGAAATTCAGACTTGTGGAATATGTTTCCTTTTTCCCGCAAAAAAAATTGAAATAATATTTGATTGTCGCCTTTACAACATTCTACTCTGAAAATATAATCTCTACATGTCTGTCCTGATGGTATATCAAGGTTCTCTGGTATAAGTTGACTTTCCATATCAGGAATTTTGTCCATTAGTTGTCGTAGTCTGGAAATAGTTTGCAAGTAAAATAAAAATTTTGGCACATATGCATTTAATACATACTCTTTTGCGCTATCTAGTGTCTTGAGTTTCTTTAGCAAAGAAGATGAGCTTCGTTGAGGACTGACACAATTTTCATCGGTTACTAGCTCAATATTTCCCAGTACACTATTTCGCACAAAAAGATCTGGGATTGTATGAAGACCTTTAGGATCATGCGCAGCCATCAGCATATACCTAAGTATTTCCTGTCCAACTTGGTGTTCCTGTGAGAGTCGTGCACGTTCCGAATTGGCATCATGAAAGAATTTTGAAATAGAATTTGACAAGCTGTGAAAGATTTGTTTCTCTTTGTTCAATATCTCAACATTTGAGTATCCAATCTCGCGGTATATAACATCTAACTCTTTCAATAAGTTCTGTAACTGTTTGGAGATTAGGTTAAAGTTCTCTTGGTAGCCGTTCTCACTTGAATCTGAGTTCATTTTGCATTTTTTTGGAGATGATCTTAAGGTCTTCAAATTCACTGGAGATAACGTTAAATATTCTGAGGAATCCAGCGGTTCTGAAAAGAAGCTTGCCTGCATTTCTCTATTGACATTGACCGTGAAAATTGGCCTGGTGACGAACATCTAAACTCATTGAGCATGTATGTGTTCACAAGTTGTTCATCCGCACTAGTTTTTATTTTTCGTTCGCTAGTTTTATTTACATTTTGTACTAATTAGGAAATCTATAACAAAGAAATTCCGACCTTGATGTTTGCCAAGCTGCCTTTCAAGAACATAAAGAAAACATTACAGTTTGCAGTTTAAAAAATCAAGTGAAGCTTCTATCTAAAGGGTGTTCGGTCATTTTCACCATATTTCAGGATTGGATAATGAGCAAAGATACTCAAGAAACATTTTTCGCACTTGAAATCAGTCTTGTACAAAATAACGGATTACAGATTCGAACTCATGGATCAGCTTGTAAAATCACACAAGTAATATGCTCCCAAAATTCTCAATATTCATACAGTGCTAGATTCTACATCTTGAATAACACATAGTATCTTCAAAGTATTTAAGTCTTTACTCTAAAGGCCTCGAAAGCCTCTATCTTGTTTTCTCATCTAATTAACAACAGAGAGGCATCAATTAAAAAATAAAAAATAAAAAATTAAAGTGAAAACATGTGTCAAAAGCCCAACAAAACACATACCTTTCTTTAATCAAACGCTTTTAGGACAGAACCAAATCTTCAGTACATTTTCCCAATCTAATTGACCAATACTGCAAAATATTCATTTAATTGCATTTTACCTACTTCTAAGGTCAATAAAAATGTGATTATTGCGTAGTTCTTTCAGTTGAAAGGCATTTTTATTCTATATGTTTATGTACTCCTTTCCCAGAAACTCTTTCGGAACTCGTCCTTGTTAGCTCAGTTGGTAGAGCGTTCGGCTTTTAAGCAATGCTTGCAAGGAACCGAAATGTCAGGGGTTCGAGCCCCCTATGAGGAGTTCCAATTTTTTTTTGAACTTGTCTACTAAACTAAGGAGATAGCTGTAATAAAACATGCATATTAAATAACAATGTACATTTTATGATGTTTTCGTATTCTTTGAGAGTTGTACATGTCTTACTTCCTATAAACTACTTCTTAAGTCCTTTCTCTGTTGTATACTTTCCCATTTACCACTATTCGGTAATTCTTAAATTACTGAAATAAAAATATGCAAATTTCTAAAATTCGTTGAGGACGTCTTGCATATTAAACAATAAAAATTCAAATAATACAACGACATATAGCAAATGAGCACTTCGATAGATTACGATACGGAAGAGCCTTTAACATCTACTGTTAAGCCTCTAACTCATGCAACTTTAACAATAAGAGTGATCAAATCGTTTCCATATCGGAACGTTAAGAACATCGTATTCACTGATTACGATCTAAAATCCAAGTCCCCAAAAGATTTACTTGAAGATGTTCTGAAATACATTCAAAATACAGGTTCTTTCAGACCTTTCCGCAGTATTGAATATGACACGCTCAAGATCTATACACATGCGCATGGTTCTAAAACAGTAAATCTTGTCATCAATTTTGACCATGACGATGATTGGATCTTAGATGTTAAGGATGATTCCAAAAAGCTAGTAGATTACGACATAAAAAACGAAACGGAAATTTCGCTATTCAATTTAGGTGACTATCATTCTTTCAAGGAAAATCCTGAGGAGAAGTGGATCTGATGATGATATTCTGAAAAAATGCATGAAATATCATCATTCATAGGAAGGAATAACAAGGTAGTTTTCACATTATATTATATATACCAGATCATAATAAATAAATCATAAGTCAAGATACAAATCATAAATCAAATGTCTGTTCTTTTTGTTGCTGCTTTTCTAATTTTTTCCTTTATTATTTTTTCAATTGTTGGTTTCTTACCATGATTGCCGAATTAATTGATCAGAGAAGTAATAAGTTCAGATGCAAACTTCACATTTGCGACACCATAAGGTGTCGCATGTTCAAGTCCCTTTCTTGCAACTATACCATCATGTGCATTCAATGCCCTGATATATACAGGAATGCGAATCCAACTTAACTTCGTTAGATTTTGATAAATATTTTTACGATCGGTGTCAAAGGGCAATTCGGAAAAGTTTGTGAAATTCAAATCCGATGAATACTCACGAATAAAATCACTCCATTTATTTTTTATTAATGACAAATTCGAGGAGGCGGATTGGTCATTATTCGAAAAGGGAGTACTTTTGCTGGTCTCCATTTCTTCGTTGCCGTCCTCGTTGTTTAACAGATCACCAATAGCATCACGCACCAAAGATACAGCGTCAGAGCTTAAATTAGTGTCGAACAAGTTGTCAGAATTTTGCTTTAACAATGAATTGTGGAGTCTGTGTGATGCCAAATAACTGTAGCAAGTGCTAAAAATATTAATAATTATTGTTATCGGTAACAATATTGAAATTATTAGTATCCTTATAATACCAACCGTAACAATGTTTGCATAATTTGGCTTCTGAATTCTTTTCAACTTTGGATCAAGTTTATGCAGACAAAGTATTCTTGGTGTCACGGGATAATCTGAAGTGTCAATTGGCAAATTTTGATTAAATTGGTACTGTATTTGGTTACCTGTTTCTATGAATGGGTCGAAGTTTGTAATTAGTGAAGTGTAAAAAGCCACAGTTCTGTCATTCTTAACATTAGCAAAGCATATCCTATGCTCAAATTTGGACAACCCGTACAAGTATTCACCTTGCGCTAGCTCTACCATTATTTTGTTGTCCCCGCCACGTATAAATAGCTCTATCCCACTCCTACCAAGAATAGTAGTCCCAAGGCCAGTTAAGACTTTCATTATAATTCGTCTTGTCAATGATTCCTCTCTCAATTCTTTCCCAAAGTAGAGGTTCACTCCTAAATGAGGTGTAGCAAAAGTAATAAAGAGAGTAAACTGCATGTTCTGAAATAAACTCCTTTTTTCTGTTACCATTTTGCCAATGATAAATCTGGATACTAGCCCGCCCATCGAGTATCCAATGAAACTGATTCTGTCGAACTTTTCAGACCCATACCTTGTTACAAACTCACAGAGTTCTTGTAAAACATTATAGCTGACAACCCTTATTCCGTGTAATGTTCTGAAATAGGCTGACTTTTCTGGTTTGAAAATCACAACTTCAGGATTATTCTTCAAACTAATTTCTAATGAATCCCTTATTGAGTCCATGTGGCTATGGTTTCCCCATAATCCATGGACCAAAACAAAGAGATGTTTCCCTTGTAATTGTGGTTTATCCTTAGATGACATTTCTTTTCTCAAAAATGTAAGCAGCCTATCAAGACTCTTAAATAGTTTTGTTACAGAGATAGCTATTGATACAGTGGTTTCTTTTCTTGTTGATATTGAATTACCTTTAATAAATTGTCTTTAATGGATATTTTCAGTATGACTTTTTTTTTAAATCCAAATGTAATCTTCAACAGTGCGAAAATGGTTGATAATGTTTGGGAAGATGCTTATTTATTGTGTAAGATGTAGGATCTACAATACTAAATACACTTTCAAATTTAAATGGGGCGTTCGTGAAAGGATTACTATTCAAAAGAATCTAACTACGAGTGAATAGTTTAAGTAGGGTTTCCACACAATCTTGAATACTTACAAAGTTTACAGCTTCAACAGCTTTTAGCTCATTGCGAAAAGTGAATTCTGAGGCCTGAAAGGTCATTTTGTACAGTTTGTCATGTTGTGATTGTGAAACATTGCGTAATCTCAAACCACTGAGGATACATTGGGATAGCATTGAATGAAAATTTCTTCTGTTATCGTTCTGTTCAACCTTTCTGTTCAAGGACGAAGTCTTTTGTATTCGTTTTTGTTTGCTCTTCTCAAGGATTGCATCAATTGAGTGACTTGACGAGAGCGACACGGTAGGACGACTGGTTGATTGTAACTTTAACTGCTTATCAAGTAAGGATTTTGTCTCGAGAAAAAGCGAATAACATTCGATTCGGAAGGAAGCGCCAGAATCTGTTTGCAATTTTTTGTAAAAGACTCTAAAATCTGACCCATCTTTATTAGCTGATCTACACAAAATCCCGCGATTTCTATGTCTTTGTCTCATCAATTTCGCTTTGAAGTAATTGAATGCCGTTTGGCTTGTAGTAAAGCAGCTATGTTTCACACCGTGATCTATCCAAAGAGGTATGTTTCGCATGTCTATCATCCCAACTACCACATAGTCATTCATCTCTATTTCTTGTTCACTTTCATTGTCTTTGAAGTGACGCCACAACTGTATATCTCTTATCACAGTCCCATGTCCAATATCTATTTTCAATACTGAAGTCTTTTTCAAGGTCATATGGTCATCGTTGAATCCAATTGGGAAACACGATCTTCTCCAGTATATACTTCCTAGAACCTTGTTATCTTTGTCTGTAACCTTTCATACTATTGCTAAGAGATGATAATAATGTTATAGATGGAAAAAAAACTTGAAAATTTATGAGATTAAACAAAAGAACGATTCACGCATGAACAAGAAAAATAACAGTGCTCTGCGGCGTGCGTTGAAAGAAGTACACACGTAGAAGTCACTATTGAAGGGGTTAAAACGCGGATTACAATGTCTTTGCAACCATCACCTTTGAATCAAAAGAGCAATCGTGTGTACAGTGTTTCTCGGGTCTATCAGGATGCGTGCGAAAGGAGACCTCAGGAATACTGGGATTATGAACAATGTGTAACTATTGATTGGGGGAAAATATCAAATTATGAAGTGGTTAAGAAAATTGGTCGTGGTAAATATAGT
Organism: Kluyveromyces nonfermentans; assembly: GCA_030569915.1. Classification (NCBI taxonomy): domain Eukaryota; kingdom Fungi; phylum Ascomycota; class Saccharomycetes; order Saccharomycetales; family Saccharomycetaceae; genus Kluyveromyces; species Kluyveromyces nonfermentans. Next base: position 112,855 of record JAJLUD010000016.1, read on the forward strand.
GAAGTTTTCAAGGGTAAATCAGTGTTAAATGATGCATCGTGTGTTATCAAGGTATTGAAACCAGTCAAGATGAAGAAAATTTATCGAGAACTGAAAGTTCTGACAAATTTGACAGGGGGTCCTAATATTATTGGACTGTTAGATATAGTGCAGGATCCAGGCTCCAAGATTCCGGCTTTAATTTTTGAGGAAGTCAAGAATGTAGATTTCCGTCCATTGTATCCAACGTTTACATTGTCTGATATTCAACACTACTTCTCTCAATTATTGACTGCATTAGACTACTGTCATTCGATGGGTATCATGCATAGAGACGTTAAACCACAAAATGTTATGATTGATCCTAAGGAGAGGAAATTAAGATTAATTGATTGGGGGTTAGCAGAATTTTATCACCCTGGAGTAGATTACAATGTTAGAGTTGCTTCACGTTATCATAAAGGACCAGAATTACTTGTTAATCTGAATCAATATGATTATAGTTTGGACCTTTGGGCTGTAGGATGTATGATTGCTGCAATAGTTTTCAAAAAAGAACCCTTTTTTAAGGGAAGCACAAATTCTGATCAGTTGGTCAGAATAGCTAGAGTTCTTGGTACTCAAGAGCTATTCGCTTATTTAAGACACTACGGTTTGGAATTACCTCATGAATATGATAAAATAATGAAAGATTTTGAGCGCAAACCATGGTCTTATTTCATTAATGACACTACTCCATTGGCTGTCGAAGAGGTTGTTGATTTAATTGACAATTTATTGCGCTATGATCATCAAAAGAGATTAACAGCAAAAGAAGCAATGGCTCACAAATTCTTCAAAACATCTTTTGATTAGATAATGTTGGGTATGATATTCTGATATTGTCAAAGACTGCTCATTGTAATATGATATAGTTAATTTTCTTTAAATTATTTTCGATCACAACTTCAATCCCAGGTTTGCAGAAAATTTTATTATTCATTAGCCCCATATTATTGTTATATATATATATATATGTATATGTATATATGTATATATTACATCGCCTTTTTTAACCGGTGATATTCATTGCATTTAAGAGAAACATTACATTGTGTTAACTTCCACCAAAAAAAAATCAACTAAACTTACAGCTCCATTTCATAATCATTATCATCATCACTATCATCAACATTCAAAATAAAACAATCCTGTCTTCTGATCATTTCATTCGACCAACTATCATTTATTGAACTCATACCATCGTAGATTTCACCCGAATGGTCGATTTCTCTAGTATATACATGTTCGTTAAACCTCAAATTCTTCTTACTTTGAGATTCCTTTGGAACAGTTGAAGAAGTTCTTTTTATCAAAATTGGTCTACTAGATTCAAAGATCGAGGAAACATCTGAATTAGTTGGAGATGAGCAGTAGTTATAACAATCTGTTTCCGAACTTACATCCATAGAAAAACAATCATGCTGCAAATTCTTGGGTATCAACTGAGTGGCAGCCACACAATCGTCTGAGAGGTGAGGTCCATAAAGAACCGTCATATCATTTTCCTTGTTCCAATTGATTCTTAAAGGATCATATTTAACACCTTGTAATTGAAATTTTTCTATCGACCAACGTCTCCACAGGCAATGATGCAGCCTCTTGAGATAATATTTGTAATCTAGTTCATCTTCCTGCGAACAACTTGGTAACCGAAGCACCTTATGCTTTCCAACTTTCAACAAAAGTTTCCAGGTTTCACAAATCGAGTACGTATCATGAAAGTTAAAGTGAAAATAATCAATTGCCGGCTTGTTCAAATTAGTCACATTGTCTAGCAATAGCAAGTTCTTCCTAACAATAATCGTATCATCTAAACTATTCGAGAGCATGATGCTGAGAATAAGCCAAGCACACTACACTTATCTCTGAATCGTTTATACTCTTTACTCGACCTTTATTCTGTGGTCGACCTAACGTCTAACTCCTAAATCGTAACTGCGTCCTTTTACCTTGAACGATATCGCTTTGCTTATCTTTTTTCTATTCTAACCAACTTGTCAACCGTTTCTTATATATAAATTCATTTATTTATGTATAGTATTTTTGAAAACCAAAATATCACTGCTGCCCTGGCGAAACTATTTGTTTCTCTTCAAAAAAAATAAAGAAAAGATAGACAACTCGACCGTCTATACCCAAGAAATACCCATACAAAAACCTACGCTCTGTTGTCAATTCCTGAATTTAATATAACTACATAAAAATCTACATACAAATCGTTTGGCAACGTTTATGTTGTGTTTCCTCTGCCGTTACTAGCTATCTTAGTCACGTTCTGACCTGAAATGAATAAAAATTAGAAAAATACGATATTAATTTCTATAAAGTGAATACGCAAAAAATTGGGGTTTTACTCGGCTCTCGTTTAAGAAGAGCTTAATAGATGGAAGTTTCACAAATTGCAAGATTTTTAAAGTTTATCTTCCTTGAAAACGAAAAAGAAATAACATTTTTCCGAAAGACTACTCTCGGGTCAAATTGAATGTCCGTAGAAGGCCATTATTGTGAGAGGTAACAAGGAGACGAGCGGGGAGGGTGGGGTTGTCTGTCTTTTTTTTTTTTTGTGGAGATACTACTCCGCATTTGGAAAGAAAAAGAAAAAGAAAACAAAGAAAAGAAAGTAATAGGAACGGACGGCTGCTACCCATTTATTCTGGTGATCCTTACAGATTATGTGAAGAGAAAGGTTCGTTGGCACGTGCATGATTTCGTATGTTATGATGTGTTGATTTCGTACACAATGAGTGACTCTGAAAAAAAATTTTTTTTTCGAAAAAAAATTTTTTCCAGTAGCGGATGAAACGATTTTTGTACGAAGACACGATAGTGGTATATATACAGTTAAAATCATTCAATGAAGATAGAGAAGAAATGTTTAAAAGAGAAGGATTATAAAATTTATTCTTGTTAAAGAAGGATATCCCAAAACTCTAGAACAACTCTAGTTAAAGTACAATGTCTCACAGAAAGTACGAAGCACCACGTCACGGTCACTTAGGTTTCTTGCCAAGAAAGAGAGCTGCCTCTGTCAGAGGTAGAGTTAAGGCGTTCCCAAAGGATGACAGATCTAAGGCTGTCGCTTTGACCTCTTTCTTGGGTTACAAGGCTGGTATGACTACCATTGTTAGAGACTTGGACAGACCAGGTTCTAAGTTCCACAAGCGTGAAGTTGTTGAAGCTGTCACCGTTGTCGACACCCCACCAGTTGTTGTTGTTGGTGTTGTTGGTTACGTTGAAACTCCAAGAGGTTTGAGATCCTTGACTACCGTCTGGGCTGAACACTTGTCCGATGAAGTCAAGAGAAGATTCTACAAGAACTGGTACAAGTCTAAGAAGAAGGCTTTCACCAAGTACTCTTCTAAGTACGCTGATAACGGTGCTCAAATCGAAAGAGAATTGGCTAGAATCAAGAAGTACGCTTCTGTTGTTAGAGTCTTGGTTCACACCCAAGTCAGAAAGACTCCATTATCTCAAAAGAAGGCTCACTTGGCTGAAATTCAATTGAACGGTGGTTCTATCTCCGAAAAGGTTGACTGGGCTAAGGAACACTTTGAAAAGACTGTTGCTGTTGACTCTGTCTTTGAACAAAACGAAATGATTGATGTTGTTGCTGTCACTAAGGGTCACGGTTTCGAAGGTGTTACCCACAGATGGGGTACCAAGAAGTTGCCAAGAAAGACTCACAGAGGTTTGAGAAAGGTTGCTTGTATTGGTGCTTGGCATCCAGCCCACGTTATGTGGAGTGTTGCTAGAGCTGGTCAAAGAGGTTACCACCACAGAACCTCTATTAACCACAAGGTTTACAGAATTGGTAAGGGTGATGATGAAGGTAACGCTGCCACCGAATTCGACAGAACCAAGAAGACCATTACTCCAATGGGTGGTTTCGTTCACTACGGTGCTGTTAACAACGACTTTGTTGTCTTGAAGGGTTCTATTCCAGGTACCAGAAAGAGAGTTGTTACCTTGAGAAAGTCTTTGTACACCAACACCTCAAGAAAGGCTCTAGAACAAGTCAACTTGAAATGGATTGACACCGCTTCTAAGTTCGGTAAGGGTAGATTCCAAACCCCAGCTGAAAAGCACGCCTTCATGGGTACTTTGAAGAAAGACTTGTAATTTAGTTAGAAGTGTTATATTTTAGTTTACGTCTATATATGTAGCTGCTTTTAATTTCAAATAGTCTATTTCATTCCTTATTCTTTTACAAAGATAAACAATTTTATATATTATATTACCTTTTCCTTTTGTCTTTATTCTGAAACGCATTTTTACATCTACTACTACAAAACCATTTGTCTGACGATTTAGGTGCTTTAACCAATCCAACACATGAATAATGAAACCATTGGTTATCACAAAATTTGTTATCGCACGCAATCATTGGACCATACGAAATATCTCTGCAGAAGCAATATATATCTTCTTTTTTTATCTTCTGTTCGCGGCTCTGTGGTTTTTTTGCTTCCAATGACTTCATCGTTATACGTAATTTAACCGGTTTATGTTGTGGATGAGCTTTCAGCTTCGGCAATCTCTTCAAGTGATCATCGTATCTTTCCTTAATTTCTTTGAAACTTTCTAGTTCATTTTTCCCGAATTCAAGACGTTCTTTCTCTAGCCTTATCAATTGTAATAGATGTCGAGCCTGTCGTAGTTCTTCCTCTTCATTCCGCTCTTTGGAGAGTCCTAGCGACTGAATCGTCCATAGTATCCGTATTAAATCGCAAGGTAAATGATCTAAAGTACTGAGAAAGCTGTATCGTACATCGTCCATCTTTGATCGTTCTTTCTGTCTTGAGCCTAAAGCTCTTACTTCTAGTGTCCCATAGCTTCTCTAGCTTCATCCAATGCAATTGAAATCATGATTCATGTTGGCATAACCTATGGCCTACACTGCGCCGGGAAAATTGCTATTTTTTTAAGAATATCTATTTTGAACTAGACGTTTCATGCTGCACCAATCAACTTCCAGTATGAATAAGACGGAATAAAAAAAAATACTCGAGAATAAGATTCGTACTAAATGATTGTCACCGGTAATATCGCCCACACGATAAAACCTTCAACAAAAAAAAATTAGACTGTTCGAATGAACAAGATATATGATAAACTCTTTTTACAACAAGAATAAGGTAATCTTCTTTCTGTTTTTTTTTGATACCTGTAGGGATATAACCTCTATTATCATCTATTCAATTCCCACAAAGAATGTTCAAATCCTTCTCGACTGCCGCTAGACAAACCATTAAAGGTGCTAGTGTTCAAAAGGTCATTGTTGGTAGTACCATCGTGGCCGGTGTTGGTGCATCCACTATGTTGTATGCTGACACCTTGAGCGCTGATGCTATGACTGCTGCTGAACACGGTTTACACGCACCAGCATACGGATGGTCTCACAATGGTCCATTGCAAACCTTTGATCATGCTTCTATCAGACGTGGTTACCAAGTGTACCGTGAAGTTTGTGCAGCATGTCACTCATTGGATCGTGTTGCTTGGAGAACAATGGTTGGTGTTTCTCACACCAACTCTGAAGTTAGAGAAATGGCTGCAGAATTCGAATATGATGATGAACCAGATGAACAAGGTAATCCAAAGAAGAGAGCTGGTAAGTTGGCTGACTACATTCCTGGTCCTTATCCAAATGAACAAGCTGCTAGAGCTGCTAACCAAGGTGCTCTACCTCCAGATTTGTCTTTGATCGTTAAGGCTAGACACGGTGGTCCAGACTACATTTTCGCCTTGTTAACTGGTTATCCAGATGAACCACCAGCTGGTGTTTCTCTACCACCAGGTTCTAACTACAACCCATACTTCCCAGGTGGTGCTATTGCCATGGGTAGAGTTTTGTTCGATGACTTGGTTGAATATGAAGATGGTACTCCAGCTACCACCTCTCAAATGGCTAAGGATGTTACCACTTTCTTGCAATGGTGTTCTGAACCTGAACACGATGAGAGAAAGAGATTGGGTCTAAAGGCTGTGATTGTCTTGTCTTCCCTATACTTGTTGTCCGTCTGGGTCAAGAAGTTCAAGTGGTCTGCCATCAAGACTAGAAAGATTGTTTTCAACCCACCAAAAAAATAGATTAATTCATGACTGATAAACTTTCATTATTTTGAAAGTTTGTTTTTGTATCACTACTCTTATCTTTTAACGAGTGATCACTAACTGGTCCTTTGGTCATAATCGATTTTGGAAATCTTGAAAAAAAAAATATTGAAATATTGAAAAAACGAATGCAAAAGCGAAAATTTCGATTAACTAATAATCGTTTGCCTTCCACCTGCTCGAATTTATTTACTGAAGACCTACATGGTTATTATTTATTTGGTCCTTCTTTTCGTTTTTGTTTCCTTTTATTTATTACGAGCTTTACCTGTCAAAATTCATCATTATCTTCATGTCTTTATGATTATATCATATTGTTTGAATTGTTTATTCCGTCCCACTTCATTTTCTCTTTAAAGCCCAATCAGCTTAGGTTCAACACTCCTTCCTGATTTTAAAAGTCAAAATAAATACGATAATTTCACCTCAATTGTGAAACTAAGTGTTGTCTCTATGTGCTTTAGTAGCAATAGTGAATTAAAGTGCAGGATATAGGAATTTTTCAATTCCCTCAAATATAGTTTCATATATATATGTATATGTATATATATAATTCAACAAACAAGTGCAATAAAACTGTTAAAACCCCCCGTAAACTACGTTTAGCTATCATTCTGTTGATTTGTGTTTTCTATATCAAAATTCAATTTACATTCCAAAAATTCAAAACTCAACTTTGACATTTTTTTCCTCTACAATATTAAACAGTGCAATATTCAATGTCAAGTAAATATCAAAATAACTTTAACTAAATTGAAACAATCCATATTAACAATACCATTACACATCGTAGCTTTGTATCAAACAAACATTGGTAAGATCTTGATTTCAAGAAACATCAATAGTTGTAAAGTATTATTACGCACGGCTGTAAACCCTTCTTTTCGATAAGATAAAACAAAACTAAATACTACATAAAAACTTTCTCAACTCCAGCTGTCTTTTTGCCCTGTTGCTACTAGAAAGCACATTTCAATTTGTTGTTATGCAGAGCACACAGCACTTAATTGTCCTAGCTTGGTATACTTAAGAGCTTAAAATGTAGAAAGCATTCTTCAGTCGTAAAAAACGTTGAGATTTGCAACAATTTGTTACGTGTTTTTTCCTAATTAGGAAGAGATATGAAATTTGCGATAAAAAAATAGGAAAAACTCTGGATTGGTTCAGTTATGAGGTTTATTTGAAGAAAGCGATATGGTAGTAACCTCACGAGAAATCTCCTAATAAGACCAAATATTGACCATAATTGAAATATCCTTGGATATTATAAGAATTGAATTTACCAGCATTTGGATTTCGCAATAATAGCTTTAAAAGTCGTGAAGAACATAAAATTTGTGAGATCTTCTCATTATGAAAGAAACTGCATCTACCACTAATACACCACGGAAAAGGGGCAGACCTGTTATATTAAAGCAATACAGCGATCCTATGAAATCACCTATGGCACAGTCTTCTTTACAGGTTCAAAAATCACAGCAGAGCTTTAACAAACCGTTGATGCGTGTAGGTAATTCCCCATCAAAATTCAAGACACCTCAGAGAAAAAGAATACTCAGCACAGATATCTCCCCTCCGGATTCTGAAGAAAGTTCGTTGAAGAGAGGGAGATTTAGAGGGGTAGTGATCAATTCAGATAATACAGAAGTATGTACGCAAAGGACTAGTTCTGTGTCGTCTAAATGTGAGGTTGATTTGCCGGAGGCCAAAAACGATGATGAACCCTTGACTACTCTACCATCCAGTTCTGCACCTGGTACACCATTAGATGACGTTTTTTCCTCTATTTCAAAGGCGCATAACCTTAAAAGTTCTCCTCCACTAGTACTTGACACCGATTCACCAATTCAAGCAAAGCGGAAATTGGAAGTTGAAACCAAATCACCATCTGAAGAGGCTTCACATAAACGCAATATAGTTGGAAGTGGATTAAAATTCACCCTTAATGTCGGAAAATATGGAAAGGCAACTATTTCAACTAGTTTACGAGATTCAAACAAAACCCAAGCTATTAACCCACCCAAACAGCTTGACGAAGCTCCCACTCCAATAGCTGAGGTAAACTTGAACGGAGTGGCGAAATTTGACAAAACAAGAGTGATGGAGTTTTTGAGGCAAATGAAGTCAAAGAATAAGACTTTGGATGAAAAATCCTTACCTGAATCATCAACAAATTTTACAATTCCATCTTCACCATCTGCACCACCAAACTCGTCTGGTGAAATTGCAGAACCTTTTACTCCTCGTTGCTCCCAAGTTTTACAATTTAAGACAGGTATAACACCTAGTTTGAATATTGACGAGTTGTTGATTAGTCCAAGACTTGATGAAGGGATAAGTAAGAACACTTTCAAATCACCAGGACAGTATGTATTTAAAGTATCATCTGGTGATCCTCTTCTTATCAACGATAATCAAGAGACAGATCTGATTTGTGGACGGCCGCAGGATGTTTCTGACATTCTATCTTTCTTGAATTCACCAAAACGACAAAATAACTTGAACACACCTCCTTCATATCTAATAAGTTTCCAATCTCCAAGATCAAATACGAGAGCTAATACCTCAGATAATATTTCTAAACATCAGCTTTCCTCTCTATCAGTGTTAAAGTCTGAGAACAACCAAGTGCCATTACCATCAACTCCACAAGTACGATTGACTTCTGCAACCCCGATATCGTTTACACCTTTTGCTCTAAAAACAAGGAACGATTGTATTTTCAGGCAAACAAATTCTATACGTCCCATTACTATAGAAGATACTAATAACAATTCGGAATCTAGAGATGATGCAAGGATTGCTTTAAAAAACTTGATTAATGGGAAATAATTTCTTGCTACTCTAAAGATATTGTACTTTCAAGTTCAGCAGTCAATTTTTTGTAATTCCAAGTTTATTTCTATTGTAATATTACGTAAGGACCTTAACTAAACCCACATTGGCTCGTCAAAATTATACAACCATGATAACCCAATCCAAGAACTCAACACACCGATTGAACAGTAAATCGAATAAATCATTAATCCCAAAAACTCATATTTCGCTAAAAATGCATATCTGTATCTTAGTACACCCAAGGCCTCAACAAATAAGACCATAGGAATAAGAAGAAGGTGGTAACAGATTGCCAATCGATCAAAATAAAATATCCTTCTCACTGTACCAGTAGATACTTTCGTAGTTTGTCCCAATGCATAGAAGTACAAAATACACCAAATGAACGTGAATAAAAACTTCAACAAGAAATCTTGAGATTCAAAAAGCAAAGGGAATAGAGAGACATATCCTGAAGAAGCAACCAGGGTGAATGGCGTGAAGAATCTCCTATCAAAAGGTACCAAAAAAGTGAATGGTATTATGATAAGCATAATGGCCTTTTCGTGAACGTGCCAACCGAATAAAAATGAGACAAATCCACAAAGAGTTAACGATCCAATAAATCTTTTGAATGATGGATCAAACAGAACAGGAATTATCGCCAAAATTTGATAGAAGAGGGTTAACAAAAATGTCAGTTTTGGTGTAATTTGAGGAAGAATAATGAAGAAAACATCCTGAACTAGACCTCTAGTCCCTAGATTATTCGCTGCTATTCTGTTTAGTATTTCCTCTGTGCTTTGAGGTATTGACGTTAAGATGACACTCAAAGCTTTGGGTAAATAGGGTAATCTTAATGAAAGACTTGTCAAAAGCTTATCAGTAAATGAATAAACGGCCCAGAAGTTAGGCGCCCAATAAGCATGTGTCAATCCTCTTGAAAAGGGAAATAATCTGCTAAATAAGTTTGGCAAGGTAGAGATAAATGGTAGAAATGCCAAAGAAAAAATTCCGATCACTACAAGTGATAATTTCAACAAATTTTTCCATTGAACCACATGGATGAATGTTCTATATGATCTGAACTTGAAGTTTTCAAAATTCAATACATATGTTCTCAAAAGAAAAACGAAATAGGCAGGTGCCAAGTATAAAAATATGTGTTTGAAGCACAATGCAATCGAAAAGAATGTTGCACACCATAAATAGCTTTCAGTTTTTGCCGCTATGATGGATGCGATTAAAATCCCGAATAAAAAGCCATTGTATTGGAAATGAATATGATCAACAATAAGAAGACCAGGAGAAAGGACTATACTACTTGCCACAACAAAGTTCGCACCCTTTTCATTCACTTTACTCTTGTTTATGTAACACTGAAGAGCGAGAAATAGCAATGATTCACTTAGAATCACAGTAACCCTTTGAAACACAATCGTTGGAAAACCGAACTCACCGACTTCAACAATATCCAGACATCCATCATCCTTCACAAGTTTAGGAACAAATTGTGATAAAAGAAATTCGAAATACGCAAAAAAAGGAGGGTAGTCTAGAGTCCATTGACTTGTATTCTCAACATACCATTTGTTCATTGGCAATCCATTGGTAATTGCCAACCAATTTCGATGAACATCAAAATCTGTACTATAATAACCTGGGATTAAAAGAAGTTTCAATGCCATCGAGCAGATCCAGAAATTCCAAAGTGAGTACTTCCGCATCTTGTTCATGCCGATATACTCATTAACTAGCCTTTATTCTCTCCTTGATAATATCCTTAAGTCTCTACGACCGATGCCTTCTTTTTCATCTTATTATCTATTAAAAGCCTTCAAGAAAAAAATATAATCCGCTTTAAACAAATTTCTTTAACATAATTCCCCTATTTGCCTCCAACAAGGAATAACCTTGGTTCTTTGTAGAGGCTGAAAGGATGGATTTTGACAACGAAACCGGTGCTTCAGTGTGGGATAATACTCTTGATGATGGTACATTAGATGAACTGAGCAGAACTTTCGCAACTTTAGGAGAAAATTCGAATGAATTCAATGATGAAGAACTTAAAAACGTAGAGAACACGAATAAATTTGAGGATTACATAGGCTCAGAAGCATCTAGAGAGACTGGTGAATTTGGTTTGACCAATAGTCCCGTGCAAGAAACTTTGAAAGATGTGGATGATCCTGGTCCTTCGCTATTGAGTTCACTAGCGCCTGAGGAAAATCCATTGCAAGAACTGACACAAAAGACGACTTTTTTAGCTTCCCCTAGACATGAAGACCCATTATTTAGTGGGTTAGATAAGTCACCCATACATTTTGAAAGTATTCCAATAGCGGTTGCAAGCGCACCCGAGCTACAATCGCCAACAAAGAGAAGAGCGGGAAAATTAAACAAACTTTTTTCCAGCACCAGACTTCGTAGGAACCATCTTAAGGATACCCCTACCAAAAATGAACATAATTCATCTGTCGAAGATCCTCTTGTTGAAGGACTCAATAATAAAGAATCAGAGGATCAGTTCGTGGACGAACCTTTGGTAAATAGAACAGATGACAATGGGAAGTTATCTTTGGAGAAGGAAATAGAAGCACCATTGTTTCATATTCCAGACCGAAAGCGCTCCCAAGTTCGCGGTTCAAATTCTCCCAAAAGTTTGTCTCAGGATTCTATTGAACCTATCAAGATAACAGTGAAAGATCCGGTCAAACTAGGCGATCTCACTTCATCATATGTTGAATATACAGTTATTAGCAGCTCTAATATATTTGAGAGTGGTAGCTACAGTGTAAAAAGACGATACAGAGATTTTAGATGGCTTTATCGTCAGTTGCAGCAAAATAATTGGGGCCGCATAGTTCCACCTCCTCCAGAAAAACAGCTAGTAGGAAATTTTAAGGAAGAGTTCATCGAAAATAGAAGATTGCAGATGGAAACTATGCTTGTTCATATTGCTCAACATCCCGTTTTGCAGAAAGATGAAGACTTTATTATGTTTCTCTCTTCTGAGTCTTGGTCTCAGGATTCAAAGCTAAGAGAACAGTTAACTGGATCAAGAGCATCACACGATAGCAACGATATTTCGGAAGTTTATATTTCAGAACTAAAACTTTTGGGTTCAGACGATGCTGAACGTGTCCTAAAAAACGGTGGATTAGAAAACGAGGCTCCTACTGGATTTATGAAATTGTCATTTGGAGCTACTCCAAAGTACAAAGAACCTGATCAATTCTTTTTGGACAAATTACAGGAAAATATTCTTTTAGAAGACCAGTTAAAGCAGTTATACAAAGCTTTAGAGCTTGTTGATAAGCAGAGAAATGAGTTATGCTCTGTGACTACCGAATTTTGTGATACTATTAAAACATTGGCCGACCTTGAAATTTCAAGTAAAACATCAGAGTTACTCCTGAACTTTGCAGATGTGCACGAACGTATAAAAGAGTCAAATGCAAGATGTTCTTTACAAGACTCTTTAACACTGGGTATCGCAATGCATGAACATATCAAGACACTTGGAAGTGTTAGAGCAGTTTTGAACCAGAGGAGCAAACTGGGGTATTATATGTCAATTGTGGAACATGAATTGAATAAAAAACAGAATCAAGTAAGTAAGATAACACCATCTGTATCATCTTCCGAGAAATCAAAATCGCTTCAACGTGAACTGTCAATTTTATCTACCAGATTAAAAAAGATTAAGAAAGAATGGGAAGACGTTGGTGAGATTATAAGAGCCGAAATCCCAGCTCATGATATGCAAAAAATAGAAGATTTCCGAAATAATATCGAAATATATCTAGAGTCATCCATTGAAACTCAGAAAGAGTGCATAGAACTTTGGGAGACATTTTATCAAAATAACTTGTAGATAGCATCGAAATGTTTATGTGATATTTTTTTCTATTTACATAAAACCATTTTTTTTACTCATCGTCGGCCTCACTCTGTTCTTCCGCGAAAATCCTTGAAATCTCATCTAACACGTCTTGTTGTTCTCCTAATTCATCAAAGGATATAATCATACCATCAAAAGCAAAACACAATTCTTTTGCTTTGAGTTCAATATTATTAGTAATATTTGGAACTTTAGGGTATCTTTGAGAAAAATGTGTTAAAAGTAATTTTTCAGCACACATCGTATTGGATACTGATATTGCTTCATTAATTGTACTGTGATTCTTCTTTATTGCTTCTTTCATCAATTCATTTTCCAAAGTTGCCTCGTGAATCAGAAGATCAGAGCCTCTGCCGATGCCTTTCGCAAATTTACCAAAGTTTGGCCGAGTATCTCCAGAATACGAGACTTTAAAGACCTTTTTCGAATTGGATTTCATGAAGAAAGATATAGAGTTCGAATATGCCCAGTCGCAATGTATAGCAGAACATGTATTAAATGATAAAATATGAAGTTCTCTCATCATGTTTTTAATAGCTGCGACATTTTTGGTTGAACCTCGCTCATCTATTTCCACTCGCCTTCTTTTGTTTTCATTCTCATCGGAAAGAAGCGGCAATGGTTTTGGCTGCTTTCTTGGTTCTTCTCCATATTTTAGATGCTCACAATTTATATATACGATTGAATCCAAAACAGCGGGATCTTGAAATGCAAACCATTCTTTTACAAACATTTCATACTGCCAGGGGGTAACAATGAAAAGCTTATTGCAAGTACTTTTATTATGCGTATACCACTCGTTAATCAAGCTAGATATTCCAAGATGGTGATCAGCATGAAGATGACTTAGATATATCAATTTCAAATCTCTAAAAACATTTGGTAGTTCATCACTAGGGATTATTCTTTTGATACTACCTAGCGTATTTTCGCCCGCGTCTAATATGATGTTACGATTCATAATGGACCCATTTCTTTCAACATATGGAATTTTCATAAATGTAGAGACAACATTCCGATATTTGGAAGGAAGAGCACTACCTGTACCCAAAGTTATTATTTCAATTTTTCCTTTATTTCCCTTGCAGTTAAAGTTATTTACATGTAATTCATCTTTTACAGTATTCTGGAGGGTAGATCCGTCTATTTCAAGCGGTTCAACATGTTTAGAATACAAAGTTTCGATAGTAGAGGAAAACTTTGCAGTAGTTAAGGTAGAGGGTTTGATTCTTAGAGATTCCACACCGGTTGTGTAAGGTTCTAATGTAATACCTTTAGATCTCTCAAATATATGGACATTTTCTTTCTTTAGGCAACATGTTGGCGTCTCTTCCTGATGTTGAATTAAAGATGTTCCCAAAGGTAAAGGCTTTTCGAAACATTCGAAAAATTCCTTGGAGTATATTCTATCTGTCAATGGAATGTTGTAGCAATTTTTTTGTAAAGCCTTTAGTTTTAAGTTTGCTACAGCGGAGCTTTCAAATGCGACTGTATTGGGAGAAATATTAGGGTGAGACACAAAATGTTGAATATGATCCCCATTAAAAAGTTCCATGAAATTAAAGAAATCGTTAGTTATCTTGACGCCTTCACCAAGCAGATAATAAACTGCCCCTAGGTTTTCGAGAGGATAATCGATGAAACGCTTATGAAAAGCTTGCATGTATGAACTTGTCGGTATATCAAGTATTAAGATTTTGCAAAAATCTCTATTAGGACTTAGAACCTGATGAGGTTGAACAACAGTACCATCATCTAAAGTTACAGGTATACCTTTGGCGAGATTGGCAAAGAGCCTTCCCTTGGGGATTCCAAGTTCTAAAGCCTTTTCAACATGAAATTTACCTCTAATAGATGGGAAAGAGATTTCATACGAAGTTGAAATCTTACTTTGACTAGCTACACCTACAGGAATTTCCACATTTAACTGTTGATTTAGGGAAGAATCCGATGACGAAGAAGGGTTGATGTCAGGGAACATGTTCCCTACAATTTTCCTAAGTTTGGATACATAGGATTCCGCGATCTCTGACTCCTTATTAGATATATCATCTTTTTCAGAAACTGTAATAGATTTGACATGAATATTAGAATCTTTATAGACTTTTTCGTCAGGTAGAGTATTTATTCTTAAATCTAACCCAAACCTGAAAACAAAATATCTCCATGTGCTAACAACATAGGTAAGAACATTCGATCCATAAAATATGTTTATATCCTTTTTCCCTTGGTCACTTGCCGTCAATATCATACCTGGTAAACCACCTATGCAACTCCAATCCATTTCACCTGTTAGAAATATTCCATTCAATTTTCCAAATTTAACTTTGGACTCATTACACGCTCTTTGCGACCCTTCTGAAAGTTTACCAAAGAAATATTTTTCACCGCTTTCTGCTTGGAGCAAAAGCATTGGATGTTGAGTATCTACAGTCGGATGCGTTATAGGGATAAATTGGTACATCGTTACGAATGAAGATGTGCGCAATTGCCTCGCAGAATGAAAACACGAAAATGTAGTGAAGGAACGTCTAGCTTCACGACGTAGTGGTATCAGCAGCCGCAACTTTAAAATATTGGGTTTGAATATACCAAATATGAACCAATAGGTACAAATCAGACAGGTCTAATTCTACCTTTTCTTGCTTCTTGACGAGATGCCAGTCGATGGATTTCTTTTCATTACGTTGAAGTAACTAAAAAAAAAATATCAACATACAATATGTATAATAATTATAATTTTATGCATAGAAAATTAATCCAAATAGGAAAGTTTGATCGAGAGTGTGCAAAAACGATGGAATGTGCGATAAGTACCAGCCCTGTTAACAACAATGATTAATTAATTGTCACATCAACCTCATTTCCAATGTGATGTTGCGTCCTTATATAATGACTGCCATATGTATGCTTCACTTAGTAGCATCTCCATATCAGATTCATTCCATGTTTTTGTTGGAGGATTTTGTAAAAACGTAATAATGCCTTGAAAATCCATCTTCATCAACTCATCTGACCATTTAACCAAAAAAGCCGCACATACAAAAACGTGGAATTCACTAAGGGAAGTTTGTCGAGAATCTACTGACGGAACAGAATTGGAAGACCTAGGTTTCCTATCAGTAGATCCAGCAAGGTCTGAGACCAATTCATCTGTACCTATACTAATCTCTAGCGATGTTTCTGCCAAATAAGTATCCCACATTCGTATCACCATAGGCATTTGAAATTCTCGCATTAGCAGACAGTTCATCCATCTCACACTGAACTGTAAAAATTCGACATTTTCAGATTCGAAATGATCACAAAGATCAGCATCAATTCTTCTCACGAGTCGATTCAAATGCTTGACTTGTTTTAAAATTCCAGGCTGACCATGAATGAAATAGTCAGTAATTTGTTCGAGAAGTTTAGACAAACACCAGAAACAATCTGCTTCCACATCAGATAGTTGCTCTTCGACCAAATAAATTTCGGGATCTAAAAGACAAACCTTATCCTTATCAGATGGAGGTAGATAGTCTGATAAGAAGACTTGAAGAAAGGGTGTCACAAGATCATTGATCCCTTGTACATAACCACTTGCCGGATGTCTCATAGCCCAAAAATATAAGATACGTTGTAGAGCTCTATGAACAGATTTGAATTGATATAATGGAATATGCGGATTTGTCCTAGGAATATCTATTTCTATCTGATGCCAAGTCGGTACATCTATCTCATGATGTTCTGAAAATATGTGTTCAATACCATTCCTATATTCCATCCGTTTCCTTTGCATGACTTGTGCTTGTCTTTTTAAATTTCCAGGCAAATATCCTATTAAAAGTTTCCAAACAAGTGGTCTATAAAGCGTAGGAATCCCGTTCCACGATAATTTCCTCAGTTCAGTCAAATTGATTTGATTTGAAAGTTCGTTAGGATTCAACATACTTTCAAACTTATCTACCCTACTCTTCAAGCTATTCAATTCTTGCACATCTTTTTCAACCTCTAAAGAATATTTCTGTTTGACTCCATCGCTAATGGTTGGATCAAGCTCGGGCATCTTCGGATAATTAGACGAATCAAGCGAAGACTTTTGCGAAACAATGGACGAGTGAGATACCGAGGCCGGTGCCCTCAATGTTGTTTCGACACCACCGTTAGTGGTGATCGGTATAGGCATATTGTAATCTTCAATAACCGCACTCCAATCTTCATCTAGATCTTTGAAGTACTTATCCTTCGTATGACTATGGTTGTTTCCATGAGAATGCGATCGCAAGGGCGACATGTGTGTACCTGAAGCACCCCTCGAATACTTCTTATTATCGGAGAATGTCTCACTAGATCGCTTCCACGATTTCAAAAGCGTCCCAATCGTCATCGAAGAAGCAGATGAATTAGAGTTTGAACGTTGAAACATCTCCCTTGGAGATTGATCGATTCTTGTACTGTTTGACGGCCGAATGGCCATTATATATCAATCTTTCCCACCTTTCCACCTACGAAAGCGCACACAACTAGACCTGCGCTCCGAAACAACTATCACACGCTCTCAAAATGTTTCTCACGCATCTCTCCGATTGATATGCTGTTAATCCTAACTTCTATTCCGTTAGCCTAATAATCATCATCATCCGAAACACTCTACCAAAAACATTACCCTACCAAGTCACATGATCACGATCCCAACCATACCAGAACTTATTCTATATCACGTGCAAAACATTCCATTTTTTCAATCATCGTAAAATACGAATAATATAATCCGTACATCATGCCTTGCATAAAAATGCAAAAAAAAAAAAAACCAGAAAAAAAAAAAAGACCCACTTGACTTGTCTTTCTTTTTCACTCCGCTTGAACTGTTTGTTCGTTTCCGGGCACTTCTGTTTTGTTTGACTCTCACTGTTTCTAACTCTGACTCTGGATTTAATGCAGAATCATAAGAATGTATTTGGTGCCGGAAAAGAAAGTCTACGAGGATATTCGAGATGAGTATAATTAATTAGATGCGTGATGTCGTAATGAGCGGAAATTAAGATTTTGTAAAGTTGTGTTACTTTGTTTAAACAATAAAGTTCTATATGATATAGCTTTTAAAGTAGTAGAGATATAAAAGCAACAGAGCTTGAGACATCGGTTTAAACACAGGATAATACTTTCAAAAAGTGTATAGAGATTTACGAAAGGTAAGAGTTGTCAATACAAAATAAGAGAGACAGATTAAAAATATGACAGATAAGCCAGGTCGCACCATTCTTGCATCATCTATTTCCAAGACGTATGTTGAAGAAATTTCGACGAAAGTGGAATGTTTGAAAGATATTCGACCAGATGGTCCTTTATTAGTTGGATTTTTGGCGAATAAAGATCCTGCAGCTGAAATGTATGCTGCTTGGACTGAAAAGACATGTGTGTCGATGGGGTTCCGGTTTGAGTTGAGGAAGATTGAAGATCGTGATTTTCTGGAGGAGGCTATTATTGATGCAAATGCAGACGACAACGTAGACGGTATTATGATATACTTTCCCGTGTTTGGGAATGCTCAAGATCAGTACTTGCAACAGGTGGTTTCAAGGGAGAAGGATGTGGAAGGTTTGAATCATGTGTACTATCAAAATATGTACCACAACATTAGATATCTGGATTCCGACAAGAAGCTGAAGTCAATTTTACCATGTACTCCACTAGCTGTTGTAAAGATTCTGGAATATTTAAAGGTTTACAATACACTACTTCCGGAGGGAAATAGATTGTACGGTAAGAAATGTGTTGTAGTGAACAGATCCGAAATTGTAGGAAGACCATTAGCGGCACTCTTGGCAAATGATGGTGCTGAAGTATATTCAGTTGACATAAATAATATCCAGAAGTTTACTCGTGGCCAAGGTTTGAAATTCACCAAACATCATGTCGAAGATTTGGGTGACTTTTCTTCTGAACTTCTGCGTGACTGTTGCAAAGATTCAGACGTTATAATTACCGGTGTACCAGGTGAGAAATATAAATTCCCTACAGAATTTGTTAAAGAGGGAGCGGTTTGTATTAACTTCTCATCTGAGAAAAACTTTTCAGATGAAGTGAAATCGAAAGCTTCCTTATACGTTCCAAGCACAGGAAAGGTTACAATTTCAATGCTTTTAAGAAATATGTTACGTTTAGTTGAAAATAGAGAAAAGCTAAAGTCTAAAAACTAAAGTCCAAATCCTAAATAAATTACAACGACTCAACTGCGAAATATTTTAATAAAAACTGAATGAAACACATAATAAAAATAACCTCTGGCAATTTAGTTACTAAGTTTGTTTCGTTTCATATTCAAAAGTGCAGTGACGGTTTACATATATACAATCATATATACATAACATTTATATTTGAGTGTTATTGAATTTAATAAAATTATTCAATTTGTTACACATGCCCCATTTTTTTTTTTTTTTTTTTTTTTGGGAGAATACTTTTTTTTTTCTCTTGAAGACTTAGTGTTTGGTACATAGTCTAATTCTTTTGTTTCTTGGAAGATGGTTCTTCAATATCAGTAGCGGTTACAAATTCTTCACCATAGGTATCATCCAAATCTTCCGCATCATCATGTAAATAATCTTCCATTTCTGAGTCATGCTGGTCAAATTTGGCCTTAAGTCCCTTCATCTTTCTAGTTTGTAATTGGCCTAAATCTTGTGTACCAACATGAACCCGTCCTATTTTATCACCCATGATATCTATTTCAACATTCTTGGCTACCTTGACTTCCAGTTGCTTAGCTTTTTTGTGAGCTTCTTTAACCATCTCAGGCGATGGAGTATGAATACGCCCAATCTTAAAATCAAATCTTGGTCCAACTTCAGAAAGTTCAACTCTAGGTAATTTTTTACCACCCTGCTCGGATCTGTATGTTTTTAGTTTATACACTCTGAACAAAACGTTGGGTAGTTGTTCACCATCTTGGAAATCACCTTGCACTGTAATAGAAATCACATGTTGCAAACCAGCCACATCCTGTAGATCAGTGGTTTGTCCTCTGAAAAAATCTAGGAAAAGTGACTTGATATGCATATATACAGGATGCACGTCGAATGCAGAACCTTGGAACGAAAACATTGGCTTTAAACCAACCGTGAACGTTTGTTTACGGAAATCTGATAAAAGTTTATAGTTTTCTGCAATTTGCAACTCAATCATGTCATAGATCTTATACCCAAAAGTACGCACGAAAGTTAAGTTGTTCTTCCTCTTCTTGGAATGAGAACCTAGTACAATCAACGAACAATCATTTTTCTCTGAGAAGAATTCCAAAGGTTCATAATCTTCAAATGGTCTTACATTGTTTTTCTTAGAAAACCTTTTGATATCTGGCTTTTTCAATGCACTTAAGTCGACCATGGCATCATGCAAAAGTTTGTTAGATGTTTGGCCTGGAACGAACAATGCTTGTTTCACATTTTCGACAAGTTTGGATTCTTTCTTATCTAGGGCTCTTTTAGCTCTAGCGTTTTTTGGTTTTACGGTCCTTATCATGATAATTTGGTGCGATATTGACGAAGCAGCGATACACAACGCCTTTTGAAACTGCAACTGCTTTTACATTTCTCCAAGATGTATTTATCGCATCTGATCTAAGGCTTTCCATCTCATCGCACAACTTAAATTTTTCATAAAAAGAAATACACGAGCACGTGAGGTAATCATATTGAACGAAATTTAAATACCTAAACTTCAACATCATTAAGACAGTACTTCACTTTGATCAACACAATGTATAGAATTTACAAGGAAAACATTGAACGACAGCTATTTAAGGGAAAAGCTAAGATCATATCCCGCCTCGTGTTTTCGAACTATGACACAATTGTTTCAGTTAAGGAAGGAGCTTAGCGTTTCAACTGGAAATGATGAGTCGGTGGTCTCTTGTGATGAATCTACAGTTCAGAAGCATTTTTCGAATGACCTGATTCTCACGGAAAATGGTAAATATAGAGTTTCAAAGCTTCTTCCGGACTTAAGTTTCCTTCCGTCTGGAGGTGATATCAGTTGTTCCATGGATATTCGCTCTGGGTTTGCATCTTGCTCGGATACCAAAACTGTCTATATCTGGTCTTTTCAATCTCAAGAAGCTCAACCTAATTTTATGACAATTCCATTGCACGATAATCCGCATGAGTCATGGTCTCACCCACCATTGAGTTCGTTCACTTGGCCCAGTGTTTTGGATCGTGATTTCCAAACAGCACCTGGCCTCTTCATAATAAACACCAAATCTGGAGACATTCAGTTTTATGAAGATTTAGATACTGTCAATCATACTCCAAGCTTTATCACACAATCAAAGCGTCATACTGCTAAATTAAAGTTAAAAAATGGAGAAGAAATAGTTTCATTGATCAATACAGAACCAGCAGGATTACTTATTTCAACAAATTATGGGCGACTACAGTTTTGTACCATTAGAGATCTTGATGGCAAACCTTTGGTCAGTTTAAAACAGAGCATACTAAAATGCCAAGTAGGGTTTTTCTCTTCCATGTCTTCGTCAAAAAACCCAATTTCTGTAAAAGCAGGAGAAGTTAGTGGAAAAGGAGAGCGTATCATTTCCATTCTCACATCTGGAGGAGATTTCCAAATGTGGACTCTTTCATCTTCAGGTTATTCATATCAAAGGCTTAATGTGAATCTATGGCAAGAGCTGTCATCCTCCATCCTAGAACATTTTCCATTCGCAACTACAAAGTTGCAAATATTAGACAGTCACCCCCTACCAGTACCCAATGCACACGTAATTCTATGTTGCATTAATGAAAAAGAACGTACACATTATATTTTGACAACTATTATTATAGAAGAGTCAACCAATAGCTTCTCTATTTTCTCCACATATAGGTTAAACACCTATACAGAATCCTTTTCAAAAGGAAACAGTCCCAGATTAATCATCCCATCTGTTGACTCCGATGAACATCTGCCAATTATTACTATTTTTTCCTTGTTCAGTGATTCAATTGTTTTAACCCAATTTAGTTCAAAATTTGATCACGGTTTTCCTTTCAGGAGAAAATGGGAAGATATTATCCGTTTCAAAAAAGATACGAATATTATCGGATTTAGTAATGATACTAATAGCGTTTATGTGTTGGATCGTACCAAGGGTACTTTAAGAATAGAAACTTTCGATAAATATGAGAAATCCGATCTTCAGGAAACTCGCTTCATTAAATCTCATATCGATCAGTATATCTATTATGGACGGCAGCCAACCGATTCATTATTGGATTTCGACTTACCATCAGATTTAGAGTTGCTTTCGAGTGAAATTGAAGCAGATGTTCAAATGTCAAGTGATGAAATTAAATTTTCAATGTCAAACCATATACCTCCTGTAGCTGATAATGTTCAACAAAATCTGAAGATACGGACAGAACTTTTCCAACTTTTATTGAAATTTGTCTCTCACAATTTTATGGATACTTTATCTGCTCAATTTAAACTTGATCTAATTTCTGACCTTGGAATTTTGAAATGTGCAGAAAGACTTTATTCATTTTTGCCCAGTTCCTCCAAAGCTATCAGCCAAATATGGTATTCTGTACTAAAAGAATATTTGATTCATGATGATACTACATTCGCAAGCACTTTTATTTCAAAATTCCCAGAACTATTGGTATCGTTTTGTAGTAAAATCTCCGAACTTATGAAATCGACACCAAATTTTGAACTTAAACTTGAGATAGTTTCACTATTGAATTCTATCATTTACCATGCAATTTTAGAGGAATCAGAAAATGAGTACAAGTATAGGATGTTTCAACTTTCTGCTGAAGAAATTTCTTCCAAGCTTCCGTGGTTCTCGAATAGCGGAATATTAGACTCACTCAATGATGCTTTCCTAGATTTAAGTTATTCAATTACTGACTTATCATCCTGTACTAGTGCCCATCAGCCTCTTCTTCTTCTTGTTAAAACTCTTTACTATTTGCTGCGTGAAATCAATTATTGGTTGGAAACACAGTCTATTTCTGACTCAAGCTACTCAAAGTTTTACAAGGAAAATCATCTTTTGTGGAATAAAGTTTTGGTTGATATAAACAAGTCTCAGGATTCTATTCTAATAACTGATTTCTATCGTGATTTTGATGCATTGGTGGAAACTTTACAATGTCAACCTCCTATGACAGCATCTGCACTTTATGATGACTTTTTCGAGAAATACGGGTATGATTTCGCAAAACCTCTGTTTAAGCATTATATTATCAATGGAAAATGGGATGAGCTGTACAGTATTTTCAGTGAAAACAGATCAGAACTTCTGAATAAGTTCTTTGAGGAGAATTCTGAGTTTGACAAGGTCAAATGGATTGGGCAATTGTATTCCGGAAATTATTCTGATGCGAGTAAAACATTACTACAGCTGTCAACTGGTACAAATTCTCTTGGTACAGATTTGAAAATTAGACAGGTTCAATTAAGTATTTCGAAATTGGCATCTTTGGAAACAGAATCTTTAAACCAAAGCGGAATGGAGATGATTCAAAAAGAACTTGATTTAATCGATGGTCAGATCTTACTCTCTAAAAAAATTGAAAAAGAGCAATTATCGGATATCTTTTGCGATATGAAGACATATAAACTCATTTTTAAACTTTTGACCGAAGCGGTAGAACGTGCAGAATCTCTATCTACTCCTCATATTGTAGAACTTCTTACGTTGCTAAATTCTGATGACTGCTATGGTTATGCTTTGAAGGTACTATCAATAGATAAGGATTTACCGGCAGAGTTGAAAAATTACTGCGAATATCAAACGTGGCGCCGCTCGCTTCTGCATGGAGAAAAGACATTCAAACAAACACTAAAAACCTTTTTCGAAGAAAGATTGTATTCGGATCGTATCGATCTCCCAGCTCTTACAAATTTGCTGAATACAAATTTGATATCGCAGTACTATTTCGAGGGCGTATACCATGGATTAGTAGATCCAACGGCATTGTCCTCAGACGTGAAGAAGGAAATCCTACTGCTTGATTCCAAACAAATTTCCACTGATGAGCTTCAATCAATGATAGCAGCAATGAACACAGAAACAGGTAACAAATGTGTCATCAATTATGAATCCAACGAGATAGAAAAATAGATCACCACCTCTTCATAATACATATTTAGCTACAAGTAATAACGTAGAGTATTCTTACAAAATCTGCTCAAAACTTATTCAGAATCCTCTGTAGTTTTGATTCGTACTAGTGTTTCTGGAAGCGGTGGCTCTTTCCCTTCATGTCCGTTATCCGTTGATGCCGCCCATTTACCAACTTCATAGTCTTTCTCTGTATATTGTAACAGAGAAATAGATGCTTGTGAGATCGACCGAAGTACCGAGTCCCAATTCGACATAACTTCCTTCACCACGCTCGCATTGTCCTGCATCTCTGTAACCTGGATACTCAGTTCATCTAGTTGTACCTTCAGTTTTTGCGTTAGGTTGGATATTTGCTTCAATTGCTCCAATTCTTTCTGTTTGACAACAACTTCATTTGATGGCAGCATCTTGAAGCAGACAAAAAAAAAATTATTATATATAGAATATTATATCCACTGTGCTTCTAAGCTCATAAATCTGTTTAACTCACCAAAGCTTTGTAACCTTGACCAACCGTTTGTTGAACTAAGTTGTGTTTTTTTGAGAACTTTGTTATTCCTGTGAAACTGAGATTCTGTACAAAACTTCAATATCATACAGATTTTCCTACACGATTTGGAATATCTGTTTAATTGGTAAAACCAATTATATTAGGCTTAATTACAGTTTCAAGCCTTATAGTATACGCTTATTAAATATGTCTATCTCAAAGCTTCATCTATAAGAATAATCAAATCCTTTATTCATATATATCCGGGTAATGAATTATCGTGTTCTCTTATTTGTTTACTTTTTCGTGCTTTGTGGAGTTGTCAGTAAAATAATAGGTTTTTTGTTTATTCTCTACCGTACTGCTAGTATTAGATAAGTATCAGGAACCTGAAAGAAGGCTAAGAGCATGGCGCCAGCACTCTTCGCTCAATCCTTTTTAAGCAATTGAAACATAAGGTTTTTTAAAATGCCAAGAACCTCAAAATATGAGGAGTTTCAAGATATGCTTCATCAGCAAAGAAATGTGTATTTACAACAGAATAACCAATTAGCAAAGTACAATTCAAATTTGCTGGTTAGAATATCTGATCTAGAGAATAAAATCAGTGAGCTCATACAAGAAAATGTTCAACTTCGGTCACAACTTTCTGTGTCTTCTCTGAAGACTAAAGAGAAAATAACACACACATTGCAGATACTTGAGAATGGAATACTTAGTCGGCTAGAAGATACAAGGCAATTATTCAGTGATCTGCGAAAACGAGAGGGTCTAGAAGTTTCTGATGGAACGGATTCGCAATCAGCGACACAGGTAGCTACATTAAATTCTAATAGGATGGTTGCATTGAATAGTATTTCACCGTGTAAGGATTTGAATAATGGGCATCAGGAACAACATAGACATACCGACGAGGAGTTGGATGAGGATGAATTAAAAAACATTTCTAGAAAACGACGAAGAAGCTCAAGGAGGGAGTCATTGTTTATGCCAGCTGACTTTGAATTCAATAATGAGGAACTGGAAGAAGAGCTGCATAAAGTTATTAACCAGCGCCAAAAGAATTTTTTGGAGGAAGGGCATACAAGCATTCATGATGGTATAACTGAAGCAGAAGTAGAAGCAGAAGTAGAATCAGAAGTAGAAGCAGAAGTGGAAGCAGAAGTGGAAGCAGAAGTGGAAGCAGAAGTGGAAGCAGAAGTAGAAGCAGGTGCAGAAGATGGAGATGAACATTCAGAAAAGGATATAGAAGTAACTTTCCAACCATCGGATGCACATATATCCTCTCAGAGGATCATTTCATGTACACAGGAAGATAAAGAACCAAAATCTTCCAATCCGTCCGATCTTGCAGATGATGATAGCTACAACTTCACCACATCAGTTATCGAATATTCGATACCAGAGGAAATAGGAGATATCTCCCGACCATGCATAGATTCTTCAAAACATAAAGTTGATGTTTATAATGATGAAGAACATTCAAAGAAAGATACAGAGGAGGCAATAAATTTCGTTCAATACCCAATAGCATCACAATCAAAAGTAAAGCATTCAATGAAACAACCTAGATCAAAACAAAGAGGTGGCGCGGACGACATCATGCCTTCAGTAGATTATGAGTCAACAGAGAAAAGAGCAAGAAGAACGAGAGGAAAACCCGTCAATTACAAACTACCTTCATTAAGAGCAAAAATGAGACGACCATCAGAAAAATTAGTCGATGCTACGACTGTTACGGATATTCATGAGTTGCAAGTGAGGGCAAAGAAAAGTAATCAACAAGAAATTGTTCTACAAAATAAACCGATTAATGTCAGTACCATGAATACAAGATTAGACGATTCAAGGGTCTTAAAAAGCTTATCTCCTAATTTTTATTCACCAAAACAGCTAATTAACAAAGTTGCAAAATCTCCAGAGTCTGTTGATAAAGATCAGACAATGAAAACCAAGATCCTTTGCTCAGAAAATTCTGATTTAACTGCGTTCGATATAATAGAAGGGATTTCGCTAAAACATGCACCGAAAACTCACCGTGTAAAGGCACGACAAGATGTTTCTAAAAAGAGACGAAAGATTAATACCGAGGAGTTTGTTACATAATTCATATATAAATAAAATTCCGTAAATTTATCAAACACTCATGTTCATCTGGATTTTTCCATAAGGTTTATAGTCAACGATTTCAAAATCATCATATTTGAAGTCATCAATATCTTTAACTTCCCTTTTGATGATCAGTTTTGGGAATTCCCTAGGAGTTCTAGCCATTTGAATCTTTAGGGCATCAACGTGATCTTTGTACACATGTGCATCTCCCAAAGTGTGAATAAATTCACCTGCATCCATATCACACACCATAGCAATCATTTTTGTCAGAAGGGCATATGAAGCAATATTAAATGGGACACCAAGACCCATGTCGCATGACCTTTGGTAGAGGGCACACGACAATCTTGGACGACTATGCTCTGGGAAATTGACGTAAAATTGGGCAAAAACATGACATGGTGGCAAAGCCATTTTTGAAAAATCTGCAGGATTCCATGCCGACAAAATAA
Organism: Kluyveromyces nonfermentans; assembly: GCA_030569915.1. NCBI lineage: Eukaryota > Fungi > Ascomycota > Saccharomycetes > Saccharomycetales > Saccharomycetaceae > Kluyveromyces > Kluyveromyces nonfermentans. Next base: position 139,881 of record JAJLUD010000016.1, read on the forward strand.
TTCTTCTATCATATGGATTGTTTCTAAGCTTATGAATTATTTCTTTCAATTGGTCAACACCTTGTCCTGTATAATCATCATCGCACGTTTTGTATTCTGCACCAAAATGTCTCCATTGAAAACCGTACACAGGACCAAGATCACCTTCTCTGCGATCGAAAAGTCCAAGTGAGTCAAGATATTCTCGAGAACCATTTCCTTCCCAGATTTTAACACCTTGTTCTGACAACTTTTTCCCATCCGTACAACCAGATATAAACCATAACAATTCTAATATAATACCTTTAGTGAAGACTCGTTTGGTAGTGAGCAAAGGAAACTTATCATCACTAAGATCAAAGCGTAACTGAGGGGGTGCAAATAGAGAAAAAGTACCTGTACCTGTTCTGTCTGGTCTTGACTCTCCTTCGTCAATTATCCGTTTGCACAGATCCAGATATTGTTGTTCCTCTGAATTAGTGCATTCCATTTTGATCCTTTTAAAGTTTTCGTTATCAATTTCGTTATCGTTACTATTAGTCATGAGCAATACTGTCTATAGTTCTAGTTGCCTTAAGCCGATATTTGCAGATGTGAATCCAATTATCATACATTCTTCATTCTCAGTGTAATTTATTAAGTACATCGTTATAACTGGTTATGTTACGCGTTTCGCGTATGTACTTATGATGGCCACGTGATTACAATATTCTGCTGATGATCAAAATAATTCGAAATTTTTTAATACAATCCTATCGTAACAGACTCATATACCAACACATTCGTGTATAGTTCGCATAATAGATAATTGATTACTACAAAGTATGATCAAGTGGTAGAAATGAGCGACAATACGGAACTGTTCAAAAAGTACGTTCAAATACTTTCTGTAGGGGACAATGGAAAAAAATCCTATGAAAAACCACATTCTAATGACCGTAAGCAAAATGACAAATATGTGCTCAAGGATTCATTCCCAGATGAATGCAAGCAACTTCTGAAACATATTGTTGTTTTTAAGCGAATAGTCGTAGAATTAACCCCTCAATATGAAAGTAGATCTTCAGACATGACAGAGCAAGAGAAGAATGAATTTGACACGGAGTCGAAGTTGCAATTGCAAGAATTCTTTGAGAAATATAAAAGGTTAGATTTGTATGAAAAAAAGAGGCAAGAATTGATCAATGAAAAGATCAGCAAGTCTTCAAAACTTCAATTCCTTTCTTTTTCAACCGAAGATGTGAGGACGTTTCATAAGACGAACAATCAATTTCGAACAGGTCTCCTACAATGTCTTCAGTTTTGGTTAAATACAATTTCTAATCATCTATCTACGATACAACAGACGAGACTTTCTAGGAAGAGAGAACTTGATGAGATCAATTTCAATGCTCACTTGTATTTGCCTCAAAAGGAGATAATAGTTTCGCAGTCCCCAATTATTGCGACAACACAAACAGAAATAAAGCAATATGAAGAGACAATGTCAAAATTATCTCAAGAACAGCTACAAATCTTAGAAGACGAACATGTTGAACTTTTAAATTATAAAAATGAAGAGCTTAGTAAAGTAGAGGAACTCAGTAAAACGGTCATAGAGATAGCATCTTTGCAAAATGAGTTGAGTACACATCTTCAGTTCCAAACTCAAAACATTAATTCCTTACTCGACAACCAGACTGAAGTAGAAATACAATTAGGAAAAGGGAATCGACAACTAAGGAATGCCCAAAGATCTGGTGACAGACTCGCAAGTCTAATAATGTGGTTCGCTATTATCGCAGGCCTTTTGTTGTTATTCATAGACTACATTAACTAACTTAAAACGGATTGATACTATATACTTACAATTCTAATCAATAATCAAGCGTCCTTATAACAGCGGTCCCGATGGTCTTCCCTTCTTTTCTAAAAACTAATCGCCCAAGATTTTTATTCCCCTCATTGATTAGCAACGGGATCCTCCGTTTTTTTTCAATCAGCTCAATTTCCACAATCGCTGCTTGTCGAGAAGCTAGGTGTTTGACCTTTTTCTTGAGTATCTCAGAAGGATTGGACTTGCTTACGAGTTTACCTAATTTCTTGATTCTTGCAGGTTGTTCAATACCTCCTCTGAATAACATGAAAGACGTACCAGGTAGGATTGGTCGGTCAAGATTAAACGTCAACAAAAGACATGTGAATTCCTGTGTACTTTGGATGTCAAGCCCAACAATGGCGGCCAAATCCCCACTTTGGATGTCTTCGTGATGGGCTCCATTTAATTTCAACTGAACGAAATCACCACGTACAGCGACACCGACTTTTGTCGAGTCATTACCAGATAGGATGCTATCTACAACACAACTTTGCTCTGATGGATATATTGTTATACTTTCCCCAGGTTGTATACTTCCTGCTTCTACTCTTCCTGAAATTGTTGCAGAGTTGTTCTTAGAAGAAGCAATAACATCTAGAATGCTAAAGATAAAACTCTCATTAATGACATCCTTTGAAACAGATCCATGGATTTTCGCGACGCGTTCTAATTCTCCTAGCAAGTTAAGTCCACTGTACCACGTTTTAGCAGAAGAATACTCGGTTTTGTGTATCCCTTCACCAGTCAACCCACTACATGGAACCCAACTCAAGTTTTCTTTGTTGAATCCAATCTCTTCAAAAAAGTTCATCAACTCATATTTTATCTCAGTAAAACGCCCTTCGTACCATTGAACAGTATCCATTTTATTCATCGCAATAACTATATGTTTAATACCCAAACTCTTGGCAAGTAAGGCATGTTCTTTTGTCTGGCCATCTAGATTAAAACCAGATTCAAATGCATCGGTTCCGCAATCAATGGAAAGAACTGCAACGTCAGCTTGAGAAATGCCTACAATAGCATTAGGAACAAAATCTCTGTGACCAGGAGCATCAATTATCGTAAAACTGCATTCATTAGTCTCAAAATCACTGGTACAAATATCAACCGTAACTCCTCTGATCCTTTCCTCAGTAGTTTGGTCCATAACCCATGCAAGATGAAATGACGACTTGCCTATCATCTCACTTTCTTTCTGCAGCTTTCTAATTAGCTTAGTATCAACAGATCCTACTTCATACAACAAGCGACCCATCAATGTAGATTTTCCTGCATCAACATGACCTAGCACGACAAAATTTACGTGTGGTTTTCGGTTTTGCATGAAGGCTTCCAGATCAACGGGATGTTTTGGTTTTGTAGGAGTAGAAAGTTTTTGATAAGTTCTAATTGTGTCCTCAACAAATGGTTTATCTTGATCATCATCTTCATAGTCATTAATACTTTGATTTAGAGTTTTTGTATTAGCGTTGATAACATCTTTTGAAAGGGAAAGTTCTTTGATTTTCCCTTCAACGTGTTCAACATCGAAAGCATTTTTTTGATGATATTTTACAATATCATCGGGTGATGGCTGTTTAAAATTGGAGACAGCTTGTTTTTTTGCTGATTTGTTGTTAGTATTTGGATAATAAACCGAATAAAATTCATGGTTTCTTCTTTTAACACCTAAGTTTTTTTTTGGATAGTTCTTTACAATGATGGTCTTTGTAACAGGCGTTCTGATAATATTTGGCGAGCTTTTCGATAGTACATGTTGTCGAGTCCTTCTAATCTTATCGAGAAGTTTCCATGAATCCTCCTCTGATTTCTCGAATTGAATTGGAGATTTCTGTTCATGGAGCCAATTTTCTTCTATGGTTTTCGGAATGGATTTTTTATTTTTTAAAGCGGAAAGTTTTGATGCTAATGTATGTTCGGCTGATAAAGATTTCATAGGGGTTGTTCTTGTATGTCTTGCTGCCATTTGTATTGATTCCATTTTACTAGTCTTAGGAAATAACTCAACTTTCCCTTTCTGAGATGTATTACTCTTGATGCTATTCAATAAAGATGAAAGAGATGTTGAAGGTCCTTCAGAAGTTTTCTTCCCGAATTGCAATGGTAGTTGCGTTTTTCTCTCTTGAGCCCTTTTCTGGGCCAAAAGCTGCAACGATGACATTTTATGTTCCACTGTTTCTGTTAATGATCTTTGTTAGTTAAAAACTCTAAGTACATGCAACCATACCTTCTTTTCGCCGCTGTATTCACCTTGGTATTAGTATTCAAGAAACCAGAGTTTAGATCATGGAATGAAAGGACACCAAATTTACTAGAAGCACAGCCCGAACTAGTGAAAGAACCAGTTAGTAATTAATCAACCGTGATAAAGACTTTATTTATCAAGGCGATAAAAGAATAATACCTCATGGAATAGCAAGGGTGAGTAAAAGACGGTAGCCCAAAAGAGTACACAACAACAATACATACCTTTTTTCTTGTATTGTTTTTTCATTTGTTTCAATGTGGCGTCCAGATTGAATTCATTATCAAAAATGGCTAACTTGAGTGACAAGTTATCCCATCCTATATATTCTTTCAATTCACTCTTAGCAATTGGAAAAATGTTGTGCATTAGATCACTTTCTTCATCGTTCAAATAATCGTCAAAGTCTGCCTCATCTTGAAATTCTGGAACATTATCATCCATATAATCTAGATCATCATCATCATAATACGCCGGCATTTTACCCTGCAATCAATATATGAGGTCTTCGACGTAGTATAGAATTCCGTTCAATACTTTTCAAATACGCTCGACATTGATTTATAAAGGTTTCTAGTAATTTTGTAACTTCTATTTTTTTTTTATTGTATTAAAAGTTGAAAAATGTAAATGATTATTGTTCACGTGACTCAGAATAATAACTAGTCATTTTAACTTATTGAAATCTTATCAGTCATCAAACGTTCACACATTATTTTTAAGAGAAGAGACACAACACAATCCTCAAATCGTTCATCTTCTTTCTGAAAGATATAATATTTACTAAACATTCAGCGTATTGCCGATGGCATCTTCTTTCAATATCGGTAATCTATAAAACGTTTCTCATGGTTGATATAATAACTACTCATCGAAAAGTAATAGAATATTGCTCATTATTTAATATACTACCAAGATACTCTGGGAGAACAAGGGAAAGACAAAATCTTTTGTGGGAAGGATCTTTGATAGTGGAAGAGCTATTGATGCTGGGAGGAGAAAATGGGGAGACCAAAAGAATTCCTATGTATCGGATAAAGTTTGTTTCGCAGAAGGACGATGGCATTAACGTCGACGAGAGAAACGATAAGTCGCGACTTTTTTGCGAGACTCAAATCATAAGAAGTTTATTTGATTTTCAAAATGTGATACAAAACCGTGGGAAATGGTTTCAAATAGCTATGCTATGTGAAGGCCAACGTCGATATCAAATAGCTCTAGAACTCAGAATCGGAGATGCTTGGAATGAACAACAATTTAGAGATAATCTCTTGCGAATAAGAGATGAGTATGAGATTTTTCAAGATATTTATGGGTTTTCAACAAACTGTGATGAAACTTTCTATGAAACAGAGTTGATAAATGGACGAGAAAAAGAAATGGATTTGAACCTTTCTTGGTGATTCAACTTCACATTGTTTGTTTTCTTTTTTTTTTTTTAGCTTCATCCAACCATTGGTGAATCATATTTGGCATTGGGGGAATATATATTCAAATTGTTTTCGAAGCACATGTGACATTACATGTCTCTGTCTTCGTTGTTGTAATAATTCAAGGTTGTATTCATTATTGTAATAAGTTAAAGTTGTATTCGTTATTGTAATAATCCAAAGTTGTATTAATTAAAGATGTGCTCTTTTCTCCTTGTTCGAAATTTTGTAATTTATATACATTCAATCACTGATACTAATATATACACGGGGTTTTACAATGAAAAATGAGAATTAGGCCCTATACCATAATTGTTTCCTCTTTTTGCGTTCTTCTCTAGCCAATGCTCTTTTTGGATGCCAACTTCCTTTAATAGTTTCCAATGCCTCTAACATTTGTTCTTTTCTAGCCTTTGGCGAGTCTGAAACAAGAGAAATAAATAAACGAGAACAATTGTACTTTTTTGCCAAAACACCTCTGGAATATTTGACAGGGTCGCTACTTCTCAACGATCTAATTTCTTCGATTTCTTTAGGTGTTAGATGATACGTTTTTTCTCCTTTCTTATGCAAAGGAGGTGCTACTTTCGATATTTCCTTATCTGACGTATTCAATGCTTCCACAATTTCTCTTCTAGGATCATCATGTGGCATGAAAGACTTTGGAATCGTCTCTGAATTGATAGATCCGTGAATACTAGATGGTGCAGGGTTGTAATACAGACCAGAGGGAAGTTTAGCTCTCATATAACCTTTGTAATTTGAAGCTGATGATTTTGGATTGTATATTGTTGCAGATCCTTTTAATTTTGGAAGAGTGTCCGATTTTTCGATAAATCTTGAAATTCCCTTCAGAGTAATGGTACTAGTATGTAATTTTCTAATCATTGAACTCATCCTGCTTTATTTATAGATATATTTTCGGCTGTTTCTTCTGCATTGACTACACGTATCAAGTTGGAAGGAAGATAGTAACTAATATTACTGAGAAAATTTTTTTTTAATTGGAAAAGTTGATACTGTACAATGCAAATAAGTGTCAAGAACAGATAAAAAAGCAGGTGGAAAATGAAATTATGGTTTTGAAACTTAATGAAGATAGTATCTTGATCTATTAAATAACCATATAATTATAATGATTCATGATCTTGGAGATAATTTGGCATAATGTATAATTTGAGTAGGAGGAGTGGTTATGTTTTTGTGACCCGGACATAGTCACGTGTGACAAAGAATCTTCAATTTTACGTCGTTAGAGAGAAGACTTGAAACTTTAGAGGAACGTCATGTACTATTTGGATTGAATGTCAATCATATTTTATTTGAATTAAGTATAGATGAATAGTTCGACACTACAATGGATTAAAGATAACACAACTTCCAATGTTACTGAAAAATTTTTCAAAACTCTCGTTCGACTTGCTGAAAACAGTGATGATGCAAATCGATTCACGAATGGAGCAATGGCACTTGGAAATTTCAGAGGGAAGGATAGTTTTCTGGTAGAGCTGTACAATGTTTTGAAGGATAGCGTGGATAAGAAGCAAAATATTCAACATAATTCTTTATCTGTTGAAAAACCCAAGATGAGAAAAGTGCAACTATTGCATTTAGAAGACGAGGACGAGGAAATTGAAGTTAATGAACAGGAAAAAGCAAAGAAGCTACATGGTTCGTTGACATCAAAAATCACATTTAAAAAGATAAGCAAGTTATCAGCTGCCAGGTTAAGGGAAACAGCTTCAGTGTCTGGTTCGCATGATATGGATGATGAAAAATGCGTATTATCAAACGATAATGAAAAGATAGCGTTCGGAGTATCTTCAAATAACATTGAAATAAATAAATTTAGTGGTTTGAGCTCTTCACATGTATCAAACTGCAATGGTATTAAATTTCCCTTCAGTCAAGACGTGGGAAAAAGTATAGAACAGGACAGAGCCTGGTATGATGATGATGATGATGAATCACCCTTAACCACAATGAATTATAGTAATTTAACTGAAAAGACACAACTTTGCGAGCTTACTGATTTTTCTACGATGTCACCTGTCTTTCACATAGATTCTCTTTCAATTTCAGAAAGGAAAAGACGAATTCCTCCATTTTTGCTAAGTTTTCATAACCAAAATGGTGAGAATGCGATAGCTGGATCAGTTCAATCATCTGACTTCTCAAATTCTGGCTTCATTAATCCGATAAAAAATCCAGAAAGTCAGTTTTGTATTAATTCAAGGAGAGGTAGTAGATTAGTAAGTATGAGAAGACAACAGAAGGATAGACAGGCATCTGCTAAAAATTCCATTGGAATAGAAACTTCTTCGATGGATTCCGTCTTAGGAATAAGAGATGGAAATTACCAAGCAACACCGGACGATGGACTCAGGTCAGAAGATACCTTTAAACTTTCTCATGATGCTCTCATAGCTGCCCGGAAAGCGTTACCGGCTTACAAAGTAAGAAATGAATTGATGAGATGTATACGAGATCACCAAGTAACTATAGTTATTGGGGAGACTGGTTCAGGGAAAACTACTCAGTTGGCACAGTTTTTGTACGAAGATGGGCTGTTAAAAGACAAGATGATCGCTTGTACTCAGCCTAGAAGGGTCGCAGCTATGTCTGTCTCGAAAAGGGTTGCTGAAGAAATGAATACTGAACTTGGTGGAAAGGTTGGATACTCCATAAGATTTGAAGATGTTACTACTGAGGAAACCAAGATAAAGTTTATGACCGATGGTATTCTGCTTCGAGAAATAATGCTGGACCCGTTGTTAGAGAAGTATTCTTGTGTTGTCATGGACGAAGCGCATGAACGCTCCCTTAACACTGACATTTTATTAGGAATTTTCAAAACACTTTTAAGCAAGAGGAGAGATTTAAAGTTAATTGTCACATCAGCGACCATGAATGCAGACAAATTCTCTCGCTTTTTTGGTGACTCCCCTCAATTTACGATACCTGGGAAAACATTTCCAGTTGAAATCATTTACTCCAAGTTTCCTGTATCTGATTATGTTGAAGCCGCGATACAAACCGCATTAGAAATTCACCTATCGAAACCGATATCGAGTGGTGATATCTTGATATTTATGACTGGGCAAGAGGATATCGAAGTTGCATGCGAATCGATACGTGAAAGGTTAGAGGAAGTGTATGCTAAAAAATATGATGTTACTAAAGATCATTCCCCAGATTTTGAAGTTTTACCAATTTACTCATCTTTACCAGTCGATTTACAAAATAGGATTTTTGTTCGCCAAAAAGAAAACGTAAGGAAGATCGTCATAGCAACCAATATTGCAGAGACATCTTTGACTGTCGATGGTATAACATATGTCATCGATTGTGGGTATTCTAAATTGAAAGTTTATAATCCAAAAATTGGTTTGGACAGCCTCAGAATAACCCCAATATCTCTTGCCAATGCCAATCAAAGATCTGGAAGAGCTGGTAGAACATCTCCAGGTATAGCATATCGCCTTTATACAGCCGATGCTATAAAAGAAGATATGTATTCTGAAACAATTCCTGAGATTAAGCGGACAAATCTATCGAACACTTTATTACTGTTAAAATCACTAAATGTCCAAGACCTGTCTACATTTCCCTTCATTGATTCACCTCCAACTCAAACTTTAATGACCTCTTTGTTTGAGCTGTGGACTCTTGGAGCTGTTGACAATTTCGGGTCTCTAACGAAACTTGGTCAGCTAATGAGCTCCTTTCCTCTACAACCTTCTCTTTCCAAAATGCTCATTAATTCTGCGAAGTTTGGTTGTTCTGAGGAGATGCTAACAATTGTTTCAATGCTGTCAGTTCCATCAGTATTCAATAGACCAAAGGAGAGACAAAAGGAATCAGATGAAGCTAGAAGTCGATTTTTAGTATCGCAATCAGATCATTTGACATTGTTAAATGTCTATTCTCAATGGAAGGCTAATAAATTTTCTTCCCGCTGGTGCGGCAAACACTTTTTGCAATTTAGATCATTGCAAAGAGCATTCCAGATACGAACTCAATTGCTCTCTACCTTTGAAAAACAAGGACTTATGAATCAGTCATCTGGTTCAGACTGGGCTGTCGTAAGAAAATGCATATGTTCTGGGTACGCTACTGAGTCCGCAAAATTATCAGGTTTGGGGAAATATGTCCATTTAAAGACCGGAATGGAATTACGAATACACCCAACTAGCGCATTGTTTAATGCAGGTGATTTACCCCCTTATGTTGTATACCATGAGTTGCTAATGACATCCCAAGAATATATTTCTTGTGTTACTTCTGTTGATCCTTTTTGGCTAATGGAATTCTACGGTCTTTTCTACCATCTTAGAATGTCATCAGCGGATTCACAAACCCAGTTTGAACAAGGTTCTAATACTGTCACATTCGAGGAAGTGAAAGAGAAGGTTTCGCAAACACAAAAACAAGTTGAGAAAAAACTTGAAGAACTAGAAAAGGATAAGGTATCCTTTGAATTACGGTCTAAGAAGAATATACCAAAAAGGAATAACGATGGCAAAGATGTTACGATCAAAATTGGTTTTAAGAAAAGAAGACCGTTTTAAAAAAACTCATTATACCTATATACCCCCAATCGTAATTTTTGGTTCAACGCCTAAATTATTTCCAAAACCGAATGTATCTTGAAAACCACTATAAAACCCTCCTATTCCTCCACAATTGGATTGAGAAGCTATTTCTTGTGCAGCAGGCAACCATTTTCTCATATTTTCAATTCTTTTTGTACTTGCAGGGTGTGTTGACAGAAACTCAAGGTCAATCATTCCACGACGTTTTTGTTGTTCTTCCATTTTAGCCATTCGTTGCCATACCTTGATGGATTCTTCTGGGTGAAAGCAAGCGCGCGACATAATCATCAGCCCAATATAATCAGCTTCCGTCTCCATTTCTCTTGAAGCAGGCATTCTTAGTAATCCATCAACCATCAACCTATTAATTCCATCTAAACCCGTCAATGCGTAAATCAACGAACCCAAAAGAGAATAAGCAGGTGCTTTAGAAAGGTTTTCAGCAGTGTGTCTAGCCAATTGATGAGCAAACTCATGAGAAAGAACAGTAGCCAATCCATCTTCAGTCTGGCATATCGGAAGAATGTTACTAAACACAAAAACTTTCCCACCGGGCAAAACGAAAGCATTCGGAGGCATGCGAGGATCATTCACAATATGAACTTTCCAATTCAGGTCCTTCAATAATGATTTATCAATTTTAGGATCTTTTTCAGCTGCCTCCACAATTCGCGCAAATATATTAGTTACTTTTCTGGTCAAAGGGTGCGAATCTGGTAGTATTTTGTTTCTGGTTTCTGAGAGAACAGAATTATATGAGTACTGTCCTACTTTTAGTTCAAGACCTCGAGGGAGCCAAATAAATCGTTTCCTTCCACTGACTGGTGCTTCCTCTATATTACTTAGATAAAATATAGTCCCTCCACCGAATACAATTGCCAAGTATTTTCTTGATGTCGCATCGAATAATAGATTCCTAAATGATTTGTCAGATTTCCCATTGAACCTTGTGTAGTTCACTCTAGGAGGAGATGTAAAAAAGCTTCTAGTATTTGCTTGCTTGAAGAGGCGATAACTGTTTCTTAACATTATTCTATCATTAAATATTTCTTATTTGTATCTTGTTATTCTTGAATTTAAAATGCTGTGAGAATATCCTGCCTTCCTGTTATATAACAAGCTATTTTACATTAATTTTTTATTTTTATTTCATTAATATTTTTTTATTCGTTTTTTTTTAAAGCTAACATTGTCTTTTCTCTTCATGTAGAACAAACAAGTCAGCAAGTGTTTCAGTGAAACATCTTCTTCACGATCTGATTGTTATCGCAACTTGCAAACCATGTTAATTGAACCGATATGAAAACGAAAGATATTGGAAATGCATCCTATTTAAATAAACAACTCAAGCTACGTGGGTTGCAAAAACTTCGGTTTTATTGTCAAATATGCAGAAAACAATGTCGAGATGAAAATGGATTTAAGTCACATTCTAGATCACCATATCATCAAAAACGTCTAGCTGAAACGACTGAGCAGGATTTGGATGAATATAGTACATTATTTACAAAGAATTTCCTGAGATTGCTTCGCTTGTCGCATGGAGAAAAAAAAATTGAGGCGAATAAGTTTTACAACGAATATATTCAAGATAAGGAACATATACATATGAATGCTACACGTTTCACTTCATTGACAAATTTCCTTCAACACTTGAGTCGAGAGGGTATGATTAAGGTGCATAATCCTGAAAATACTGCAGAAGAAATAGACACTGGAAGTCTTTTAATCAGCTATATAGATAATTCTTCGAATAAAATAATACGGAATAACCAAATGCAAGCATATGAAGAAAGTTTAAAGAATGAAGATGATGTCAAATCAAAATTGTTAGAGATACAAATTGCAAGATCAAGGTCAATAGAATCTGAAACTGAGGATAGAAGACCTAAAGATACGTGTTCTGATGAACCAATGTTTGTAAAGGACATTAATATATCCTTATCGAAGGGTACGAAAAGGAAATCCAAAAAAAGTCTCCATAATATCTTCAAAAGTAAAAAGTGAAAATTAGTACTATATAAATCAAATTTTCAATTTGAATCTTATCAAAATATATCGACATCGTTTTGTTGCACTCTCTGAATTTCGTGATATCTTTTTTTGACCCTAGAATATAAAGTCCAAGTGGTTGCCATTGCAAAGATGAGTGCTAGAATTATAGAAAAAAGGTCCAAAAATCTTGAAGATGATGAATCTGTTTCGCCAATCATCTTTAACCTTGATCCTACAAATAAATAGAGGAATAATTTAGGTGTCGTTATTATATTAGCGATTGCATAATTTCTAATCGATACACCATAGATTGCAGCTAGCCCTCCATTTGTGAATGAGTATGGGAAAGGACATAATTTTATCATTGCTAATATCCAAAAGCTATTGTTATCCTGTAGCACTGATGATATAGCCTCAAGTTTACTATTCCGTCTGATCATTTGTTCCGCCTGCGAATGAAGAACTGTCTTAAATACCACGAAAGATGCAACTGAACCTATGATTGTCGCAAACGATAATAGTACCCATCCTTTAAGGGAAACTCCATATATCAATCCAACCGCGCTTGAAATGGACGAATATCCAATGAGAGGAGGAAAAGATACAATGAATACCAAACTAAACATTAGTAATGGCGTATACCATTCACTTTTAAGATGGTTACTGACGTGAACTAAGTACTGTAAAATCGCCTCTTTTTGATGCACCAAAACTATCAGCCCAATGAATTGCGCTACTGCTAACACGGTAATGCCGATTTTCTGAGCTAAGCTTAGACTCAAAAATTTCTCTCTTAATATCCTAAACTTACGCTTACCGTGATATACAAGTCTTTGCCTAAAATTTAGGTCGTAAATATCTAGAAAATCATCTTCTAGATCGTCAAATTGTTCATTATTATTGAAAAGATCCGGTTCGTCATTATCTAGCATTATATTTGAGCTGATACGTGCCTCATAATTATCTGTCATTCTTTAATAACCCACTTACTTTCCTCTTCTATTGCGCATTATTTCAATTTGTGTTCAATACAAATATAGTTACTATCTTAATAATCTGCACTTGACAAAGAGAGTTTAAGAGGGATTAAAAAAAAAAAAAAAAAAAAAAAAAAAAAAAAAAAAAAATATTATTAGGGCGTAAAATACTAAACTAAGCCTCTGATGCAAATTTACTATCCAATAACAATTCTTATACCATTATCACAAGCCATTTAGTGAATACTAGCATTATATCTTTGTTTTTTTAGGGAAAATTTATTTCTACTCTTGATCCACTTTCTTCAATTCTATCATACAAAAAAATTTTAAAGATCACTTTTCTTCGCTCAATATCTAATCTATTACATCATTTATCTTGGATTTAAAGGCATATTATATAACTCCAATCAATGTTTTAAAATTATTGAAGCCATTTCCTAATTTTTTTTTCTGAAGCTCTCGAATTTTGTACCGCGCTTGACACCAAGTTGAATATGGTTTTGAGTAGGCATCGGTTTTTTGGATGTCAAGTAGGAAATTAATGTTTTCTGTAATATTATATATATACGTCGTTGAGGTGTCAGTTTTTTGTCAGAAATATCATGTTTAAAACAACCTCTCAAAAAACAAACCACAAAATGCTATCAATGGGATTGAGAGTGATAGGTGCTCGATTAAAAAGCCATGAAAGGTAGTTTTTTTAGGACTTTATCTCCAAAAAAGAGTTCAAAACGCTCGAGGAAGAGAACGACTGAGATTGAGAAAGCTGAGGCAGAAACAACAGCCTCAGAAGTAAAGCAAACTGAGAATTCGAAAAATAACGCAGATATAAATGAAAATGTTGAAGCAATCAAGTCTATATTGAAGAATAACCAGAATTCGGTCGATAATATCAATAAATCAGTTCGTATCCTCGATCATTCCCAACAATCAGAAACGATTCTTATACCTACAACTACGGAAGTCAAATCTGAGATACATCCTGAAATGCCTTATGATCCAAATATACTAGAGCAAGGTTTATTGGGTGAAAACACTGAGGGAACTCCATTATTACAATTCCATCCCCCAAGTTCGGGTGCTGAATCGCATCAATCTCTCTACGGCACTCCAGTAAACTATCAATGTTGGCCAATTTCAAGAGAAAATGAAAACAGGACCAATGAACAACCTTCATACACACCAGATTCCTCTCATACAACTTATGCGTCAACCAGACCATTGATAGTTACTATGATTTACAAAGTCTATGAGAGATATCCCACGTTAATTACATATATTTTAATCATTCTTTGTGGCATTGGTGTCATATACAGTATATTCATTGGAAATGATTTTCGTTATCTAAATGTTTTGATTAAAGCAAGTATTTGTTGGGTTTTGAGCAGTGAAATTGCAAAGATGATATTTGGTGAATATTATTGTGACATATCATTGAAGGCTTCACGTGATTGAACTTATTTCTCTTTCCTTTTTTTGGTGGTTTTTTTTTTGATTTTTGATTTTTTTTTTTTTTTTTTTTTTTTTTTTTTTTTTTTTTTTTTTTTTACTTGTAAAAAACCAAATTTTGAAAGAAAACAAAGAGATGATGAGATGAGAGAGCATCGTAACGATCATTATTGTAAATCGCTATATTTAAGACGTATACTTAATTTGCTGTTAAATCTTATAGCTTACAAATAAAGTACTTGTTTCGATTTAAACTGTTAACGAATTTTTCAAGTGGTTACATATTGTTATCGAATGAATAAAAGCACACATATAATAAACTCGTCAGTGGTAGCGAAAAGGCATCTCAAGTTTGTCGACGATGAAGCAGATGATTCGTTTCACACAGCAGATGAAGGTCATACAACATTAGATGCAGTAGAATCGTCATCAGGTCAAAAAATTAGTAAAAACAATGCTGTTAGTGAAAGTGAAAGTGAAAGTGATGACGATGCTCCAGAAGAAATAGATGTTGGTACAAGTAAGAATGCATTAGAAGAAACGATCAAGGCACAAGAACAAGCAATTTATAACGAGAAAAAGCTGCAAAAGGAGAAAAGAAAATTGCAGCAAAAGTTTTTCCAACAGCAACAACTTCTTAAGAAAAGTAAAAAAGATGCAGAGAGCGGAAGACTGATTGAGTCTGAAACTAACCTGAAGTCAGATAAATTCGATGTAGGATCTCAAGACGATCTACAAGAATTACCAGAAGAATTCTTTGCTGAACTGGATAATACTGAAAATTCAAGTACAACTCAAGTCAAATCTAAGCATATAAACTTCGATGACAGTGAAACAGAATTCAGTAAAGACGACGGATCACAAAACAAAAATCAAAAACAAAAAACTTTAAAGGAATTAAGAAAAATGCAAGTAAGGAAAGGGCCGGTTGTTGTTAGTATGTTGTCGTCGATTCGTGATACTAAGACATTGGCACCTAAGAGGGAGAACAGTGTATTGAAAGCAAGAGATAAATGGTTGAAGAGAAGAGCACTTAAACGGCGATAGATACTGATATATAAAAAGTATACAACCAAATACTTGTCGATAACTTAATAGCCTTGTATTCTTATGTACACACAAAGGATATAAAAATGGAATTTTTATTCGTTTATTGAAAATGAGATGATTATTGGTACTAATATACCAATCACAATGTAAATCGGGGTTGAGTAATTAAGGTTAGTGTTTATTTTTCCATTTTGAATATCAGTATCATAAGAGGATGCATTATTGGAATGTACTTCTTGATATTGCGAAGGATATCCCCCCATATCACTAAGAACATTGGAATCCACATCAAATCCTAGAAGGGCGGGGATGGTGGCATAAAGTAGGCTTCCAGCGCTTAACATCAAGAATATTGAACTCCAATTTTTTAGTAGGTCGTTGCCCACTGAATCAAAACATAAGAACAAAATATATCCAATTGGTGAGGATAAACTAAAGATCACTATGTTGATAATGGATTCTGATTCATGTAAACGTTGTCGCGTTATCATAATACTAGACAAGGAAATAGTTGCTGGAATTCTGTGAATGAATATTGCTAGAAACATAACGGTTTTCAACGATTCATTGATCTCAGTAACAGCTAAAGTGACTCCATCAGCAAGACCGTGAATAAATAACGCAAAGAGAACATCATTTGTTGCAAACAACCGAATAAGAGATTTGAAATTGAGCAAATCTCCAATATTCAAGACGTCCTTATTTCCAGTGGTGTAAATCTGTTCGAACTGGGACATTTTTTGGTGTGAAAGTCCATGCACAAGTGTATCCAAACTTAAAACCAACAAAAAGCCTAACATAAGAGTTACTCCTAAAATTCTTGCGTCTATTGGGGTATTTTCAATAGCTTCAGGGATTACTAGCGCAAATGTTGTTCCAAAAAGCATCCCAATACTTATCTTAGACATCATCTGCATATATTTTGAATTTTGTCCATCGATGTCCTGTCTCGCAAGACACCTAATCGGTAAATAACCAATTACAAGTGTAGAAAAAAAGAGAAACGCCGTTGTAGCTATGATAGACAACACCATTATCTAACTAGGTCGTCAAGTAGAAATCAATTAGAAGACCTTCTTCACGCATGTGATGTTCTTGTTTAGCCGTTGTTGTGTAACATTTTCATCTCAACAGATCTTTACTTGTCAATAAGTTATATAAAAAATAAAGCTGAAACAACTATTAAAGTTCCTTCAAGAAATATTTAAAACGAAAACATATAGTATATGATGTGATTGAACTTTTATTAAAACTTGTTCCATATTTTCATTTAAGCCTGTAAAAAAAATAATGGTAAATGATTTTGAAAGCAAATTCGATAACGAATCTATTGATGATGTTGTTCATAAAACATATGTTCTAGGACTAAAATGGATGAAATGTGAAAATTACCAGAAAGCTTCTGAACTTTTTGCCAAAGCTATAGCAGTCTCGCGCTCTTATCCATTGGAAAAGCTGGAGGCGCTACGTGCAGCTTCAGGGCTTCCAAAAAGGTGCTCTCATGATGAAAGTAAAGCCTATCACCCAATATACTCAAGATTGTTAGATGGTAGAATTGTGTGTCTGATGAAAGTCCAAAAATTTGATAGGGCCTTGAAAGAATCAAAATACTATTGTAAGGTTGAACCTACAAGCACAAAAGCTTTAATTCGACTAGGAAAATCTTATGAATTAACCGGCTCATTACATAAAGCGCTTGAGATATATTTAAAAGCTAAACAACTATTTTTTGATCTGAAGAAAAATGGTTACCAAATTAGTTTGTCACATGAAGAAATGGTTCGGAGGAAGTGCATCGAGCTTTCGTTTCAGGCTAATTCGAACGATACTTATAGTTCTAGTAATAAAAGACTAAAGCGAACTTTAAGCATGACTATGGAAAACATGGAACCTGAGACGACTCGATCGCGGAAAACACAACATGCCCGTACAAACGATCCTGTAACCGTCTTTCCACCTGAAATTGTTGCTGTCATTTTTTTTTACTTAGAGCCTCGTGATGTTTTAAATTGCTTAGTTGTCAATAAGATGTGGAATTATAAACTAACACGAACGCCAATGCTTATAAATAATATTGGTTTAAGCAAAACGACGTATTCCAAAATCAAATCTTTGTTATTTTTTAATAGCGCAAAATGTTGTATCAATAAGAACCTTGAGACATTCTCCGTCTCCTTCAGATCACCATTTGATGAAGATAAATGTTTAAAAAATATTTGTTTAGAGCTCAATTTAAGAGCAAGAAAAATTGTGGTTCAAACCAAAAACCTAGAACTTATGAAAGTGTTTAGGTACCTCAAAAGTAGTAACACATTTTTACCTTCTGTTGAAGAAGTATCAGTATTAGCACCTTATTCAGTCGGAACTATTTCAGAATACGATGAAAGAATCATTAGTGCATGCACGCAATTAAAGAAATTAGAAATATTAATTACGCCAGGAAAAGGAGTTAACACTGAACCTAGCATACCGCCATTTGAATCATCAAACATCTTACCCCAAAAAATTGAAACTGTAAAAATTATCTTCCAAGGATGCAATGAATTCAAGAATTTTCCTCTGGGTGTTTTCTTCCAACTTCGATCAAATCCGCTGATGTCTGTTAAAAAACTCGTTCTGGTTAATAGTAATATCAATTCCTTGAAGAATATTAAGTGGATAGAGAATTTTCCTAATCTTCAATATCTATGGTTTGAAAGAAATAAACAATTTTGCCTAATGGACTTCATCTTGAGATTAAAATACAAACAAGTATTCAAGGAATTAAAGTTTTTAACCTTCAGAGAAAACCCACTTGAACGGATTCGCTCACCAGAACAACATGTGCTCACTGCAGAAGAATTGTTGAATGTTACGTTAAACTTGAGGAATTTAGAATCTTTTGATATAATGAACTCTTCAATCTCCACAACCGTACTTCATCAAATACTTTCGGATTCATCATATATTAGGTCGCTTAACTTGGGCAACATATCTGGGATATATACCACTTTGAACGACCAAACTTCTCTTGAAACCGATTTCCTTGATTTTCTCCCAGAACTTGAAAACTTGGTCGAATTATATTTGCCAAATATCAAATATACTATCAACCCTTTTCGAAAATTATCCCTCATACTTCCAAGACTAAAGCATCTCAAGTTTCTTGATCTATCCTTCAATCCTTCAATGCAAGGTTTTCAGTTGTATGAAATTCTGAGTGAGCTTACAAAAGAAGGTGTGGTGTTAGACTTTCTTTGTGTTGATTCTTGTGTTCAACTATCACCAATGAGTATTAAAGAAATAGAAAATACTGGCATGGTAAAAACGGTATCTGGTAGTTTCAACAGAACACAATGGGAAAAATTTAGTAAAAATTCTTTTTGGATTCATTAACTTTGAAATAAGCTAAGATTATTATAATTTATTCTTAAACTGTGTTAATGTTGGTCTTTGACTTTTGTCTTTTACCTGGTTTCGCATTTGGTGAAATCTTCGTAGAATCGAGATTGGACTGGTTGTCAGTACGAGGCATAGTATTTCTTTCGAAACCTGAAGGGGATTTATCTAAGATAGGTGTAAGCGAGTACCCTCTGGGTTCTGTTTCCGTCCGTACAAAACTTCTGTTCTTCCCGTGACCTAGAGGAACGCCATAGTATTTAATTTCCCCGGCACTTGTCTTTCTCTCCATGTTAGGTCTATATCCTGCTAAATTAGGCAAATACCGTTCTGACATTGGTGAAAATGCAGAAGAAACGTGGGGAATAGATACAGAGCTGTGTCTTCTGTTTCTACGTATCACATTAGTAGATGAATCAGATTTACGCCTACCATGCATTCTTTTTTTTTGTATCTCATTTCGCACTTTTGACCCAAATTGTAATACGTCATTTTGTGATTGGGCTGTTTTCTCCTTAAAAACCATGTACTCTTCAGAAGTATCCGCGTTCAACAAAACGTCTTCCAATATTTGATTGACCCGCTTTTCATTACTTGTCAATACGGGACTATTTAGTAAAGGTGCACCCGAAGTTGATGAATTGAATGGATTGCCCTTTATATCCCTGTTTGCTATTATCTTACCTCTCAAATAGTTAATCATCTGCTCTAATTCTAACTCTTGTCCGCAATGATTCTTTATTATCGAAATTTTTGGCCAGCATGCTTTAGCCCCATTTGTTGCCTCGCGAAGCAAAAATTCTTGTGAAGGATTTGACAAGAGGTTATTTAATCGTATCAACATTTTAAGTTCTGGCAGTATTGTTATATCACCGCTATACTGCTGAGACAGTATTGATCTTAACTTCGTGAAGAGATTAGTGCCAACACCAATTTCTGTTGCGATTTCTAGAACATGTACTACCTCTCCGACCATAAAATCGTAAATTTTCCCTAGTGCTTGTTTGCATCTTGCACTAAATTCATCTTCAATTTCTCCACCGACACAGGATACGGACAACTTCAAAAAAGGAAAAACGTGAACATTCACTTGGCATGCGATTATATGATCAACATTAAACATTTCTGAAAGTTTTGATATGGGCAAGTCGTTTTCAACAGATCCATCAACGAATTTTACTGAGCTTGAACTCCATTGTTTCGTTTTTCCAGTCTTTGGATCTTTCTGGTAAAGTGGAGATGACGGGAAAATACCAGGTAGGGAGCACGAAGCACAAACAGCGGACCAAATAAGAACATCCGGTGCGGTTAAATAGTTCAGCAATGATGGTTGTTCATGAATTGAGGCAGCAGATACTGTAATGTTTAAAATCTTTCCTGTTCTATTGTAAGCCTCTCTAAAAGTCAAGTTCCCTAGAAATTTATTCATAGTATTCACCAAATTTTTATTATCAAACCAAGTACCATGTTTAAAAAACCTAGAAATACGAATAAGGAGATTTTCTCCTTCTGATTTCTCGCAATCATCCTTAAAAATATTAAAATCTTTACTCAAAATCTCATCGACTAAGGAAGCAATTTCATGCTTATGTCTGGAGCATAGAATAGATGCAATAATTGCGCCAGCACTGCTTCCACTTATAACACGAGGTAGTAAATTCTGCTCAAAAAGGGTCACGAGTATACCTATATGAAATAGACCGAATGTACCACCACCGCTAAGGACTAACGCCGTTCTACCAATGTTTTTGCGCGTTTGTACAAGCATGCCCAACAAATACATGTCATCTAAATCTGAGTTGTACACTAGTTCTCGCAAGGATTTTGAAGACTCATCGATATATTCCTCTATTATATGCTTCGTACTAACGTACGAATGTCGGTATAAATTGACATTCCCTATCCCTCCACAATTCCGAACCCAAGTGGTTCTAATCAAATAAAGTAAGTGCGACCAATCCTTTGACATCCTAGCTCGTCTCATACTCTCCGTCCGTGACTCTATTAGACAGTAGTCATATAGTACAGATTCTCTCTTTGATTTCCATTCTTCGGCATTGTTTACGTCGTCGAGTTTCATAGCCGCCGCTAACCATTGTTGATAAGAACATGCATTCTGTTTCTGCTCCATTAATCGTGCAACTTTTTCATGTGTCTCATCTCTCCCCCATATAACCTTGACAACTTTGAAGAACGATGACAATATACTTTGTTTTTCTTGAGGTTCGCTTACACCTCTCTTTTTGGAGTGTGCTTTCTTATTATTAGATGATGTAATTTCAAGGTACTTCTTAAAGAAATATTGGGTAATAGGATCATCCTGAACGGATGTTATACGTTCCGTTTTAACCTCATCGTTGTTCATATTCGCAACTACAACAATCTCCTACTGAATTGTTTAGCTTCAACTCCTTCAGACTTATCTTGACATAAGTTGTATATAGTGTGCTTAGTTCCCTTTTTCTCCACTAAAATGAATACAAATTACTACCATACTTAATTTTCTGTATCAAAAAATTCCTATTATAATGAATACATTCAAAAGACAAAGAATAAACATGTGACAATGTTCATTTATTCTTGTGCGATTCATAATATACTTCCTTTGTATCCTCAACTAATTCCACATGTATGCTTAACGATTGAATAGCTATCAAAGTAATGCATGTCACGTGGTCTGACTATCCATTTTATTTAAAACGGAATACAAGATGTTGTATTATGAACGCCATTTGTATCCTTTTCTCTCCTAATCTGGTACCAAAATATTCAAACTGAGTATATTTTAATACTTCTTCAGACACTTGATATGGAGCCGTATATATATCACGTGAACTAAATGTATTTCTCGTGTACATGGTTATTATCATAGTGTAAAAATTGTTGGCGCAGTTCTTTCAAATATCTTCTCATTGCAACTTTTTCAATATTTATGTCTTTCAAAGAACACTCATATGTAGAAAACACTGACGCGAAACAGAAAAGAATAAGAAGAGAAAGGTGAAAGAATTGATAGACAGGAAGAGACTGGAATCGAGTGGCACCTAATCGTATAGTTATACCCGTACCATCTACGGTCTAATACAGTTTAAAAATTTAGAAACTACTGCAATAATAACCTTCTAGTTGAGGTAAAACTTATCATAAACGATCGCTATGCAAACACATTTAGGATATAGTCCTTTTCCGCCATTAAAGGCTAATATTCGATATCGTACAGCTATGGAGAGAGCTGGATTTGATGTAGCATATCTGCAGAGACGGCAAGACAATGGCTCTGATGATGCGCAAAAGCATGCAAGACGTTCAGTGTCGACTCCGAAGAATTCGCTTGGAAGCAGCAGTACAGATGCATCTCTAATAGCGTCTAACTTAAGCGAATCTAAATTTCCAAAGCGATCGACTAGTGTGTCTCTGACTGCAAAGGACGATAGTGAAAGTACAGATCAGCGAGCAACAACAATTGTCTGTGCTAATGGTAAAGATGGTGGTCAAAAGGACAATTCAGGAAATGAATATTCAGATACAAGAAGTAATCTAACATTTAACTTTGAAGATCCTTCGGCACTTCCTTTTTTATCATCACGTCAATGTGAAGCTGGTGAAAGTAACACGTCCTCTGCTTACAACACACCTCATATGGGGGAACCAGAATCGAAGTTCAGTGATATGGATCCAGTGGAACAATCATTTATGCAACTCACGGACCACACTATGGAATCTGTGGATTTTAATGCGGATGTTAAAGATATTTCACTTAGTGAAGAAACCAGATCCTCAGAAAAACGATTGTCAACTTTTACCAATAATTTAAAAGTCAATTCTTACTCCAATTCTACATCTAATCGAGTAAGTGTGTCCTTGGAGGCTAGTGCAAGTTTGACTGATTTACTCAAACATGACTTTTCTGAAGACTCGGAATATTGTATGAAAGCGTCTAATGATGATGTTTCACTCACAAAACAAGGTAGAGAAACACGTTCCTCAATTCAAAGTATCAAAGAGCCAAATGATTTTAAGGAATTGAAGCTTCACTCAGAAATCCCAACTGCACAATGGTCTGATTCTAAAGTATCAACAGAGCACGAAGTTCAGGAAAGAGACGGAAGTATCGCATTAAATAACGACTTCAATGAAAATTTTTCGACACCTCCATTGGAGTTTGCTCCAAGAAATTCGAATCATCGTGAGGTTCCCAGCATTTTGGCTGTTTCTGAACCCTTGAAACATATGGAATTTTTAGATAAAACTGTAACTCCTAATCGCGGCAAAGGAACGTCTCAACTATACGGAGTGACTCCAGATATTCCCGGACAATCAGTCTCTCCATTTACTTCCAGAAACTCAGATAATGCCACTAATGCGGGCATTCCTCTGCCAGTAATAGAAATATCTGAAGAAACACAAGGTGTAAACAGTGATGTGAAAAACACAAGGGCAGTAGAACAGCTTATCGCTGAACTTGATACATTTTCTTTAAAAAGAGAAGCAAACCATCCGGATAATGTAATATTAAATGGTGTTAATGCCAGCTTCAAAAGTGATCGTGCAAAAAAATCAAGCGCATACCTATCAAGATATGAAACACAATCTCTTGTACTTCCTAACCCTTCTTCCGCAGAAGAAAGTACATTGATGTCACCACAAAGTAATTCTACGCCTACCTTTTACAAGTTTGCCGAAAACGCTGACATTGCTCACAATCTGCAAGGAAATTCAACCGAATATTGGGAGTATAACAAACCTTGTCATCCATTGCAAACTCCATCCTCTGGAGATGAAAAAGAGATAAATACGGAAAGATTTTCCTCTGAAAAAGTCCCAGAAACAATAAAATATCCCGCTGGTGAAGGACCTTGCAGGAGTTGCGGTTTAGAAGTAACTGGTAAAAGTGTATATTCAAAGCGTGAAAACGAGTTATCAGGTCAATGGCACAGAGCATGTTTTAAATGTACTGATTGTGATAAAAAATTCTCAAGAAAAATCCCCTGTTACATATTGAACGACCGACCTTATTGTCAGCAACATTATCACGTACAAAATAATTCGATTTGTCCCATTTGTGATTTCTATATTGAGGGAGAATGTAGAGAGAATGATAAGCATGAAAGGTTCCATGTAAATTGTCTAAAATGCTACGTATGCGACGAAGCTATCCAACAAGATTATTACGTGTTCGGAAAGGATGTACACGTTTGTAATCGTCATGATATCAATGAATTGTCTTTTTTAACATCCAATTCCTCCTCCAATCTAAACAACTCGACAACCATCTCAAAAAGAAGGACAAGATTGATAAACTTCTCTTAACTTTTCTGAATACTATCAAGGAGTATATATAGATCACTACTCATTTATTGTAACCGTATATCCCACACGAAAACGTATATATATATATATATTAACTTATTAAGCCATTAATACAATTGACTCCTTCTAACCTAGAATTCCAATGGTTTAATCGTACATATTTAATACCCGTTGTTACCGGAGATACTAGATAACATTAACATTGTGTATGAACCGGGTAATGTATATTTGTATATATAATTTTTTTTTTCTCTTCATATTCTCTTGTCAACGTCACGGAAATAAACAAAAATATCAACAAATGAATGGGATGTAATGTTTGTATAACTGCCAACCTAAGACAAAGAACAGAGGTTTTAATATTATTTAGTGTTCGAATATTGGAGCGACAATTTATCACCAGTTTTAGATAAACTCAGCTTGTAGGACATTAGTCTCACATAGTTCGTGCTTTTCAGGTCGATATTTTGTTTTGAAAACATATATTATCCCTCAAATCGCGAATTTTATTATAGCCAGCAAGAATAAGGAATGAAACAACGAACCCCTAAAAAAAATAGGAATAGTTCATTTTCGGAGCCAAACTCACCAGGAACGCCCTCATCGTCTAACGAGGGTCGAAACGACCGGTCATTAGGCCATTCAATTTTTTTGCCTTCACCAAAACATGTTCGTCATAGTTCCGTGGATGCTTCTTTAGAATTGTCTACGCATAATTTTGATCAAGGAAAAACAAATATTCTTAATTCACCTGAGAAAAAACAAAATAGAATTCCTAAATTACTTCCGCCTGAAACTCCTAAGTCAAAAAATAATGAGATTTTCTTGTCGCCAGCACCAGAACTACAAAGTCCGACGCCTGTAGTCAATCTCAATCAAAAACCAATAAGAGAAATATCAAACAACCTGAAGACTAGATTAACATATGCATATGCTAAGATGCAGCAAAACATACATTCTACGAAACGAACACTTGACATCTCGGGAAATGCTTTTCCACAAGGCACATATAGTAATATGTTTGCATATGACTCTGATACTGAAAACGAGGAAGTCTCTAAAACCGTCGAAGAAGCAAAAAAATTGGACCGCCTTAATGAAGACTCTCATGAAAATTCGGCTCAAGCCGCTTTTCTCAAAGCACTACAAAGTCCAAAGAAAAAACAACGATCGTTATCAACAGGGCATCATAAATATAACAAAAGCATTTCGTCTAAACCTTCAGAAGTCGAAGCTATCGAAACTTTAATGTCTCTTTCCTCTCCACAAAAAAGACGTGCTTCAGGAAGCCACGACTTAACTATCTCTCCACCACCACCACCACCACCACCATCATCATCATCATCATGTACAACTACTACAGCACCTAATAGTTCGATTTCTACTTCTACGGTAAAAGAAGGTACTCTTAAAAACGAAGTTTCAAAAGAAATTTTTCCAGATCGAGCGGATGCTGTGTCCTCAACAACTCAATCTTTGGTATTTCATTCAGAAGTACAAACAGATGTTGAAACGGATGTTGAGTCGCAGAGCGACTAAAGAATAAATACTATTTTTATGGTTGCATGTATCGACAAATGTGTAGAAAAGTGTCAGATACAATGGTCTCCTCGTACGATCACATATCTTTCAGGAAAGGCAGAATGTATTATAGTTTGATTGATTTAAAAGTCCAATCGGTTTTAGTCAAAGAATAGTCGTTTATATGGTATATAAACACGGACTTTATCATTTTAATCAGGTATTAATTGATAAAAGGCACGATTAAAATTGGAGATCATTTTTCCTTTCCAACTTAAATAAGGCACGGTTACTATGGTAAAACCAAAAGGTTGGAAGAGAATTTTAGCTATCACGTGAATTCAGACACTTGATCATAAATTACCCCTCCAACAAAACGTGGATATCAAGGAACCGATAAGAGCATATTTGGCGAAAGCAAAGTTTATGAGGAGCTCATTATCCAGGATTTGTGTACCAAGAGATATAATAGTCTTTTGACATGCTAAAAAACACGAAGATTGAAAAAGCGTTCTACCCCAGATCAGAAAGGTGGTGTACGATGGAGGATGCCGATGAGTTACTGATTGTTTATGAAGTATACGAATCGATTGTTAAAAGTACAGATTTAGATCAAAGAATTTTGAATATTGTTTTTCTGCATGGAACTGGGATGAACAAAAGTATTTGGGAGTGGTATGTGAACTATTTTGAAGAAGGGTCTCAAGACAAAAATTGGTCACTTGGAAAAATCATAACAATAGACCAGGTTAACCATGGTGACTCATGTGTTGCTAATGAATTGAAGTTGGGTCCTATTTTTAACTGGGTGGATGGGTCTAAGGATGTGATCAAAATATGTCAAGAAGAGATTTGTCCATTTGGTAGAAATGTTGTTAATATATTGATTGGACACTCTATGGGGGGTCACCAAGCACTTGCTTGTAGTGTGTTAGCACCAGGGCTTTTTCATCAACTCATTGTTTTGGAGCCTGTCATAAAGATGTACAATATACCAAATAGGCGAAATGTAACCAAAGTTGCTTCTAATTATTACAATATCTTAAAGAGGACCACAAAAGATAAGTTCAATTCAGAATCCGAATTTCTAGATTTCATGCGAAATAAAAGCTTTTGGAAAAGATCAAATGATAAAGTTCTCGAGTATTTTTGTAAGGGTGAGATGCTTCCTACCCTTCAAGGTCAAGTCAGAACAAAAACATCACAGAAACAACACATAATAACTTACCTTTGTCTGAAACCCAGTGGAGATTGGTTGATGGAAAATCTTAAATGGATAAATTCTTCCGTCACTTGCTTTGTAGGTAGTCGTTCGAAGTGGTGTCCCGCTGAAAACTATAAAATTTTAAAAAAGAATATAAAGGATTACAAGCGAATAGATATAGATGGTGTTGATCATTTAATGAACATGGAATCTCCTGATGTAGTTGCACCTCTCCTTTTAAAGTGCATAGAATCTTTTGTAACCAGCAAGAAAATGGAGAGTCCCCAAAATGGAAATTTCAATTTCCTTTACAATTCAATTGTGTCTGAAAGAGTAGGAGCCGGAACTCCAAAATTATGAACTTTAAATTCGCCTCTTAATCATTTTGTTGTAATCAAAATATTGTGCGTCTGCATACTGTCAAAATCAACTCTTTTTATTTTTAAATGTCTATTCATTTTACTATTAGCTAGATTCAATACAAAAGGAGGAAGATTGTTTCTCAAAAGTGTGTTTGAGTAATCTGTTGGATATAATCTGAAACGTGGAAACTGCCGGATATTTATGGTACAAAAAAATTAAATGCTGTTAGCAGTCCTGGGGTTCATTCTATTCTTCATGGAGTGTTCTGTGTGAAGGTACCCTGAGGTTATCTTATTTATTAGTCTGTAAATTTGTAAGAACCTGTAGCAAATGTAATGGTACCTCCTCTATACGAACCTCTTTTCATTTTATTCTTGTTTTTGGTGAAATCTTTTCCTCTAACCTGACCAAGTTTTTCATTCGCCTTTTCACCCCAAGTACCGGCTGCGCCCTTGTAAGTGTTGTCGGTCAAAGTTCTATCTTCGAAGAAGATCTTGGAACGATCAATTCTGGAGAAGTGTTTCCTTTGACCTGCGGCTAAAGTATCTTCTCCTGCTGGTATCTTTGACTTCTTCTTAGGTGGTTCTGATGATTTAGATGTTTTAGAATCAGAAGGGTTAGTGATTACATCTGCAGAAGAAATATCAGCTATGCTTCTTTTTCCTCTAGATACCTCTGCTTTTTCACGAGATTCAGTACTTGATGAATTTTCATTGTCACTGGATGAGCTGTCGCTGTCACTGGATGAGCTGTCGCTGTCACTGGACGAATCGTCGCTGTCACTGGATGAGCTTTCGCTGTCACTGGATGAGCTGTCGCTGTCACTGGATGAGCTTTCGCTGTCACTGGATGAGCTTTCGCTGTCACTGGATGAGCTTTCGCTGTCACTGGACGAATCGTCGCTGTCACTGGATGAGCTGTCGCTGTCACTGGACGAATCGTCGCTGTCACTGGATGAGCTTTCGCTGTCACTGGATGAGCTGTCGCTGTCACTGGACGAATCGTCGCTGTCACTAGATGAGCTTTCGCTGTCACTGGACGAATCGTCGCTGTCACTGGATGAACTATCGCTGTCACTGGACGAATCGTCGCTGTCACTGGATGAACTATCGCTGTTACTGGATGAACTATCGCTATCACTCGACGAATCTTCACTGTCGCTGGATGAGCTATCGCTGTCGCTGGATGAGCTGTCATCTGAAGCTGAATGAGAGGTGATTGTAGCCTTCACAGTACCAGAATTGTCATTCTTTTTGGTCAATTTTGATGATGAAACTTTATTGGTAGATTTCTTGGTAGCCATCTGACAAAGAGCCCCTGGTTAGATGCGTATCAGCAGTTGTTTATTGTTTGCTGGTGTTCAATTGATATCTCATCTCTTGAAAACGCTCAATTTTTATTCACTTTTCTTTTTCCGTATATAACGACCTTATATTTCCAAGTTCAAATAAAAAATGGGCACGCTACTTTAGTTTGTGGAGGTTACAAAGCTGTTGAACGAGTTGCATTAGTGAGTTTGCATTGGATTGAGCATTTTTTAATTTTAGCAAGCAGAATACGTAGAAATTTGTCATGTTCAAACAATTTCGATGTGCTCATTTTAGCTATTCGCGCACGAATCAATCACCAATCTACATCAAATTGCTTGTCCGGGTAATATGCCCGAACCCATTTCTGTTTAACGTTTAAAATGTAGTTTAAATTAAGGACTTTGATCTCAATTAAAGCTGAGTAAGAGAATACCACCAAACCCTTGCGCCTGAATAAGACACTATGGACGATGTTGTTATTGATCGTAGCTATAACACGAGAAGTAAAGGCAGCAAAGAGAACATAGTGCAGGACGCAGTATTCTCTGACGACTCTTTGGTCACAGACTATTCCGACTATGATGGCGTTCTTGACAATGAGCCAGATGACTGGGAGTTTGACAAAAAGCCTGTATTGAGTAAGCAAAAGAAACCAGCATCTAAAACTATCAGGAAAAATCTAGCAGCTTCCACTTCTAGCGGAATGAATCGGAAGCTAGCAGCCAAAGATGAGAATTTTTTACTAGCAGATTCCGATATTCCATCAGATTTTATACCAGACGTTGTCTCTGGGATGTTCAGATCTAGCGATTTCAGTTACCTTAAATTAAAACCGGACCATGCTTCTCGTCCTCTTTGGATTTCGCCTAACGACGGTAGGGTTATTTTAGAATCATTTTCTCCGTTGGCTGAACAAGCTCAGGATTTCTTGGTCACAATAGCAGAGCCAATATCTAGACCTTCTCATATTCATGAATATAAAATTACAGCATATTCTCTCTATGCAGCGGTTTCGGTTGGATTGGAAACGGATGATATAATCTCTGTTTTGGATAGACTCTCAAAGGTTCCCGTAGCCCCCTCAATTATTAATTTCATTAAAAGTGCGACGATTTCTTATGGTAAAGTGAAATTAGTTATTAAACATAACAGATATTTTGTGGAAACTTCCCAGGCTGATATTTTGCAAATGTTGTTAAATGATCCTGTAATATGCGGTCTGAGAATAGACAATGATTCAAATGCAGAGAATACTGTGAAAACAAACTTACCGGATCCTATAGATACTAAAGGCATCGATCCAAACAATATCGAAGCTGTATTTTCAGCTGTCGTTGGAGGAGATAAAGAACTTGATGATGATGAGGACGATATTGATGCCGTTCATTCTTTTGAAATTGAAAATGATTCGGTCGAAATAGTAAAGAAAAGATGTCAAGAATTGGACTATCCAGTGTTAGAAGAATATGACTTCAGAAACGATCATAGAAATCCAGATCTAGATATAGACTTGAAACCATCAACACAGATCAGGCCTTACCAAGAAAAATCTTTGAGTAAAATGTTTGGTAATGGACGTGCAAGAAGTGGTATTATTGTTTTACCATGTGGTGCTGGTAAAACCTTAGTGGGTATTACTGCAGCATGTACGATCAAAAAATCTGTGATTGTCTTATGTACATCATCTGTGTCTGTTATGCAGTGGAGACAACAATTTCTACAATGGTGTACTTTGCAACCGGAAAATGTTGCTGTTTTCACTTCCGACAACAAGGAAATGTTTCAAACTGAGTCAGGACTTGTGGTTTCTACATATTCAATGGTAGCAAATACAAGAAACAGATCTTATGATTCTCAGAAAGTTATGGACTTCCTGACTGGAAGAGAATGGGGGTTTATTATATTAGATGAAGTACACGTCGTTCCAGCTGCAATGTTTAGAAGAGTTGTTTCTACTATTGCTGCACATGCGAAACTAGGTCTGACAGCTACTCTTGTTCGTGAAGATGATAAAATTAGCGATTTGAACTTCTTGATTGGTCCTAAATTGTATGAAGCAAATTGGATGGAATTGTCTCAAAAAGGTCATATTGCAAACGTTCAATGTGCTGAAGTTTGGTGTCCTATGACAGCAGAATTTTATCAAGAGTATTTGAGAGAAAACGCAAGAAAGAGGATGTTGTTGTATATCATGAATCCTACTAAATTTCAAGCTTGTCAGTTTTTGATTCAGTACCATGAAAAAAGAGGCGATAAAATCATTGTATTCTCGGACAACGTCTATGCATTGCAAGAATACGCTTTGAAGCTTGGCAAGCCCTTCATTTACGGCTCAACTCCACAGCAAGAACGTATGAATATCCTTCAAAACTTTCAATATAATGATCAGATTAATACAATCTTTTTGTCTAAAGTTGGTGATACATCAATTGATCTTCCTGAAGCGACTTGTTTGATCCAGATCTCATCTCATTATGGTTCTAGACGTCAGGAAGCCCAAAGATTAGGTAGGATTTTAAGGGCCAAACGACGTAACGATGAAGGTTTTAATGCTTTTTTCTATTCTTTGGTTTCAAAGGATACACAAGAGATGTACTATTCCACAAAGAGGCAAGCTTTCTTAGTTGACCAGGGATATGCTTTTAAAGTCATCACCCATTTACATGGCATGGAAAACTTACCAAATCTTGCATACTCTTCTCCAAGAGAAAGAAGAGAACTCCTTCAAGAAGTTCTTCTAAAGAATGAAGAAGCAGCTGGAATTGAGATGGGTGATGATAATGACAATGTTATTTGGAAGAACGGAGCAGGTAGAAAGAGACCCAAGTCTAAGGCCGTCAAAAGTGAAGGTTCGTTAGCTGGGTTGGCAGGTGGTGAAGATATGGCATATTTGGAATACAGTACCAACAAAAATAAGGATTTGAGGGACCATCATCCACTTATTCGGAAAATGTATTATAAAAGTATGAACAAATAAATAGGTATTAGGAAACTTTCATTATTAATGCATTGATTGTAATCATGGCGTCCTCACAATTGTGGCTTTTTTGTTCGTCAAAAATCTATTAGAAAAATATAAATACATCATAAAATACCATTTATAAGCTTCTCGACCTCTTTACCAGAAAAGCTACAGACGTCTTGAACAGAGTTTTGTATATTAATTTTGAAATTAGAAACAAATTCAATAACTTCTATAACCTTATTGTGGAGTTCGTTTCGTTTCCTTGTCAAATCAAGATGCAGTTCTTCCAACTCTAACTTTGCACCTTCTACTTTTCTTTCTATACTGGCTATTTTTTGCTGGGAAGTATTCTTGGCGTTTTGGACCTTTCTCTCTAATTTTTCGATTTCGATGTTTTGAGCGAGCAATTTACTTTGCGATTCTTGGCTAAACTCTTCAAATTCTGTTTTGGCCGAAGACAAATCGATCTCCAGTTGTTCTAATTCTTCTGTTTTTATTTTAATTTCTGAGCGGAGATCATCAAGCTTGGATTGGAGTTCACCATTTTCCGATTGTAAATTCTTTATACGTTTTTTGATTTGACTGTTAATTTCCGATAAGTTCCTTTTGATATCTGCAGAGAAGGGTATACTGGATCCTGTTATCTGTTTCATAGACAGGCCGATTTTCTCTTCGCTCATCAATTCAGATGGAATTTTCGCGAGAACATCAGACTGATTAATATTATCACCCAAGCTTTGTCTAGCTAGTATCAAACCCTCTATGGCGGACTGGTATTGCTTTGATGTATTGATTAAATTTTTATGAACTGATTCTGTTTCCAGCTTTTGTTGTTTTACAAGACTAGTAAGCTGATCAATTTTGGAAGATAACGTATCCACATTTTTGGAGAGGAAATCGCACTCTCTGTTCTTTTCTTCGATATCAGGGACTTCTACATTTTTTTTCAGCAAATCCTCCTTTAGAGCGTTTATTTGTAAATTGACACGTTTTATTTCAGCTGACTTTTTCGAGATTTCATCTTCCAGCTCTTTTAATTTTAATGGCCATTCGCGACTCTTGTTCTTATATGACGAAATGGTGGTATTAAGCCTTTCGTATTCTTTTCCGAGCTCGATATTCTTATGTTTTACCGCCTTTAATTCATAATTTTTCGCCACCAATGACTCACATTTAATTGACATAGTTTCATTTAAAGAAGTTAATTGCCCAATGTCGGTTTCTATTACGTGTACAAATTTTTGAAAATTTGATTCTAAATCTTTCAAATACGGCTCATAGTCATCTTCCAGTCGTAGAAAACTTTTGTAGGATTCTGTGATGTAATCTATAAATAATCGCTCTACCATTAATTCGTACTTTTCTTGCTTAATATCCTGTTCCTCAGATGTTTTTAACGGTTGATTTAAAACTGTAATTTCTTGGGTAACCTGATTTTGAATTGAAAAATCTAGATTAGTCAGGCATTCATCCAATCTCTTATTTATAACAACAAGCCAATGCAAGATACCAACAAATTTTGGCCAATTGGATCCACCAACAGCCGATATTTGCGATTTATTTATGGTTGCCAAATACGGATAATGAATGGTTCTTAGAATAGCGTACACTTCATGTTCCAATGATTTAGTGAAGACATAACCAGGATCTAACCGCAAGTAAAGCCACTTAAAAATGTATATGAAATCTTTTTGAGTAGGTTGCTTTAGTGATTTTAGAGTAATTGGATGATTTGTTTCTATGTCAAACTTTTGCTCACATAAATATGAGAATATCTCCTGTTGTAATAAGACAACAAAATTTTTGTCTCGTAGTGGTCTAGGATCTCTTGCAGTGTTGTGGTGATTGTTTGAAACGTTGATACTTTGTTGTGGTAGCAATGAGCCCTTCGCTTGTGAACTTCTGAAACTCTGCCTCATGCTCTTTCTGACAGCACCTGATGGAGCTACTGAATCTAAATTCTTTGCTATACTTTTTTTAATCATATTTGTTAGAGTATTGTTGGTACTTTGGCCTTTGATCATGTTTGCGCTACCTTTATCATTGCGGGCTCTATTGTTTGTTGGAATCTGAGACGTGTATTTGTAAGGGTCTACACTATTAAGGACATCTTCAGAGCCCATGATTTGCAAATTCTAAGGATTCTCCACCTTAATTAAATATTTTACACGTACTCTATCGGCACCTTGAAGATATTATCGATATATCTTATCTAGCGATCTTCCTTGAAGATGATTTGCCCTTCATCTCGTTTGTTTACAATCGATTTATTGTTTTTGTGTGAAATATTTTCACGTGATCGTATTTTTGGAAAAAATTTTGATCGACAGTTCGAATAACGAAAAGACCACTACCAACTGATGAGATATCTTTTAGGATATGTTCTTTTATAAACTCAGCTATTAGTAGTTTACTTGCTATTATGAGAATCATTCATACAATAGAAGAACTAAAGAAATGGAGAAAAACTTTAATTGATCGTAACACTGAGACAATTGGTTTTGTTCCTACAATGGGATGCCTTCACGCTGGGCATCTCTCTTTGGTCAATGAATCTATCAAGAAAAATAGCTACACTGTTGTCTCGATTTTTGTAAACCCATCCCAGTTTGCCCCAACCGAAGACTTGAATAATTATCCGCGTACTTTTGAAGAGGATAAAAGGCTACTAAGTGATAGTGGTGTGGACATTGTCTTTGCCCCATCTGTAGAGGAACTATATCCAAGAGGAATCCCTCTCGACGTCAAAAAGCAAGAAGGGCCCTTTGTCAGCGTCCTAGGAATAAGCGAAAAACTTGAAGGTCGCACCAGACCCAATTTTTTCAGAGGAGTAGCAACTATTGTCGCAAAACTTCTTAATGCTGTGTCACCGAACAGAGCTTACTTTGGTCAAAAGGATATGCAACAATTCATTGTTT
Source organism: Kluyveromyces nonfermentans (assembly GCA_030569915.1). NCBI lineage: Eukaryota > Fungi > Ascomycota > Saccharomycetes > Saccharomycetales > Saccharomycetaceae > Kluyveromyces > Kluyveromyces nonfermentans. Next base: position 174,434 of record JAJLUD010000016.1, read on the forward strand.
TAAATACCATGGTTAAAGAACTATTTTTTGATGTAGAATTGATAATGATGCCAATTGTGAGATCAGATACGGGACTTGCCCTCAGTAGTAGAAATAAATATTTTTCGGCTGAGTCATTGCAAATTGCCAGTAACATTTACAAAGGTTTAGAGAAAGGAGCAAACTTTTTAACAAATGAGAGGTTCTGTGCATCTAGTGAAAGTGTCAAATCAGTTATCATGTCAGTCTGGCAGCCATATATTGATTCCAGTGATTTTAAGGTAGACTATATCTCTTTGGCAAGATTGGACAATTTAGAAGAAGTGGAACCTACTTCAGAAGAAAGGCATGATTTGGCACTAAGTTGTGCTGTATATGTCACGGATAGGTCCAATAGGAACACAGTAGTCCGGCTTATCGACAATATAATAATACCAAGAATCTGAGCTACAGTCTTTTGTGTCAACTAATTTATCTTCCTGTCCATGTTGGTAAAAACGCATGGAAATAAACCCCACCTTACAAGTGTCTCCCGATTCTCGTCAACACTGGATAAAATAGGTTTATTTAGAATACTATAAAGATATGTGGTTGAGTAGGCTATTTCTACTAAGATGCATTCGTAATTGGGTAATTCCTGGTATTGTCTTTAACTACTGGAATAAATTGTTCCAGGTTGAAATTAAATAATTCTCTGTATATATTCAAGAATACTAAACACCTGTATTGATAATTCAAATTATCTCAATATTTCCAAATTATTCGAAATAGCAATACCGAATGATACTCTAGTTCGCATGGCATTACATAAGATCCTTAATTATAAAGGATATTGCTATTTCCAAAGTGCGGTAAATGAATGATCTTTATGAAATCAACGTTTATCCTCAACACAGCAAGTGGTCAAAAATTAACAGTTATGTCAATCTAACATCATTTCTTTAAACATTGCATTCAAAAATAAAACTTTATCAAGGCAAATTTTGGATTCAAAGCTAAATTTGATCTGCATATTATTTAAGGTTTTATATAATTACCCGTTTAGGATCACTAATTGAAAATGATCTCAAGCCCATGTAATTACCAGATATGGTAATTACACAGGCGGTAACATGTAACCTGCGATAAAACAACAAGAACATTACTATGCATGTGCATAGCAAAGAAGAGAATGAGGTTGATTATTAGTTGAAGCAGTCTCAAAACATTCTTTTTTTGAATATAGATATAAATGGATTGAATTTGAATGTTTAGTGAAAGATAATTCTGTCAATGTTATCCAGTGTCCTTCAGCAAAATACAAAATAGAAAGTCATTTTACGGCCTTTACAAAAATCGATAAAACTAGAACAATAGAAATGCAACCAACCCAACAAGCTTCTCAAACTGAATCCGCTGAAAACAAGGAAAATTGGATCATCCCTGGTTTCGTTTGGGTACCACAATGTGTCGTGGCATGAATATTTTTGATAGTTTCGAAACCATCAAACATAAACGTTAGCAGTATCGTGAATTACGATGATCCTTCATCTGCGAATATACTGCGAACTTCTAATATGGATATTTTCCTATATGCCAAGATTTGTTTACCTCCGGCAGGTTTATATAAGCCTTTTCTAAGTATAGCTTTTAAGTTCTTTAGAGTCTAAGTTTAATATTATTTTATTGTGTTTTTATTCTTTTCCAACCCTGCTTCTCCGCTCCTACTCGGTACAGTCTATGTAATACACAATTAGCACTACATGTAGAAGTACTATTATTGACGTTTTTGACATTCTTGTACTTAAATTGGGATTTAAGGACGCTATTATTCAGAGTCGATTTTTGTAATCATGCTCGTAGATCGCGGCTGGACTTCTCGACTTACATTCCTCCCTACGGCCTCTCAATCGTTTCCAAATTATTCAACGAACAGTGACATCCTTATAATGAAAAATACGAATACTTATAACTGAAATCAAATTAAGCGCTAAATTTCTAAACTTCTTATCTATAGAGAAAAGTTCTTTTATTTTTAAACTCTAACAATCATGCATATGATACGCGTACCTTACTTACAGTCTTCGGAAAAATATACTGTGTAGAAGTGAAGAGTCAAGTAGACTGCATGGGGAGATAATGCCTATATTACATCCTAACTCACTATTCGTGCGTATTTTTTCTCATTGATTTTACTCGATGCATCCTACAAAGTCGTTTTTCAGCCGTCGATATTAGGTTGTGGAAACGTTCAAGGCCATAAAGCGAAAAAAAAAAAAAAGAGATAGAGATGCGCCAATAAATTTGACAAACATGTAGCAGCTAGATGTTGGTGTCGGGATTGATATGTAGTTAACTCTTACCTAAGCAACCAAGGAATGCATATCATTCTATAAGTTAAACCCCAATCAGAAAAAAATGAAGGTATTTTTGTGCGTCTTCGTCTAAAATTTAAGATTTCTGTTTACAACTGACGTACATTAATCTCTAGATTCCAATTTTTACCCTATCGAAGGAAGGGAAAAAAATAAAAAAAGGAGAGCACTCAAGTAGTTCTTGAAAAAAGTTCCCGAGCAATGTAAAACTTCAAGTGCGGAAATTTGTGATAAGAGATAAAACCTACAGAAGCCGTTTGATAGCTTAACTTATCTTTAATTTTTTGTTTTTTAAGCGCGCACTTAGTAAAATTAACGGTATGTAACAAAGCGATCGAAAAAATTTCAAACAGTTTTTCTTCAACGCTTTTCGATATGGATTCCATGCGATAGTTCGTAACGATGATACGTACGAGGAATAAATTATGGATGTATCGCGAAGTATGTATGATATATATAAAGAGAGGCTAATAGCATTGACATAGAGGTTAATAAAGTATAACTTCGGTCTGAAAAAAAGCAACTAAAAAAGGAAGAATATCCTCTTCAATCTAAATATGAACAAAGATTCTTCTACCATAGGAAGTAGTAAAGAAGAAAGCAAAGTTAACACTTATGTCCAGGATGTTGGTATTGGTTCAGTTACGGAATTTCGTACGGTAACTAGTGCACATGGTGCACCTATCAGGTATATTGATGCTATCAGTGCGACCTCGGATAAACAAGTGTTGGCGGAAATTGGTTACAAGCAGGAGTTGAAGAGAGAATTCTCTACACTGCAAATATTTGGTGTCGCTTTTTCTATTATGGGATTGCTGCCATCGATTGCTTCGACCATGGATGATGGTCTTTCTGCAGGTCCAGTAGGGTTAAATTGGGGTTGGTTGGTCGCTGGTGGACTAATATTAACAGTTGGTATTGCCTTGGGAGAATTATCCAGTTCTATACCAACTGCAGGGGCTGTTTATGTAGCTTGCTATCAATGGGCACCAGAAAAATGGAGGAATTCTATAAGTTACTCCGTGGGTTTTCTGGATACTTTATCTCTTTGTGCTTCGGTTTGCTCCATAGTTTACGGTTTGGCACAACAGATTTTGTCTGCAGTAGTTGTTCAAAATCCAGATTTTGAAGTGACAGACCCGATAACATATGGTGTTTTTTGTGCTTGTTTAATAGCTATGACTATTTTGACTTCATGTAGTTCATCTTTCACAGCTAAGTTGCAAACTTTTTCGATTATTTCTAACGTCTTTTTGATAATTCTGTTTTTCATTGCCCTTCCTATTGGAGTTTCTAGGTCTGATAAAGCCAGCTTCAACAGTGCATCTTTCATTTTCGGCGACGTTGAGAATCTCACAAGTTGGAACACGGGTTGGACATGGTGCATTTATGGTTTAACACCTGCTATTTGGACTATTGGAGCGTATGACTCATGTCTACATATGGCCGAAGAAGCAAAAAATGCTGTAAAAGCTGTACCAGTGGGAATTGTTGCCTCAATTGCCTCCTGTTGGATTTTAGGTTGGATTATATGTGTCGTCCTTTTGGCCTGTATGGATTCTGATATTGATGCTATTGTTAACTCAGGATATGGACAAGGTATAACACAAATTTTCTATGACGCTTTGGGTAAGAAGTGGACATTAGCATTCCTTTCATTGATGATTTTGTGTCAATTCTTAATGGGTGCCTCGACTGTCGTCGCAAACTCAAGACAATTTTGGGCTTTCGCTAGAGATGACGGTCTTCCATTCTCTGGATATTTCAAGAAAGTGCATAAAAAAACCGCCGTTCCAATCCGTTCAATTTGGGGTTCGGCAATTTTTTCACTAGCCTTAGGGGCATTATGCTTGGCTGGTGATACTGCAGCAGATGCATTGTTTTCATTATCTATTGCCGGTATGTATATGGCTTTGATTTTCCCCATCACATTGAGATTGACATATGGTAAAAAAGATTTTAGACCTGGTCCGTTCTATTTAGGTGATTTTTGGTCAATAATTAATGGTTGGACGGCCGTTTTATTCCAAGCTTTCACAATTATAATGGTAATGTTCCCATACGATAGTGTTGATATTACTAGCACCACTATGAACTATACAGTCGTGATTGGCCCTGGGTTCTGGGTTCTATCCCTTATATACTACGCTGCGTGGCAGAAGAAATTTTATAAAGGCCCTAAAACTAATCTGTCTGACGATGAATTTGCAGATGCGGTAGGTGAAAAAGTTCTAGATGAAATCATCTCCCAGCAGATTGTATCTCATGGTGACAAATTGACATGATATGCTCTCTCTATCCTTATCAAAACTGGCTTCTGATTCATTTTTTACTTTCTTAACCTAGTAACCTTATCATTAATAAAGGGATATATGTGCTGGTTTAACATATTCATTGCTTTAGTGAAGATGATAACTTATCTGTTGTACAGATCTCAATGGCCAGATTTTTACTGGTCATTCTTCCAACCATGAATTTATCACTAATGTAAGTAAAAGATAACCAAATTTTCGAAAAATCGAACAAGAATTGAACTCTCCCTTACCCAAACTAGTGCCCATCAACAGAAAAGAATATTTTTCCACTTTATGCAATGATAAATGCTTAGTAAAGCGTTCTACAGATAGATATGGTCTCTCCATAATTACAGATTTGCCAAGAGAGCGATGCATGATTACAGCCACATTGATGAGGTCACACCGTGTTTAAATATGTATCGGACAATTTATTTAGATTACGTTCAGTTTAAAGTTTTTTTATATTATTATTGAATCTTAAGAAGACTGATAACAACTGAAAATTAGTATCTGGTCTTCAAGTATATTCTTTAATAGAATATAGAACATATTGCCTCGTTCAGATACTTGTAAAAATCTGTCGGCAATTCGGTAGCTGTTTTTAACGACATCAGGATCATCTGCCTGCAAGAAAGCAATAAAAAAAAGTCGCCCTTACACAGGCACAATAGCTTTTTCGGGAGACTATGCCTCTCGAAACAAAAAAAAATAGACCTACTCATTCGCAAAATTAAAAGAAATGTTATATTTTCGTTTAACCTAAAAAATTTCTTTTTTTATTCTTGGCTTCTAAAGTTGAACTGGTAAGCTGAAGGCTTTTGCGACTTGCCTTCAAGATTGCCGTCTCTGACACATTTTTGCGATGCTTAAACATAAATTCGTTCAGAAAGTATTCAGTACCACTCTTTGCACTCAGCTAGAGAAGGAAAATGAGTTCCGCAACCACTATCCGTCATCTATAATCCCATAGATGGTATACCGCCAAACGTGAAATTCCGTTGTTTGTATGGCCTTTGATACATATTTTCTTTTTGTTTCCTCAAAAAATAACAGCCTTTTCTACGACATTTTGACACATTTACAAGTAAAGGATATCCTGATAGTTTTTTTTTTAACGCCTTTAAAAATCCTGCTCAACTTTCTGTAGTAAGTATTAGTTCATATTCTAAGTCTTGATTGGTAGTTTTTTATCTTGTACTTTTCTAATCAGTTTGACAAGCAAATGCGGCGGTGAATGCAAAGTTACCGTTCGCAGTATAAAATAAACTTTAATGAGATGTACAATTTATGGAATTTTTTGTACAATCAAAGGATATAAAAGTTTGAATTAAAGAGCTCTCTGCTTCTAAAAGGTAGGAAGGTAGTCGCGTTACAAATATATCATCTGAACAGCATACTCGCATATTGTTATTAGATTGAAAAGAAATATTACGTTTTTGATCTCTAATTCCATACTGAACTTCTGCTATAGAACTGTAATAACTACAAGCAATAATAGTTTGATTTATACAGAAAACTACATCATTTCCTAATTTGCTTTATTAATCTTTCAGTACGTGCAGTTCCTTCTAGACCACTAACAGAGGTATTTATTTTTTTACGGCACAATAAGAGTTCGCAATATTTCCTTTATTCGAAATGAGGAAAAGCGTTACATCTAGTGAGGAGAAAAGTGTCGAGTTAATGATAACAACTGAGGAGCGTACCACTTCTAATGACAAGGATAATTTGATTCATGGTGAGGCAAAAGGCTTTGAAATTGGCTTTAAAGAAGAGGATAATGATAGGATAGAACCAACTGAGGAAGAAATGGCAACATTGAAACATGTAGGGGGTCATGTTCCTTTGAGATGTTGGTTAATAGCTATAGTGGAATTATCTGAAAGATTTGCATACTACGGTTTGTCAACTCCCTTTCAAAATTACATGCAAAATGGAACAGATGACACACCACCAGGTATGTTGGAGTTAGATACTCAGGGTGCAAATGCATTGTCTTATTTTTTCCAGTTTTGGTGTTACATTACCCCATTACTTGGTGGTTTCGTTGCAGACACATATTGGGGAAAGTACCCGACTATTATGGTTGGGGCAATCTCTTACGTTATTGGAATTTTTATTCTTTTCATGACCTCCATACCTAGTATCAATGGTCGTTCTTCTGCTCTTGCCGGATTTATTGTTGCAATTCTAATCATCGGGATCGCAACAGGATTTATCAAGTCTAATCTTTCGGTTTTGATTGCAGATCAGCTTCCAAAGGAAAAACCGTCCATTAAAATTTTAAAGAATGGTGAAAGAGTTATTGTTGACCCTAATATAACTATGCAAAACGTTTTTATGTTCTTTTATTTGATGATTAATATTGGTTCTTTATCGATCATCGCGACAACATATTTGGAGTCTGACTACGGTTTCTGGGCTGCTTATCTTTTACCCTTCTGTTTCTTCTTCGTTGCAATTATTGTCTTGGTATTTGGAAAAAATCAATACGTGAAGGTTCCTGTGGGAGAAAAGGTTATTTCGAAGTGTTTCAAAATTTGTTACATTGGTTTAAAGAATAAATTTGATTTCGAAAAGGCAATTCCTTCAAAGAATCCGGAGAAAAATTATCCATGGTCCGATAAATTTGTTGAAGAAATTAGAAGAGCATTAAAAGCATGTAAGGTTTTCGTTTTCTATCCATTTTACTGGGTTGTTTACGGCCAAATGTTGAATAACTTTATTACACAAGCAGGTACAATGGAACTTCACGGTCTACCAAACGATCTCTTGGAGGCCGTTGATTCTATCGCCCTAATTGTCTTCATTCCTATAGCAGAACATCTTGCATACCCATTGATCAGACGTTTTACTCCATTCAAGCCTGTGACAAAAATGTTTTGGGGTTTCATGTTCGGGGCCGCTTCAATGGTATGGGCGGCCGTTTTACAGCACTTCATTTACTCAGCAGGCCCATGTTATGAATATCCACTAAGTTGTTCTCCCGAATATTCTGATACTCCAAATGAAGTTCATGTAGCATGGCAAGTACCAGCATATGTTCTAATTGCAATTTCCGAAATCTTGGTTTCTATTACTGGTTTAGAATATGCCTACACAAAAGCTCCAGTCTCCATGAAGTCATTTATTATGGCAATCTTCCTATTGACATCAGCATTTGGTTCCGCATTGGGTATTGCTTTATCTCCTACTGCAGAAGATCCAAAATATGTCTGGACTTTCTCTGGTCTTGCCATTAGTTGCTTTGTCGCCGGTTGTCTATTCTGGCTGGTCTTCCACAAATATAACAAGGATGAAGAGGCTATGAATGCATTAGATTATGAGGATGCAATGTCTAATCTGCAATCCGGAGCAATTGTTGCTGATGGAACCGCATTGTATAGTGTATCTTCTGCAATTAGTTTAGAAAAGAAGCAATAAATGTATGCTTTAGCAGACGCACTCATATCGAGTAGCCTTGTTTGATAGATATTTTTTCAATAATTGCATAATCAACGCTTATAAAAGTACAATCCACTCAGCCTATCGTTACACAATAAGGATATTTACAGGTTATATATATTCTTTTCAAAGGCGAATATTTTTTGTTAATGCCTAAACTTGAACTTTTTTTTAGCATCTTTACATCCAAACTTGTATTTGGGTTTGAATAATATATTTGAGGGTAAGATACACTTATATTGCGATTACAAAAATTTGACACACAAACGAGACTTTTCTTTGAACAATTTTCTTCAAATCTCAATAATTATTCTAAGTGCAATTCTGAATATTCTGAATTTCTATGTTTTCATGTGTCTTCCTTCACCTTTACCCCTCGTTGTTTGTATCGTATGTCGTTTCCCCTCACATAGAAATGTGTCAAATTCGACACAACGGTGTCAGAACGTTTTAAGTGATTTCAATTTATTGTACGGAAAGAAGGGGTTCAGATGAGGCAGAGGAAGGAGTAGATTAAGACCGTATTAACGATATCAGCAAACAAGTGAAAAGCGATACCGCTACTAATTATACAACTATTTCACACAAAAGGCCGAAATAAATTGTAGTTCATTACAGATTTATTGCAAGAATCCTATTTTTGGGTTATAGGACATATACAGCGTAAAGATAAGATAATATTACACAGCGAGGAGAATCCAGTGAATAAAACCCTCTGCACCCTAGTGATACTGTCTTGTTATAGAGTATTGTGTGAAGTTTTCAAAAATTTAGAAGGATGTCAAGGAGCTGTTCAGAAAATGAAAAACGTTTTACTACTGCCCTTGAGGATTTCGAAAGTATTGGTCAAAGACGTAGCATTTTAGATCCACACGACTCAGTGATGGATTTGCTAAATAAGCAACAACTTTCAAATCAGAGGGCTAGACATGAATGTACTGTTCAAAATAAAGAGAAAGAGTTTTTATTCAACAGGAGCCTAGATGATTCTTGGCAGGCTATTGATCGGGATGATTACTCTTTTTTGAATACTTTTGGTGAATTTGCCCAACCTTTCGGCGGAGTACTTTCTTCTGATACATCAGAAGAAGAGCCAGATACAAACCAAGAACCATCTTCAAACATGAGCAACTCTCATACAAATCAGTTTCTTTCATATCCTACACCGTTGTACAATGATATCACTGTTAGAGGACCATCATATGAACCACAACGTGTCGTAAAGGAGAATTCGACGAATCAAAGTGGTGAAGATGATGATGAAACAATCACAGTTAATCTTGGACAGTCGTGGGCTGGGAGCTTTTTTGTTATGCCTAAGCTGTCTCTATCTGAATCGATGAAGAGATTTAAGATCCTCATCGTAGGGGGAGGTTCTGCTCGCACATTTTATCATCGATTGTCTAGGTATTATCAGCCCATGTTTGAAGTAAGCAAAATAGGTGATCTTACAAAGGAGGATGCAGAAAAATTTACTGCTTTCATGATAATATTTTCGGATCCTAAAAGGGTCCGTTCAACTCTTGAAACATTTTGGCGCAAATACGGAAAGTTCACTTTGATACCGATATGTCAAAAGGGACAGAAACAAAGTGTCACTGATTCTGTAAAGAAATTTGAAAATGCCAAAAAGATAAAGTTAATGTCTTATCCAGTTGTGCTTTCAGATCATTATGAAATACATGGACTATTGAGGCATTTGCATTCGCTATATATGGAAGTTGATTCTGACTATGAAACTGATGTCCCAAGACACCCAAAAAACAAAAAAAGTGGAAAGAAAACGTTTTTTCCCAGAAAATGGTGGATATGGACTGTTTCAATTGCATTAGGTGTTGGTATTGGATGTTGTGTAACCTTGTTCTTCGGTAATTATGAACTTCATTCAAATAAAGATTTGTCGTTAGATTTAACTCGCCTTGATCGAGATACCAAAGGATTAATTGATGTAGTGGAGGGTGCTGCACCATCTGTGATTGATAAAAAACCTCCAAACTCGTTACCTGATTTGTTTGGGCAGATTGTGAAAATGATAAAACACACTGCAAAGCAGTTCAACACCGCTGTCAAGCAATTTTTCATTTCTCGTATACTTTATTCAAGTTGGGTACAGTCTATCGGTAAAGATCTTCTAAATCCAGATACTCAAAGTACCGTGACAAAAGTGACAGCATTGGATTTGGTAATGTTGTAGTGAGTTAGTTGGTGTGAACGATTCATTATATTCCCTCTATTTTCTTAGAAGGGAACCCAGTGGGAAAGTTTTACTTAGTCAAAAAAAAAAAATAATAATAATAAATACACCATCGTTTATTCCTCTAGTATATGTAGGTTTTGAGTTTTTGCCGATGGATGCAAAACTAGCTAATAATCGCTTGTACACATGTTGAACTCTGCGAAGTAGTGTCAAAATTTTGCCTTATTTTTTCAAGCTATTTTGTACTCACGTGCTTTAACGAGGCTTCACCCTTTGCACATAAAAAAGTAAGTCAAAAACGAAAAAATAGTAACGGCTAAAATCTATTCGAATTGCTAACTATTTCTTGAGAAACGGATCTTCAAGTCGATGTACTTTATGAAAATAGGAAGTATTCGCAAAAGAGGAAGATATGTGGGTGCGATTTAGACCGCCTTTTAGGATTGGTCTTCGAACCCAGTTGACGGTCCTTGTTTGCTTTATCGCACTCGTTTCCTTGATCATTATTGCAGTAATAACCGGGATTTATTTTACTTCTACTTATCGCGCGTTACGTGCTGACAGGTTGCGAGTGGCTGCACAGCTGAAATCATCTCAAGTTGACCAAGATTTGAATTATCTATACTATGAGATTTATTGGCTCTCTACAAGAGACACGATAGAAGATGCGCTAATTAGATATCTGACTGGAAACTCCTCTGAAGAAAACTGGGTCACAGCACAATATAATTTGGAAAGCTTTTTAGACTCATCTGATCTTTTTTCTGTCGCACGTTTATATGATTCAAACCTTTCGCCTGTCATCAGTGTTACAAACAACGGATCTGGTGACTATATCTCCAATTCTACACTTTCAAAATTAATGCCTTTATCTACTAATGCTACTCTTTCCTCTTCTTTGCTTACTACAGGAATATTGACAGATCCTGTACGAAACTCATCCAATTACCTCTTATCGATGTCATTGCCTGTATTGACTAGTACGTCTATTTTGCTTGGTTCCTCTGATGTTGTAGGTTTTCTAACCGTCGTTGCTTCTTCCGAAAGTTTGAAGAGCGTTGTAAATGATACCACAGCATTAGAAAATTCAGAGGTTCTTTTACTTTCTGCATTGTATGATACTGATAGCACAGTCGAGGGATATCATTACGTTTTTCCGCCTACGGGAACTGGTGCGAGTATCATAGATGTGGAGTATACAATCAGTAACGGGTCCTTTGCTCAAAAACTTTTAGTGTACGGAAAAAGTGGTTCAGTAATAAAGACATCGTTACCTTACAAAACCGACGTCGCTGTGGGTTATTCCCCATGCTCCTTCCAACTTTCAACATGGGGCGCAGTGATAATACAACCAGAATCTGTTTTCTTATCTCCTATTACTAAACTAACTAAGATTATTGTTGGTACTGTTTGTGGTATAGCTGCTTTTACGTGCATCTTGACTTTCCCTATCGCTCACTGGGCAGTCAAACCTATCGTTAGGTTGCAGAAAGCAACAGAACTTATCGCCGCTGGTAGAGGGTTGAGGTCCTACGGAAATGGAACTTTTTCAGACTCTAACACTAAAATCAGTCATTCAAGGAGCCAGAGTCTCTCGAGCCGAGCATCTAAATTGTTTAGTAGAACAGGCGGTTTCTTTTCACCACCGCCAGAACTTGAAACTACTTTGAGTCAGAATTATCCTGAAATAACGGAAAGGGTGTCTGAATCTTCTGCAAGAAATTCACAAAGTTCCTCGAGAAAATATTTTTTCTTTTCGCGAACACCAACCCAGAATTCAAGTCCGCAGTCAAATGATTCAAATTCTCTCGCCTCAGAAAAATGTAACAATTCCACAGGTTTGATATCTGCCTCAGTACCAGTTTACAGAAGATTTTTTGAAGATGAACTATCAGAGCTAACAGATACTTTTAATACAATGACAGATGAGTTAGATAGACATTATGCTTTACTTGAGGATAGAGTTAGAGCAAGGACAAGACAGCTGGAAGCAGCCAAGATAGAAGCGGAATCAGCAAATGAAGCCAAGACCGTGTTCATTGCTAATATATCCCATGAGCTCCGAACACCTTTGAATGGTATCTTAGGTATGACTGCTATAGCGATGGCTGAAAATGATACGCAAAAGATTCAAGAAAGTTTGAGGTTAATATTTAGATCTGGTGAACTACTTCTACATATTTTGACTGAACTTTTGACCTTTTCGAAAAATGTTTTGAAACGGACAAAACTGGAAGAACGTGATTTTTCAGTCATGGATATCGCACTTCAAATTAAGTCAATCTTCGGAAAGTTGGCTAAAGATCAACATGTCAAACTCTCTATATTACTTTATCCAAATTCCATTCGTTCCCTAGTTTTATGGGGAGATTCTAACAGAATAATACAGATCGTGATGAATCTTGTATCGAATGCATTGAAGTTTACTCCTGTTGATGGAAAGGTCGATGTTCGAATGAAAGTCCTCGGCGAATACGATGAAGAAAGGAGTATGAAGTCCGACTATAGAGAAGTGTTCGTTTTGCCTGATACAACTTCAGCTGAATATGATATTGTATCCTCACGTACTCGCTCAAAAAATCAACCGTATACTTGTAATTCACGTTCAGAAGCATTCGAGACCAGCTCAGAGGATGAATCACAAAAGGAGCATTCTCTCACTGAAGATGAAAAGTTGAAAGATTCACAAGAAGGTGACCAAGTCTCAATAATAAGTACTAGTACTTCAAGTACCTATGATGACGCAATCTTTCTTTCTCAATTCAAAAAAGTTTTATCAACTTCAGATTCAGAAAAAACGGAAGAACTTGGTATCAAAATAGCAGAACCCAAAACATGGGTAATATCCATCGAGGTAGAAGATACTGGTCCAGGTATAGAACCTGCACTTCATGATTCGGTTTTCGAACCCTTTGTCCAAGGGGATCAGACTTTATCGAGGCAATATGGAGGAACTGGGTTAGGGTTGTCGATTTGTCGCCAGCTTGCTCGTATGATGAGAGGAACTATGCAGTTATATTCCGAAGTTGGTGTCGGAAGTAAGTTTGTTTTCACTGTACCTCTTAAACAAACGAGAGAGCTTCAACTAGATAACCATGCATCTGCATTTGAGGACGAATTCAATGAAAACAGCAAGAAGAACAGAAGAGTGAAGTTCAAAATAAATTCATCAAAAAGATCTATTGCAACAAAGAAGTCCAGAACAAGTCTTGAAGCTTGTTCTCAGCCTAGTTCATCTGATCAAAATGCATTTTCTTCGAATGATGCAAGTGTAGGAAGGGTACGTGTAGATAGACCGTTCTTGCAAAGTACTGGTACTGCTACAAGTACTCGCACCGCTTCCTCTGCGACAGGCGTCGAACCTAAGTTTAAAGTACTCGTTGCAGAAGATAACAGTGTCAATCAAGAAGTCATTAAGAGAATGCTTCAATTAGAGGGAATTCATGACTTTGATTTGGCATGTGACGGACAAGAAGCCTGCGACAAAGTTCGGGAAATGATGGAAAAAGGGGAGGACTATTCTATTATTTTTATGGATGTCCAAATGCCAAGGGTTGATGGTTTGTTAGCAACCAAGATGATTAGAGAAGACCTCGCATACCACAAACCGATTGTAGCCTTAACAGCTTTTGCAGATGATAGTAACATTAAGGTATGCTTAGAGAGTGGAATGGATGGCTTCTTACCAAAGCCTATTAAGAGACCTATGTTGAAAAAAATTTTAGAGCAGTATTGCTCGGCTAAAAATGAGTAACAGTCGTTTAGCATCTTTATAATGCCCGGTAGCCGTATCCAATCATATAAACATGGGAAATATTCAATCTTTTGAATCCTCATTAACAAAAATGTATACAAACTTTGATGCGCATATATTGCTCAAATAAAAATAATGAATTCGGTTAAGCTAATATGAAAACAGATATATTTCTGTAAAAAAGTATATACGCGAAAGGGCGAAATCAACTATTTTAACTTCTTCTTTGGACGCAATTGGTTGGTGTGACCACACTTTCTCTTTCTACAGTTGGTAGCTCTTGGTGGCAATCTGGCATAGCACTTTCTGCAAACAGACTTTTCACAGTTAAACTTAGAAGCTAGAGCTTTCAAAGATGGTTCAATAATACCACCTCTTAGTCTCAAAACCAAGTGCAAAGTGGATTCCTTTTGGATGTTGTAGTCAGACAAAGTTCTACCATCTTCCAATTGCTTACCAGCAAAGATCAATCTTTGTTGGTCTGGTGGGATACCTTCCTTGTCTTGAATCTTAGACTTAACATTGTCAATGGTGTCAGAAGATTCGACTTCCAAAGTAATGGTCTTACCAGTCAAGGTCTTGACGAAACTGTGAAAATATTGTTAGTAACCTTGAAGACTACATGTATTGTAATGCTCTGATTTGTTGAAGATAATCAGTTAAGTTTGCGTAACAGTTGCATATGTATTCGCAACACTCATCTTGAAAAAAGTGGCAGATAGAATAATAAAAATGTTTTCGATCACAGTCGGACGAATATCGCTGAACGATAATAAAAAGTCGTCATCTTATTCTTAAAAAGCTTGTATAATTGAAGTAAACTTATGTTACGTTCTTAGACCAGTTTAAGGTCCAATACATTCGATATCCCTTCTCTTCAAACAAAATCGGATCCAATTACACTCGTTATTAACACATTGTCCATACATTTGCATCTTTGAATCTTGTCCTCTTGAGGCTTGACTTGTTGCTTTGAGTGGTGATTTACTTTCAATATAATCGAAAGTTCCAAGGTGCATAGGATTGCATCGTGAGTTGGTGTGCAAGGCTTGAGGATGTTGAACGAGAAAAAAAAAAACATTTTCTGTGACATGGTTTCCTATTACGGATATATAGCAGTCGATTTTTATTTCATCAAAAATTAACCGAAGATGTACGGATGGAACATTTCAGCAGTCCATAATAACCGTTATATTACCCTACCCTTGAATATTTTGGCAGTTTTTTTAGTACATTGTTGAAATCTCTTTGCTGGGTTACCTAGCGTTTAAAGGTAATTCTCACAACTATCAACAGACTCCAGCTTCCAAACTGACGAAAGAAGTGCAAAAAACGTCGTTTCCTTTTAAAAAGAATCCTTACTAGAGGATAATTCTCATCAGTCCAGGAAGATATCATTGCATCAGATATGTCTGATCTTTCTAAAGTTGCTAGCTTTTTAGAGGTAGATGAAGAACGAATATCGGGCGTAGCTTCAGATATTTTGTCAAAACTGCACAAGAAGCTGACTGATTTCAATGATTTGAAATCTAAAAACCTAAAAATATCAGCTATGCTAGATCATGCTAAGTCTCAGTCGAATACTAATCATGAATTACTAAAGAATGAGACTGAAAGACGTGAGAATGAGAAAACAGAATTCGAACGACAAATCCGAACCCTGGTTGAAGAAAAATCCAAACTTTCCAGAAGATTAATCGAAACGGAGAATAAATGTGAAGACGTGACACAACAAAAAGAATTATTAGAAGCTAGCAAGCAGGACATTGTAAAACTACTAGATGAGAAGATTGCCGATTTGAAGTCTTGTCGAGATGAACTTGAAGAATTACTGGCGAACAATAAACAACTCAGGCAAAAATCATTTGATTTAGAGACCCAACTTCAATCTAAAAAATCTGATCAATTATACCAACAATCCGAATCGCAGCGATTATCACAAGAGGTTGCATTACTCAAAAGCAACAACGAATGGCTTTCGTCCGAATTGCATAGTAAAAACACACAGTACCACGAGTCCTTAAAAGCATTGAAGAATGATTTAGAGAATGCAGAGATAAAGGTCGCTCAAACCGACACAGAACTCAAGTTATGTGAAACCACAAACAAGCATTTGAGGGATTCAGTTTCATCTTTACAGAATCAACTGCAAGAAAAATTAACTGATCTTAAAAAGGTATCCGATGAATTCAATTTCGAAAAACAGGAGTTCACACGAGAGATGGGGTTGAAGCAGAGGATGGTCGAAGCCCTAGAAAAGCACGTTGAGTCATTGAAGCAACAAATGGAAGAAACTAAGAAATCTTTGAGTTTTCCTACTCTTGGTGATCAAGAACGCAAAGATTTGCTTGACAAACTAAGTGATGCTAACAATCGTCTGGCGACATCAGAATCGCATTGTGAAAAACTTCAAGAGACAATTAACTATTTAACATCTGATATTAAACGCGAAACTCTATCGATGGATAGTTTGCCCTCTACAAAGTCATCTCCAACTTTACCAAAATTATATGCTGATATTGGAACACTTAAAAAAGAAGTTGTTAAGGAGCGGTTGCAAAAAGAGGAGTTAAAGACGCAATTAGAAATTTTCATTTCTGAACTTGAAAGTAAGGTTCCTATCTTAAATTCGTTCAGAGAACGTACTGAGATTTTAGAGAGTGAACTAAATGATGTTACATTACTTCTTGAGTCTACGAGTAAAGAGAGGGATGAAAAAACTCTACAATTACAAAACAATAATCTTAAACTGAGAAATTATGAAAAACAGATTTCTAGTTTAACGATGCAACGTACCGATCTGGCTCGCCAACTTCAATATATTCTTGTACAACAATCTGCAAGAGATGACATGACTGGTCCTCTATCTACCCAAGAGTTGGATTTCATCAAACGCTTACTGAATTCTGATGATAGAGGGAATCTCTCAGATACGCAATCCATAATAACTGAAAGATTAGTCGTCTTTAAGTCGGCAGTAGAACTTCAACAAAAAAATTCTGAACTTTTGACAACGATAAGAAACCTTGCGGATGAATTAGAACGGGCGGAAAAAGAAAATAAGGACAAAGCTCAAATGTTGCAGAAATCTATGATTACGGAGGCTAAAGATACTATTCTAGCCTTGCGCGATCGCGCTGCCACACTGGAAAAGGAATTATCCGTAGTGAAGAAGGAACGTGATGCATATAAGATTCTAACTCAAGGTAAGCATCAGGACATCGGTACACCTAATTTATCCAATCGGATCTTAGATGAAGAAAACAAAATAAAAGATTTGGAATCGAAACTAGCAATGGTAATCAAGGAGGCAGAAGCTAATTCGCAGACATGGTCCGAAGAGAATTTGTCCCTCAAATCTAAGGTTTATGAAATGAGTAGTAAATTTGAGTCAGAGATGACTTCTCGAAAACTAGCTGAAGATCGAGTTAAACTTTTACAGTCAACTTCTGAACTGTGCAGAAAGGATTGTGAAGAGCTCAAGAAACGTGCATCTAAGCTACAGGACCTTCTATTAGAGCAAAGCGACAAAGCACAATTAACAATGGAGACATTACTAAAAACGAAATCAGATTTTTCTTCGTTGCAGTCCGAATTCAATACCATGAAAGCAGAACGCGATTTTTTCAAAAAAGTCAAATCTGAATTGAAGATGGAAAACGAGCAGCTCCATAAGACAAACGGAGACTCTAGAGTTCTTGTAGCTCAGCTACAGGCCTTACAACGTGAGCGTGATCAGCTGTTGGAAGAAACTCAAAAATCCTTCCAAGAAAAAATATCCAAACTTGAATCTAATCTGTCTTCACTTCAAAATAAATTGAAGGAGAAGTCTATTTTGATAGAAGAATCATCAAATAATCAATCTTCTCAGTTTAAATGGTTCCAAGAAAAAATAGACACCTTAAATGAACAATTGAAGTCTTCAAGTATAAAAATTGAAGATACTGAACAAGAAATAGAAAACCTAAAGATCCAACTTAAAGAAAAGACAATGGAACTGAATGATGCAGAACAAAGAGCTAGTTTTTTCATTACTTTTGCAAATACCAGCGATTCTAAAGAGCTGATTGACAAGTTGAGGACCGAACTAGAAAGTACAATTTCTAGGTTAAATGAGGCCTATTCCCAGGTGAAATATTTCAAAAACTTAGCTGAGAGCTCACGCAGTTCGATAGCTGAACTCAGCGAAGCCTTCGAAAAGGCACAACAAGAATCTCAAAATAACATACATTCCCTGCAAATGGACCGGACAAAATTGGAACATTCTATCACCGACCTAAGTAACAAAATAACTGTACTTGAACAGGAAAAACAAGACATAAAGACTCAGAATGCGAAAAGAGAATCAGATATGCAGAGAGAATTCCATGAAATTGAAGTAGCAAAAAAATCAGTAGAAACTCTGAACAAGGAATACAAGACGACTGTAGATTCTCTTAAAGCAGATTTGGAAGCTCAGGTCAAAAGAGCAAATGAGGCACAAGAAAGTTATGAACAGGAGCTGCAGAAGCATGCAGAAGTTTCAAAAGCTCTTGGTATTTTGAAATCAAACATTGAATCATATGAATCAAAGCTAGAGAAAGTCACCGCAGAATCTGCAACCACAGCTATGCAACTGAAGCAAGGTGAGGAACTCTGGCAAAATCAAAAGGATGAATATGAAAAGAAAATTGTATCGTTCACTCAAAGAGTTGAAGATTTGATAACACAAAACAGACTTTTGTATGATCAAATTGAACTTTTAAACAAAGGAACACCTGAAGATTCAAAATCTAATTCAAACAATCTTTTGATTGCTCTACGTCGCGAAAGAGATGTACTTGAGACCAAATTAGAGGTTTCTCAAAGTGAACACAAAATTCTTCGCCAAAGGCTTGAAATTGCCAAATCTGACTTGCAATCTGCTGCGATGGAGCTAAGCAAAGTCAAAAACGTTTCACTACAAAATTCAAAATTAATGGAAGAGCATAAGGAAATTATGGAGCAATTGAATCAAATCAGTGTGTTGAAGGAAAGTAACACCACTTTGCGAAATGATGCGAAATATTACCAAGAGGAATGCAATCGTATTAAAGCAGAGTTAGACGAATTCAAAAACAAAGTTGAACCACTCGAGGCATCAATTGCATCATTAAAAGGAACATTGAAGGTGAACGAACAATCACTGAAACTGTGTAAAGAAGAAGCAGAGCGGTGGAAAAAACGTTCACAGGATATATTGCAAAAGTATGAAAAAGCTGATCCTGAAGAACACAAAAAATTAGTAGAAAGTGTCGATATTTTGAAGAAGGAGTTGTCTGATGCTTCTTCAGCCGTCGAAAAAGCGAAGGAAGAGCGGGATGAATGGGAATCTAAATTCCAGCGTATTAGAAATCAGGCCCGAGACAGGCTAAATTCATCCAAGGAAAGGGAGGTTACGCTCAACAATGAAATTGCTGATTTGAAAGAATCGAAGGCGAAAGTAGAGTCCTCTCTGCAATCAGCTAAAAATACCATTTCTGAACTAGAGGAAAAGATCGATGTATTAACGGAGAAGTTCCAAACTGAAAATGATAACCTATTGAAGTCGATAAATTCCTCCGATGATTCGAGAGAAAAAATCTCATCTTTAGAGAATTTAGTGAACTCACTGGAACACGAACTTTCTGAAACTAAAAAGAAGCTTTTGGAAACATCTGCACCTGTACTTGCAAACTCAACCGCAAAAATCGTTGAGAACTTAAAGAATGAGTTCGAGTCTGAAAAGGAGGAGTTGATCCGTAAAAAGGAGGCCGAATTAAGAGTCAGATTTGAAAAGGAGAGAGAAGAATCTTGGAGAGAAAGAGAACTAGCTCTACAACAGCAAATGGAAGCAAAAGAATCTGAGTGGAAAGCTAAAATGGATCAAATGGCGTCATCCCATGATGGTTTAAAAACACTCCCTGAGGAAAATCTTGAAGCCATCAAAAAGGAATGGGAGAAAAAATATGAAGAAGAGACACAACAAAGAATTAAAGATGCTGAAGAAGCTTTAAAAAAGCGCATTAGATTACCAACTCAACAAAAGCTTGAAAAGATTGTTGAGGCACGAAAGGCTGTACTTGAAGAAGCTTTTGAAGAAAGAGTGAATGCGAAGGTACGCGAGGCATTAAAGATGAGAACTGACCAAATATCATTGGAAAAACATGAGAAGGAGATAGAAGAACTACGGGTCTCGCTACAAAAACAATTTGATTCTAATTTGGCTGATATTAAACAGAAAGCTTTTGAAGAAGGGAGACAACAAGCGTCATTGAAACTGAAGTTTCTGGAGACTAAAATAAGAAATCTTGAAAAGGAAAAAAATCCAGAACAAAGCGCGCAATCTCCAACTCAACCTCAATCAAAATCTCAATTTCCACCATTCGGATTTGGGTCCCAACAGCCATTTGCAAGTACTTTTTCCCAACTAGCTGCGTCCCAAATGCCACCCAAGAGAGAGTTAGGAGAAATTTCTTCGAATGATGGTTCACCCGAGAAAAAAATCAAGAATGAAACCCCATCAACAAACTCAAATCACAGCGAATCTGAAAACTCATGAGATATTTTTGCTCTACTTTCGAGAAAATATAGGCTTTTTTCCTACTCGGTATCGTCCCTTCACTACTCAAAACGTTTTGTTAATACATATGATATGTAATTATAATATTAAAAAAAAGGAATTTGGATTAAAAATATCGACAATGGCTTCATGTTGACGTCCTTTCACAACTCTCATCAAAGGGGTTGTTGAAATGGAGAAGCGCTTAGATCCGAGGGAGCAATCAGTCCTTGATCAATATGATCAATTATCTGATGACGATTTTGAAATAGAGAGAAGTATGTTTTTTTAACTAAGAATTTTCGATAGAATAACTTGATATTAACAAAAAGGTAACCTAGTACAACGTAAACTCGATGAATTAGATCAGGAAAAGAAACATCTTTTATCGCATCTACAGATCTTGAAAGATCGTCAGAAGAAAAAAGATCCAAATTTTGATTACACACAGATTCCTGCTTCTCCCGAGAAAAAGGCTGTACCTCGAATACAAAAAGATTTGGTGAAGGAATCTCTGGAACTGGCTCTTGTGAAAGAATCCCAAAGAAATCATAACGAAGAATATATTCAAGAAAAATTCACTAGACCGGAATCTGTGAGTTATTTTAGCGAACAACTACAAAATGTAAAAGAGAAAAATCATTCAGAATCTAAAGCACGACTTGAACTGTTATCTCATAGAATTTCGAGCTTTAACGGAACTATATCAGAAGAGTATATCCCTCAAGAGGTAGATGAAGTAGAGGAATTTAGTGGACAGTCAATCAACATACGCTACTTACCAAAGAAAGTTTTAAATGATTTGATGAGAAATGTAAAAATATTACGTTTACCAAAACTGTTCGCTAAAATAAGACCTCCAAGCTTTCATGAGCCAGAATACTCTAATTGGGTAGTTGTTGGGGTTATTTCCAAAAAGACGCAACCTCGACTTTCAAACTCTGTACATCCAAAGAAATTTTTCAGCTTGACGCTGACAGATTTTAACTTTGATTTACCAGTCGTTTTCTTTGGAAAACAAGTCGTGGAGAGATATTTCAAGCTTAATGTAGGTGAGGTTATTGCCATATTGAATCCGGAGATTATGCCTTGGAAAAAATCTGACGTAGAAACCCAAAATAAGAGTTCTTCTTTTAGTCTCAAGCTAACGAAAGATATCAAAAATATAGTTGAAATTGGCTATAGCAAGGACTTGGCTTTTTGTGAATTCATGCTGCTTGGAAAAGGTATAAAATGTGGTTTTCCGATAAATAAATCTAAGCAGAAATACTGTGATTATCATAGGGAGCACGCAATTCGTAGTTCAGGAGCTAGAAGAATTGAACTAAGTGGGTCCGTTACAATGCGGGTCCCAACGAAAAATGGATATCAACAATCTGTAGTGAAAGATCATCTGGGAAAAGCGAAGAGTAGGATCTCTGCCATAAAGATCCCAGGAAAAGGGATAAAGGAGGTACATTCTCAAGCAGAAGCCAATAAATTCCTTTTTAGCAGTTCGAATGCATCCACTGCATTTTTTGATGAAAACTATACCAATCCTGACATTTTGGCTAACCTTGATAGCAAACGTCGTAAAATACAAGAAGCGCGAAACAACAAACTTTTGGAACATAAGCTGAAGAAATTGGAAAAAAGCTTTCAATGTAAGAAAGAAGAAGAAGAGGCCGATTCATCAATTAAAGAATCAGCAGCGCTAACCATGCTTCATAATGGATTTATTCAAAATCCCAATGTCGAAAATAACCTTCTAAGGAACAAAAGTTCCGGATCTAAAAATGTAGCAATACAAGACATTAGAAATATAAAAAAGCAAGTTGTTCTGAAACCAACAAAGAAGCAACTAATAGAAAAGCATAGAAAAAGAAATGAGTTATATACTAGAATTATGCATGACAGTCAAGAATCTGTAAATCAAAATCCTCAATCAGATGATTCTAGTGATGAATTGGAAATTGTGTAATGAAGTATCATCGATATTGTTTCGGGCTCAAAGCTATAATCGAAGGATCTAAGCATTGTCTTACTGAAAACTTACAACATCCGGAAGTATGGAAATCAAGTATATTCAATAACTGCCCGTCACAACATAATTCGAATTTTTCTCTTTCTTTTAAGCAATTTTCCACCACAATGTCAAAGTTCTGAGGTAATGTTGTGTAAATAGTATGAGGTTCCTGAATATCTGTTCCTATGTTATTTGAATATCCTTTGGTTATTCTATGTAATAGTTCATTCTTGTTTAACTCACTCTCAAAACCCAAAAGTTGCAAAAACGGTTCTAACGGATCTGAAGATGGCGAGGGTATATAATTGGGTTCCAAATGCGTCGTATTTATGACAACGAAATATGAAAAATGTCCACTTAATACACCAGGTAAGGTAATTTTAATATCCAAATTATACTTTTCTAGAACCTCTTCACTCGCAATTTGGAATCTTTTAATCCCCATTTTCTGGTATTTTGTGCTTTCACAAAGATGTAGTAGGTTGGCATGAAAACCCATTGACAAAATGATAAAGAACTTTATTGAATAACCATTAGAAAAAATAGCTTCATAGAGTGGAAATTCAGTAGAATTCAGTGAACCTTTCACGAAATATGAAAAAGCGGTACCTGGATCTCTTAATTTTAATGAACTTGCCCATGCATTTCCTGTTCCCATGGGGATCGGATATATCGATATTTTCTCATGTATTGGTTGCAGATGATTTAGAAACTCTGAAATAGATGTATCTCCAGAAATAAAAAGAACAGTATAAGCACAATGTTTATCCAAGCTGGATGCCAACGTTTTAATCGAATCCTTACCAGTGGTCTTAATTAACTTGTACTTTATTTTCAATGCATCTAAAAAAGGTCGAACAACAATATTTGCGAAATCGGTTTTCACCGTTCGGCCTCTACCAGAGAATACAGAATCTATAATTAATAATTCATCAAATAATTCATTCTCACATATGGGAATTGAATTTGAAGGTGTACACGAATCGCTGTCTTTGTACACTAGTCTGAATTCATTTATTTCATCTTTTTCAAACTCAGTTTCAATTTTGTATTCAACACCATTTAATTCTCCTAAACAAATTGTTTCCTTGGTAAGCATTTGTTGTTTCAACCGTACAGATTTTCAAAATTCAACTACTCTACCAATGGATAACGGACAGTTGTATATAGTTTCCCTAAACTGTGCGACTTTTCGAATCACAATATTGAAAAAGGTGGATGCAGGAAAATAAAAAAAAGATGAATGATAGATGAATGTTTACTTATTCAAGTTAGGTAAAGATACGAACTATATACAAGTCACTGCTATATCATACCGAATGAAAAATTACAGGGAAATGTCTCTGGATTGCACCTTGTATGTTATCATACTTTATATTTGAAGCAACCTCTTTGTGTGCGGATTTGATTAAATTATTTACTAACTTATTTAAAAATTATCCTTTCCACAGACTTTTAGAAATTCCGTTTCAAAACTCCAACCAAGCTATTGTTGCTCAAAAAGTACTATCACCTGATCCCATTATGAAACCAGAAGACTTCAAAGTTGTATATTCAACAAAAGATTCGTGTCTTATATGTGACTTCCAGAGTATAGATGATCGCATCCTGCGTGTCGGTGTTAATAGTGTGATTGAGTCTATAAAAACCATTATTGAAACAATGGATGAACTCTGCTAATTTGAAATCCTGGAGAGAATCCTTCTCTTTACTTCTATATTTTTTTGACAGTTTTGTTGAAGTATTCTACCATTTGTACAATAGTTATATAGTTAGCATTTAATTACAGTCATAAAGAGAAAATCAACTACAAGCAGAATTTCATATACTCAAATAATATAGAATTATATTAATAGCATCAGCTGTTCATTCTAAAATGTTTCAGTATGTGTACTTTGTTTACTTCCCATCTAGCATATAATTCAGTAGGAAATTCCAGGTTTACTTTTTTTTTTTTTTCTAGAGAAGGATGATTGTTCACGAATCAAAAAAAAACTAAAAGGATAAACAGAGAAGAATTTATAGTGGCGTTAAATTCATTGAGAGTTGGCACTATTGGGCCTAAAGAATTAATAACTGTTAAAGCTGTTTAAATCGAAGGTTATTACGCTAAGGTGGGGCTTTCGAGAAGAAAAGGCGCTTTTTCCTTCACATTTGCAGCAATACTTACAGTTGGTTGCATTACTTTTTCATAAAAGTCTGCCTTGTTTGTTTGCTATCCAATTTCATCAATACTTCGAAAACTGTGACGCCTGAAGAGCCAGGTTAATTGATAAGGTACTGAAGTTCTTTACGACCTTGCACTGATAGGCTTTTTAAAAAAAAGAAAGTTTGGTTTTAAACAGATTAAAGCTAGTAACAGAGGATTGTGATAGCTTTATCTATCAAACACAAAATATCAACGTGTATTAGGGGATACCAAGGTTCTTCCTGAAAAAGTAGGTTTGCTTGAATTTAGCTATCATAGGACGATAGAACTCGAATTCATACTGCACTTTGCGTACATAACTTTTGTTGTTTGAGGCCAACCTTTCACAATTCAGCATCGTTGATCCTGAAATCTATTGCGTTCTAAGTCTGTTAGTTTCATTTTCAAAGGCGCAGCATAATATTTCTACGTGTCATCGACGAAGGCATTAGGTATCGTGATTTTAATTTTAATTTACTTGCGGTATTAGATTCAATTTCCATAAGTTCACCATCTTTATCCACTTTTTCATTAAAATCAATTAAAACCTTGGTAACTAGACAGTGTTCACATTCTACTATATGGCTGATCAATCCGAACTTCATCAGAAAAGACATAATTCAAATTCGGTGGAGTATTACGATAATACTTTTGTCAAGAGACGACCTGGTGGTTCTAATGGAGGAGTAGATTTTGCGGTTTCTCTGGACAGGGCCGCTGCTCAATATCTTGATTCTGCCGTTTTTTCTCCTTCGAAAAATAGGGATGAAAGGACACCTAGTATATCTAAGCAACCTTTGCAGTTTGAACAGGCACCTCAACCGAGAAGCCAAACCAACCCCATAGAAATTCCAGGATCACCTTTTTATCTCCTGTCGACTTCACAAACTAATTATGAGGCAGCAGTTAATGTTAATGAAAATAATAGCATACGAAGGTCAGACTCTATTACACGCATTGACACTTCCTATCGAGAACGTTTCACAGAGAATCCATGTTTCAAACAAAATTCCGCGTCACAGCAAATCTCACAATCACAGCAACAAGTCCACTCCGAATCCTCTGGTCAGGACCAGGAGTTGAATGGATCATATTGTGCTGATCAAAATGATCCTAACAACGGGGTTGATGAGGCATCCAAACTTGGGAAGAAACAAGGCGAGTTTTCGACCGGTAACAATAACGAGCAGAATGGTGAGGACCGAAGGAAAGACGATAAGAGCAAGAGAACTCTTCCGATAAAAACTTCGGGCCAGCAGCAACTAGTCGAAAAACTGCAAGAAATTTACAAAAACATAGTACAACAAGAATCAGAACTACAGGATCTTTGCGCTACTCTTACGACGCAACAGACTATAGATCTTAAAAGACTGTGGCAAACTTATAAAATCAATTCGGACTTGATTGACAACTATATCCTATTTATCAACACAGCTTTATTACCTTCTCAATCTGAATCGAGTTTAGCTATTGGGGAGGAAATAGTTGAAGTTTATCGAATAGAGCGAAGACTTTGGGTCTATGGTACAATAACCTTTCTAGATGTGTTGAAAAATTTCTCAAACTTTATGGATCCTGAAGTATCCTGTCAATTTATTACGTACGTTTTTGTTTCATTGTCCAACATGCTCGCAGAGTTGCCATCCAAATATTCTATACCATGGCTTGGACGTTTAGGAGATTTATCTAGAATGGCCATAGCTCTATACCCTTCGGGATTTGTTGATTGGAAATTAAGTGCAGAACATTGGTATCGCGAAAGTCTGAAGTATACTTTTGGTGATGGAAAATTGTACTATCATATGTGTACAGTCCAACAAAATACTTTAGAAGCTTTTGTTAATCTTGGAAAATCTGTCTTCTGTGAAGACACTTTTGTTCCATCAACACAGTACATGCAGCTAGTCATTGACAATATTTATCAAAGGGCGTTTGCGGAAAGGGGAAGTGTTGCTTATAAGAACAATTATATCGTTGAATATTTGAAGCATATTGAAGTTATGTTACTTCCAAGTTTTATTGAATCATCTGAATTACAAAATGTTGTTATCCACTTTTTCCAATACAAATTTGGTATTTCTTCTACCGGTAACTTTTTTGATCCTAATTTAATTTTTGTCCAAGATGGTGAAAAAATGAAACATTTCTTCAGATATTCACCCTTATTTGCACAATCTCATATTTTACAACTCTGTGGGTTTGGTGATGCCAAGAATCCGTTTGCCATGTTGTTTGAATTGTCTAAACACTTAAAATCGAGAAAAGAACGGAAAGAGAAAAAGAAACTGACAAAATCTGGTTCCCTCATACATGATCTTGGCAATATAAATTTCCAAACTTCGAAATTACTAGAAGATTATTTCCTAACTATAGATTCATCAAAAATCCCATATAATTTCCCTCTTAACTTGGACATTTGGAAGCGATCTTTGCAATTTATAAATGCAACTTCTATGAAATGTGGGATGATAGTACTCAAGAGATTTCTATATGGACCTATTGTGACCGCCCTTCCTCATTTGATACCATGGCTTTATTTCGTTATTTCGGTGCAATTGAAATTAGACCAGATAAATGATCCTGTCGTAGTCAAATTTTGGATTGTATTCA
This sequence comes from Kluyveromyces nonfermentans, assembly GCA_030569915.1. Taxonomy (NCBI): domain Eukaryota; kingdom Fungi; phylum Ascomycota; class Saccharomycetes; order Saccharomycetales; family Saccharomycetaceae; genus Kluyveromyces; species Kluyveromyces nonfermentans. Next base: position 201,821 of record JAJLUD010000016.1, read on the forward strand.
TAAGACGAATTTTTCCATGGAACTCTTTGATTACCTTTGCAAATTCATTGGTCCATTATAGTGTTATGGCAAAGACCAGTAGATTTGATATTGATTCTTATATGAAGAAGTATATTCATATGGATACACGGTCAATGCTGGCTACTTTTAATGAAAATGAAAATTTGCCGGAGTGTTGGAGCTGTTGGGGAACTCTCTGGTTTGATGTTATTTGTAGGAAATCTGGTCTTAAGATTGATAGTCTTGAAAGTACCGGTGTATCCCAAAATTCCTCATTCTTAGATCCTCCGATGGAAGGGATAGCTTTTGATGATGAGGATGAATCAGGAAATAAGTTTTGGGAACGGATTTGTCGTGTTCTTCTTTTATTCAAATCTATATGTGAATGGGGCGGAATTGATGGTTTAGGATTTGGTTGTGTCCAGACAAACAAAGCACCAAATTTAACTTGGGAAGGCCTTGTTTTTAAATTTAATGATGAAATTAATGACCAATTGTCTGTTGAGCTTTATCCGGATGAAAATGAAAGTTTTCCTTTTGAGAAGTTTGAGGTGATTGATGAAATGAACATTATTGGCAGTATGAACTCGACACCTGAATCAATGATTCCGGGTGTATCGATTGAACATTTGCAAGGGTTCAGAACTTTACGTCCAGATTATATGTGCTTCAATAAAAACGGAAGTTTGATTACGGGTTCCCTGTATACTGCCGGACCTTTGGAAAGTGGAAATATTCAAGGATCGGATGATTATAATGGCAATAGGGTATTAGATAATGGAAAACTCGTAGTAGGCGAGAAAACAAAGTATTCCTCTGCTATTGATAAACAAGAGGGTCCATGGATGGATTCGTTTATGAACCCTGAATTCGGAAATCAAGGGACCAAGAACGCGGGTTTTATGGGTAATTTGAATTGCTATGCTGATACCAATGTTACTTTTTTCGTTTTAGATGCTACGACATGGTTGAGACATTTTGCTCGCATATATAAACTTGCAACGAACAATGTCCTTAAGTTTGCAATCTGTTTGACGACGTTCCAAGAATTGCGCTTTCTCCGTAAATCGAAAGATGAAAGTGTTTTGGAAGCAGCCACGCGTGCGGTTATAACAGTACGGCAATTATATCATGAGAGAAAACTTTTGGCATTAAGATTTACAGGCAATATAGCAGGCCATTTGGAAGAACATTTAGAAGTTGAAGAACAAATGACTTGGAAATCGCATGTCGATGAATTCGTAATAGAAGCAGTTGCAAAGGCGCAAGACAAATTCAATACTTTGAACAAACATGCAATCGAAAAAGGAGAGGATTTTATTCCTATTTCTGAGGGAAACGAAAAGGAAGCAAGGTTTAATTTCGTCAGTTTGGTAACGGATGATTACAAAATGCGAATGAATGCCCAACAGCTTGGGATCCGTACTTTAACTACACGCTTTATTTTTGCAATTAGTACTGAACTTGGTAGAGAAGCTGCCGTATGTACCAATTAGAATACCTGCATATTTGAACTACTTCTAAGTTTCGAAAGACTTTGAGTTTACCTTTAACGTATGAAATATATAACTACCTATAATTCACTCAATTAATTCAAAATTTTCAGCTTAACGAAGTTATAAATATTTTTTTTCCATTTTCAAAACTGATTTGTTAATTTCCATTGCAAACACCAAAAAACATTTCCATAAAGTAAGATAATGGAAGGAATGTAACATGTGATTTCAAGTGCTCTTACAGAACACCTACCTTGAAGAATAAGTTTTTCATAGAGACCATCTGTAGTCTCAACTAACGTTAAGGAATTATTTAACACATCAATTCTTCCTACTCTAAACTGATGCCATCCTTCTTCTTCACGCTCTGACGTTGATCCCAAAATACGAAATTTAGTTGTAGTATTGATTACTAAATTGCCAATCGTACTAGTTCCAAAAACTGCATCGTATTTCGTAATGACCTTAGTGGCTAGGGGAAGTGTATTGGTCCTACTCCTTTTCGCCCTTCGCAGCATGGTTTTCATAACCACTTCATTTATATCCGAGCCCTTCTTGATAGCAGTATGATTCCTCGCGGTTGACTCGCTCTTCATATTCTGTTTCTGCTTCTGTTTCTCAACACTGTACAATATTTGTGATAACGATGCTCTGTCATCCGACATACGCCTGACCTTCATCTTGGACTAAAAATTCATTCAAGTATATACAATTGACTACTAAAAACGCAAGCAACAATAGTTAAGATTAAAACAATTACACTTTACTTGATTACTATGTTGTTAACAGACAGCTCTTATTTTGCCGCCAACGTTATTTTCCCTCATTCGGTATGCGACATATTATTATTAGCACATGACCATATAATCCGTCAATCTTTAAATCCCTCCATGCCCCTCCTGCCCCACTTTTTTCTTCAGTACTCATTCGGAACGAGGAAAAAGGAATATCTTTCTCATTAATTTGCATATCTCCTTTTTTTTCTGTGATAGATGGTGTTTCGTTTCTTACTAGTTGCCGGTTTGTTCCGAACCCGGGGAAACTCCACGGCCGCTAGCATCCCCCACATCAATTTCACAGTGTATTCTAGGCCATGAAAGAAAGTGGATTAAAAAAAAAAAAATCCTTGAAAAAGTACCCGGTCCCGGGCTTAACGCCGCAAGGAGAAATTATGTAATCCATTTTTCCGCATTGTCTCAACTGCCCTGCATTTTTCATGGAAATTGATCGGACTAGCAAGGCCTGAGCTCCCTTCAGCGACTTCAAAATAGCCGTGCATACTTGCTGCTAACAAACACTCCTTTACTGCGTGTCAAAATGCCGTCCAGAGCAGATGAGTCAAAGGTTTCTCAAACGCCGGGATATGCTCTTTTTCCCTACTCTTTCCCCCGGAGAATAAATTTCAAAGTTTCTTTCTTTAGTGTGAGCTCTAGGTTGATACACGACTTTCTACTGGATGTACTTGCCGCCTTTTCAGAATTGTATTCTTAATAGCAGTAGTATCTAGCGTCGTAGGAGTTGTACTTTGTAGGCGTAGTAAAAAAAGGCTAAAATCCACTGTTTGTATAAGATTTTTTCTCTGCATGTTCAAAAAAATGCTTTCAGACTCTCTAAGTTCACCAGTATTTTACGTTGATCCGGAGTTTTGATTTGAATTATATGTAAAGTTGAAATTGCTCCAGGAAAGATATATAAGGGCAGACAAAGTGAATAATGCAATTGAATGTTTGCAATTTTGATATTTTATTAGTTAAAGTAATGAAAATCAAAAGTCATTGATTCACTGGTCTCACATTAAATCGTTATCCAGGGCTGTCACTTAATATTTTTGCACCGCACACTTATACTTAAAACATCGAACTATGTCTCCAACTAAAGTGACACAAACTACAGCAGAGGAAAAAATTAGACAAGAATTGAGTTTGTCGTCCGAAGTCGTTACCATAAGACGCAATGCACCACCGGCTTTGTTGTATGAAGATGGTTTGAAGGAAAGAAATACTTCAATTTCTAGTACTGGTGCTTTGATTGCATACTCGGGAAAAAAAACAGGAAGATCACCACGTGACAAGCGTATTGTAGAAGAAGAAACATCTAAAGATGAAATCTGGTGGGGTCCTGTAAATAAACCATGTTCTGAAAGAACATGGGAAGTAAATCGTGAAAGAGCTGCTGATTATTTGAGAACAAGGGATCATATTTACATTGTGGATGCTTTTGCCGGATGGGATCCTCGTTACAGGATCAAGGTGAGAGTGGTATGTGCTAGAGCATATCATGCATTATTCATGACAAATATGTTGATTAGACCAACCGAAGAAGAATTAGAAAATTTCGGTGAACCTGATTTTACCATTTGGAATGCTGGTCAATTCCCTGCAAACGCACACACTGAAGGTATGAGTTCAAAGACAACTGTGGAGATTAATTTCAAGCAAATGGAAATGGTTATTTTAGGTACAGAATACGCTGGTGAAATGAAAAAAGGTATTTTCACTGTTATGTTCTATTTGATGCCTGTAAATCATGGTGTTTTAACTCTTCATTCATCTGCAAACCAAGGTATTCGTGACAATGATGTCACTTTGTTCTTTGGTTTAAGTGGTACCGGTAAAACCACACTTTCAGCAGATCCACATAGATTGTTGATTGGAGATGATGAACACTGCTGGTCAGACCATGGAGTCTTTAATATTGAAGGTGGATGTTACGCCAAATGTTTAGATCTCTCTGAGGAAAAGGAACCTGAAATTTTCAATGCCATTAAGTTTGGTTCAATTCTAGAGAATGTCATTTACGATCCATTAAGCAGAGTCGTTGATTATTCTGAATCTTCACTAACCGAGAATACTAGATGTGCTTATCCAATTGATTACATTCCTAGTGCAAAGATCCCATGTCTAGCTGATAAACATCCAAAGAACATTGTTTTGTTGACATGTGATGCATCCGGTGTACTACCTCCTGTTTCAAAGTTAACACCAGATCAAGTTATGTACCATTTCATCTCTGGATACACCTCTAAGATGGCAGGAACTGAAGAAGGTGTGACAGAGCCTGAAGCTACTTTTTCCTCATGTTTTGGTCAACCGTTCCTGGCTCTACACCCAATGAGATATGCTACTATGTTGGCTGAAAAGATGGCCAAGCACAGTGCTAACGCTTGGTTGATTAACACTGGTTGGACTGGTTCTTCTTACGTTTCTGGCGGTAAACGTTGTCCATTAAAATACACTAGGGCCATCTTGGATGCTATACACGATGGTTCTTTGGCACAAGAAGAATACGAAACTTTGCCAACCTTCAATCTACAAATTCCAAAGTCAGTTGGCGGTGGCAAGGTTCCACCCAACTTGCTAAATCCAAGCAAAAACTGGGCTGAAGGCGAGACAAAATATCTTGGTGCAGTTGCCAAATTGGCGGGCTTATTTGTAGAAAACTTTAAGACCTATCAAGATAAGGCTACTGCCGAAGTTCTTGCCGCAGGTCCTCAAATCTAGTTTACAAGTTGGACTTATATTGATCAACAAAAATTTGGTATCATTTTTAACTTGCGAGTAGATGCAAGAATAACTTTGGAGGAAAAGCAAAATTTTTTCGATGCATATGCTTTTTATTTGTTGTATTTGTGTAGGTGCATCTAGCACTTATATTTAACTTTTTACCAGCAGCTCTCGTATTATTTAAGAAGTAATAAAAAATATTCAGGGATTTATTTATTGAGTTTATTCAATTTATTGAAATATGATTTCATCAGCTCTTGAAAGTGATATACTATACAAGTTTTAATATTTATATCTGTAAGGATTGTTTATGCATATTTTACCCCGTAGATTTATCTCCTGTAAATCAGCCTTGATGTTTTAATATTTGTTGGAGGTGACATTTTTGTTGAAATATTCTTTTTTGACAGATTGCTATCATTTTCTGCTCCTGAAGATTGGTATGTAGGCAATACCATTGCATTATCACAACTTATCCAAGGGAAAAACGCTTTTCCGAACCAAAAATGTTGCACAACTGGAAATTTATTCAATACCTCTACCTTATACATCTTTATTAGACCTTGTTCAAGTTTATTCCATGAATGCACAGTTTTGGAAATATTGTATAGCAACGGGGAATGATTGGAAAATGGGCCCGATTTCACCTTATTGATAAAATCAATCGAGCCACAAAGTAAATTTGAACTGGCATATTTCTTCATCATCGAACAATTTGAAATATCACTCGGCAGTAAAGAGGTTTTTGAATTGATAAATTGTGAAGCACCAACAATATAAGAGAAATGAAAATGATCGTCCAAACCCCAAACTCCATGAGAACCGGCAGGCTCCAGTCTATAGGTTAGAATCAATTTATGAACTAGTTTGTAGTAGGAATTAAAACAAAACAATAATTCTGCCCCCCCTATATTATCTATTTTCATCAAGTCCAAACAAATAACAAAAGCAAGAAAGGATAGTTCGTGACCTGTACCATAATCAATTCTTTCCATGGAACCAAAAGAATTCAAAACATAATGCAAGAGTTCAATGTTACAAAAATGATATTTTTCCGGTATGAGTTCATTTAACCACGATTTTATCTGATCATTAAATTTTGTTTGCCAATCTCTATATGACAAATTACCAAAACGACTAGGCGCTTTTTCAGGTGGAGTTTCATCCACTAGTTTTGACAATCGTAAGATGATAGTGGTAACAATATCAGTTAGTTTACAGTTAGGTTTTTCTGCTGGAACCTGATGTGCTTGGCATAGATCAATGTATTTTTGAAAATGTATTTGCAGTCGGTACATAGCGACTGATTTCTGGAAGTCCGCAGTTCCCTGACTATCGAATATTTTCTTTTCAGGTTCATGAAAATGAGCCTGACTTAGATCCAATTCCATTTGTAGAAGTCTAAAAATTTTTGAATTAGATTCTTTGTTATTATCTCAGATTACTTTCTTAATAAGTGCCTTCCTATTAACTTCAAAACTCAATTGGGGCAACTGTTTTTAACAATATCCTATCAATGCTTATAATCGTGTTAAGAAAAACCAAATTTAAAAATTAATAACTATCTATACCTTTTATTTCAATAATGAATTTTGTTTTAAAACATTTAGTGTTTAAGAAATAGTTAAAAAAAGGTATCGTAAACAGAATACACATTCCCAGAAGTTTGGTAAAAAGATAGAATAGTAAATATATTCCATTTGACGTTAAACAATATTGACAGTTATGGAAGAACCAGGAAGGGGTATATTAAACAGAAATTTGCCTGATCTGAGTAAAAATGAGAATTCAAATGAGCTAGCATTCCCATCAATTAAAATTGAAGAACCTGAACAAAGAGGTCGTTCCCGAAATAAAAAAAGAGACACCAGTTCAACACGGAGAACAAGTTCTAGCAGATCGAAATCAAGATCTGCTAGTAGAGCTAGTCTGGGTGAGAAAACGGCATTGAAATGGACTATATTAAATAGGGATCCCTCTCAAAGACTTCATTTCTTGAATAAACAAAATAACATAGAAGATCCAAATGACAGAGAAGTAGACATATTTGCGTATGAAGACGATGAAGATGACGAGGTTAGTGACGAAGAGCAGATAAGCGACGTCGAAAATGAGGCAGACATAGACAGACATCTAGACTACGATCTTGGAATGAAGGCCCTTCCAAACTTTGTTCTCTCTGTGAACCAAGTATTAGACTCCATGAAACCTTGGATCGCAAGAATGAAAGCAGATAACCTACCATCATGTGATATAGAATTATCAGAACTACAAGATGGAGTGCAAAGGGCTGTGTGCTATTTAAGCAAACCTTGCGTAAACGAATCGCCTAAAAAACAACAATCAAACGTATACATCCTCTATCTAGATCAAATGGATGACTCCTTCGCCGAAAAAATCTACGCTCTTGTGTACACATTCGGAAGCGTTCTTTCAAATGGTGATACTCTATACATATTAAATCAATGCGATAATGATACCAATGATATCAAAACACAGATTACCCGCATACGCGACCACATTGAATTTCTATTCGACGCTACAAACGGTTCTGGAACACTTGACACTGTTGACGTTGTCATATGTTCTATATACCACCCCTATCCAAAGCAATTACTTACTGAACTTTCATACTCCTTACAGGCCACTGCTTTGATAGTACCATTGCAAACGGTTTTATCTATCCTGCAAAATTTTGTCACATCTGTTCCAATGCTTGTGATCCGTAAAAAATTAAAGCGAGCAAGACCTAAGGGCATATACGACTAACTACCAATTTCGCCCGATGTCAATTTAATATCTTATCATTCATACATAATTATACATAACGTATCAAGATAGATTTACGCCCGGGCTGATCTCTTTTGTCCATAATTAACACAATTACAATACTCTCATTCGCTTCTTCTTCTTCTTCTTCTTATTTCATCCCTATCTATATCTTCACATGCAAGAATATTATGCTAATCGTATCACGTGGCAGTATCATTCAAATTGTTCACCTCTTCGTCCCTCCCTATCAATCAAACTTATCCCCTCTATTATGATCCCTCTTACCTCCGCTCCAAAGGATCCTGCCATGGAGCAATGGAGAAATCGTGCAATCAACCTCCCCCCTCTGCAGACAACTCCTTTCGCTCCCTTTTTCGCGCTTTTTTACTTATTTCCTTCTCCTAGGAGACCGCGCAGTGTATGTCCAACCCGTCCGTATCGAGCCCCTCTCAAAAATGAAGCCGGTATTGAACTACGCGCTCGGTAGCATCAATGATTCTTTGTATGTACGCTTTCAGCTCGTGCGTTCTCTACATCCGCCGCAATAATAGCCCTGTACACAACGTACAGAGGGAAACTGCCGGCAGTAGCAAAAAAAAAAAAAAAACAAACAATAGTACACTTTCCCCAGTTGACCTCGAAAATATGATTTTTGCGAGCACGCGCCAGTTAGAATATGAAAAAGAGACTGTATATTATTGAATGATGCGCCATGACTAAATGAAAAATGATGAGGCGAAGAAATAGAAAAAAAAAAACAGACAAAAATACTGCAGAAGGAAAAAAACCAATTGAAAAATAGAGTTGGAAAAAGACAAGACGGGAATTTTTCTTGCTGGAGAAGCGGCAGTCAGAAATATAGTTGGTATATAAGGGAAAGATGAAGTTAGGAATATTTATAAACAGTAACATGTAGTAATTTAAGTATTAGTTATCAAATTAAGATATAAATCATACGAAAGTAAAAAAGTGAAATAAGGTATTAGATAGAGTACACTACAGTTAAAGTGTTTAAAATTGTTAAAAGCAGTTATGTTTGCCGCTAGAAGGATAGGTAGAACATTTATAGGGGGTGGTGTTTTGGCTAGTGGGGCGGTTGGTGTATGGGTGTCTTTGAAGGCATCACGTGAGGCAGCTCAGAATGATAGTACGATTAATAATGACGTTATGCATTCACATTTAGATAAGAGTAATGTGAGTTTACCATCAAGATCTGATTTGTTGGCAAGACTTTCAAAGACAGATCAGTATGATGTTTTAGTGATAGGAGGAGGAGCAACAGGAACAGGATGTGCTTTGGATGCAACTACCAGAGGATTAAACGTTGCTTTAGTTGAGATGCATGATTTTGCATCGGGGACATCATCAAAGTCTACAAAGATGGCACATGGAGGTGTTCGCTATTTGGAAAAGGCGTTTTGGGAACTTTCAAAAGCACAATTGGATTTGGTTATTGAAGCATTAAATGAGAGAGCTCACATGCTTCATACTGCACCACATCTTTGTAAAATATTACCAATTATGATTCCTGTTTACAATTATTGGCAAGTTCCATACTTCTATGTTGGTACTAAGATGTATGATTTATTTGCTGGTTCACAAAATTTGAAAAGTTCTTATCTTTTATCTGCTAGTAGAGCTGCTGAAGTTGCTCCTATGCTTGATGCATCCAAGTTAAAGGCTGGTTTAGTTTATCATGATGGTTCCTTCAATGATTCTAGAATGAATAGTACCTTAGCTATCACTGCCGTTGAGAAAGGTGCAACGGTTTTAAATTATGTCAAAGTTAAACAGTTGTTAAAAAATAAAAATACAGGAAAAGTTGAAGGTGCCGTTGCTGTTGACTGTGAGACTGGTAAGGAATATGAAATTAAAGCAAAGACAGTTGTTAATGCAACTGGTCCTTTCAGTGACCGTCTTTTACAAATGGATGAGTCTCCAAATGGTACAGTTGATGATACCGTTTTGAAATCAATTAATGATAATGCAACTGTTTCAACAAAAATTGCTGTTCCAAATCCAAAGATGGTGGTGCCAAGTGCTGGTGTACATATTGTTTTACCATCCTTTTATTGTCCAAAGGAGATTGGTTTGTTAGATGCTCAAACCGATGATGGAAGAGTTATGTTCTTTTTGCCTTGGCAAGGAAAAGTCTTAGCAGGTACCACTGATATTCCAATGAAACAAATACCCGAAAATCCAACAGCTACCGAAGCTGATATTCAAGACATTTTAAAGGAATTACAGCATTATATTAATTTCCCAGTGAAAAGGGAAGACGTGTTGAGCGCCTGGGCAGGAATCAGACCATTAGTTAAAGATCCAAGGGAAAAGGAATCAGGTGGTGAATCAACTCAGGGACTTGTCAGATCACACTTTTTGTTCACTTCCCCAACTGGTCTGGTAACTATCTCAGGTGGTAAATGGACAACTTATAGAGAAATGGCAGAGGAAACAATCGATGAAGTTATTAAGGTAGGAGGCTTCAATGCCAAGCCATGCATTACTAAAAAATTGAAGTTGGCTGGTGCTGAAAATTGGAATCCAAACCTCTCTGCCTTACTATCACAACAATATCATTTATCAAGTGCAATGGCAGAACATTTAGCAAATAATTATGGTACTAGAGCAACAACAATTTGTGAATTTTTTGATGAAGATAAGAGGAACAGATTACCCGTTTCTTTAGCTGGTAAAGAGAATGTTTCTGTTTATGGAAATGTCAATTATGATTCTTTCCGTTACCCATATACAATCGGTGAATTGAAGTATAGTCTGCAATACGAATACACTAGAACAGCGTTAGATTTCCTAATGAGAAGAACAAGATATGCGTTCTTGGATGCCAAACAAGCTCTAGATGCTGTTGAAGGTACTGTCAAAATTATGGGTGATGAATTCGGATGGGATTCCAAGAGAAGACAGCAAGAAATTGAGAATACAACAGAATACATCAAAACATTTGGTGTTTGATTTTAATGATAGTAACGTACACGTAATTTTAATTAATTAACATAATTTAAAAACTAAACTTTGTGGCAAATTTAAAGTTTAACACATTTATTTCACCTTTTAATTATGATAGATAAAAATATTCCTTTCATATCTAGTTTGACAAGTCTGCTAAACATAGTGAAACAAAGAAACGTGAAAATAAATGACCTAAAAATATATGGTACAACAAGATCTCACATTATGAACAATAATAACTTCTGAAAGATAGTAAGTATATTGAAAAGCGAATAAAATACTTTTTTTAGAATTTTGAACGCTTCCCTTATCAAAGAAGGATGCAAAATGGATGAAACATTAAACAACTCATATTCGCTCATAAAACAAAACATAAACATCAGAACTTGAAATGCTTGTAATTCCTTTATCAAAATCACCATGGTTAGTATCTTTTTTCACGACCTCATCATCGAAGTAGTACCATTTTTGTTTACCTTTGCGGATTTCATGTTTCAAATCCTTGTTGACTAAAGAAGTATAGTGCCCGCTAATTAAGTTACCAAAATGATTTACGATTCCATAAAGCTTGTATCTTACTATCTCGCTGTTTTTCAAAACAATATCTAATATCAATGGATAACTTATCATCGTCTCATTCTTTTTTGTTAGATCGTAAAAGAATCTTGAGAGATGAATGACCAGAACTTTGGGCATTACTATGAAGTTCAAACTCTTTATAGTTGTCATTTTTTTGCCTTTAAATTTTGAGCCATCTTGATTTACGGAAGATGCATGGAATGGCGAAACAGACCGGCTTCTTTGTTTAGACCTTGGAAGCATGAAAAACTTGTTTCTTGACTTAGGATCATTGTTCGAGCTCAAAAAATGCCTCCTCTTTTTTTTATTAGAATTTACATCATCACCTTCCATTTTCGAAGATTGTGAACCACACTTCGGACAGTCCCATGCGTTTTCACCTGATAATACCTCCTCTTGAGTGAAGAAGTTAATGCAATCATCTAATTTTATGACTTGGTTCCTCTTCGGACGACTTCTTGAAGAAGTAGACGATGGAATTGCGAGTGATAACACGTAAAAGGTTGAGTAGCTGTAAGAAGCATGTCCACATCTTTGGCAACACAAACAATTCTCCATTTGACCTTGAAAGATGTCATCAATAGGTGATAAACCGCTATTTTTTAAATTGTTTTCAAACCATTTAGTGTATTCTCTTGAATTAACTTGAAGATGATCAACATTATACAATAGTAGATGAGGAAAATCATCAGCTACTTTCGACATATTGTTCAGCTCATTATGGAGTTGGTCCAATAAAAATAGAAGAAATTCTTGAGTATCTTGTTGTTCGTTTGGAATTCTAAAATCAGGCCTTAGGAGATGACAGGCTTTCAGAAAACCACTTGGGACTACAGAGCAACCGCCATTCAAATACATTTTACGAAATAGTAAACTGAACCATTTCGAGATGCTAATATGTTGTTGTGTGGGTTTATAATATTCATGATACTTTGGGGTAAGAAACATATTTCTGAACGTGGTTGTCGCAAATAAACATTGTAACATACTGTTAATGTAGCATGTATTTCCTAAATTTCTTAATCCCGTAATGGATAGAGATACGAAAGGATTATGACTTCTTTGTATTGTTGGTATTTCATGAATTGTGCGAGAATGCAAAGTAGGCGTAAGGATGGCGCGAGATACGTTACGTTGTTGATATTCATGGGTATCAGTGAAAGAGACAGTTGAAGGGGTAGGCATAGGTTCCCTCAAATATGGCTTTGAGGAAATATAATGTTCAGTATACTCTTGCGGAATTGGTGGAGGTGTATTGGTTGGTAGAGGTGGGAGGGAACTAGAGGAGGAATCTATTGGATACGAAAGAGGAGGAGGAGAAGCAGGAGGGACAGGAGGAGGTGCATGAGTGGGAGGAGACACTTTTTTCTCTTTTGATGAGTGAGAACGAAAGAGAAAGGACTCTATCTCAAAATTTTCAATACGAGCTTGCTCATGTAAGAAAATTTTCCATTGGTCATACCCACCCACTAAAGATTTAGGATTTTGAGAGTAACTATCTTGGTAAAAAAGTTGAAAAAATACGAGCTCGAAGTTAAAGTTACACTGCATGAAACTTCTGTTATCCGTGTAATATATTATATGTTGATATTGCCTCCTTTCGGAAAACACGGTATTGTCAACAATTTTTTGCAACTCCTCGATAGTTTCGATCGGTTTATTTTCCCGTCTATTCCAAAGCCGTCTTGGGTCTATATTGATCAAATTAGGTGCCACAATATGATTCTGCCTAAATCTTCGATCATATCTCAAATCAACTACAAGTATTTTATCGTTGATCATATCATTTTTTAAGAGCTCAAATAATTGATGACATTTAATAGCATTATCTTGTTGTAAACGTAATAAGGTAGCCATGTGTGCATCCATTTCATCCTCATCCTCACCGTTCATATAAATCGAGTGGTATGAGTCCTTTCTGTGAGTGTGGTAGCTATCTAAGTCCTTGATTGAAGAGTTCATAGGACCTGTTTGTGAATCAATCTTCTTCATGGAAGTAGTATCATTATATATGCCAGGAGTCATGTGCATCGTATCGTTCGACGACTGCTTTTCACTCGGAAAAGGGATTTGACCAATCGAACCTAAAACTTCATACTCAAAGGCACTCATTGAACCGTAATGGGAGTCATCGATATTGTCTAAAAGTGACGTATTAGTGGATGAATTTTCGACCGATTTCGAACTGTTCTCTATGATTTTCAATCTATCATTAGGCTCCAATTTAGGAGCAGTCCATTTGGTCGGCATGGTATTAGAGTTTCCATTTAATGGGAGGGTAGGTTCCATTAAATTCAAATTCTCCATCTGAACTCTTATGGGTGGTTCTTGAACTGAAAATGCCCTTTTTCGAGAAACATCTGACATAAAATCTACATTCTCTATAGCTTCTAGTTCTTTGTTCATCACAGAGTCGACCAAACGTATTACCATCAACAAAACATTGGACATATTAGTTTCTTCTTGATAGTATTTCTTCAATTCAATATATATTGAATACGACCTATTGCGTGAATGAAATTGTACAGACTCAGGGATTATAAGAAACATATAAAACGCCCCAATGACAAATGCTAAAAGACAATCGTGAAAATGTCCATTAGAAACATTTTCACGGTATATTTCAAACAAAGATTCCGCATGCTCCAGTAGATCAATTAGCTTTTCAAGTTTCAATTTTTTATGATATCGCTTTACATCTTGAGAGTAAACCTCCTGGACAAATTCCGAAAGCTCATTGGAATATTCAGGAGTATATTGACGTGAACCACCTCCATATGCATTTACCATTTCACAAGCTCAAAGAACAATTCATATGCAGCTTTAGTCATACGCTCAAACTCCCCTAATTAGATCGCGCATCTTACGATCGAATATCTGATAGTATCCTTTTCTCTAGCCAACAATTTTTATAGGCACTGAACATTCGTACGAAAGTAAATCATCAAGACACAGATTACTTACTTTAGAAGCATATCAGTGAGAAGCTGAACAGTAAGTTTTCTATGAATGGACAATTTAAACGAACTGAAGTCAACGATGTATTTATTAAGTTCCACATTATCAGAGTAGCAAGGTTAATGAGACAAATATCATCGAGAATAGTTTGGTTTAGCACTTAAGAAAAAGACAAAGAGAAATCAGTGCACGCATATACAGTTTTTTCTCAGTGCTTATACAACATCTTTAGCGTTTTAATTAATGGAATTGAATTAAATTACAAGGTCGATGCTCACTTTTGTCGTAATACCAGAACAGATAAGGATTTAGAATTAAGGTTATTTTCACGTGACGCTCATTCGTGACGAATTTATTCTGTTTTCCAGAGAGAAGAAATTGAAGTTTGGCTTAAAAACTCATTAATCAACTGACAGGGTTCGAGAACAAGGGAGTTGGTACTCGTTTCTCCTTTAGCACTATTGCATTTAGCTTCTATATCATTAAAGAATTTAGAGTTTTTGCTGATAGCAAGCCATCGAGGGGTAGGTCCGTTTCGACGAGGTCATAGCACTTTAGTATTTGTTTTTACACAGCGCTTGTTAAGGTGTCGTTTGGCGTTTCCTATAAGTGTTGAACCAGACCAGACCATCAGTCCATTTTCCTTTTGAATTGCTTAGCTTGTAAAATATCGCTACTTACATCTTTTTAAAGGGATTTTTCGGTCTTATTTCTTCATTGTAAAGAACCTACTATTCGAAATGGTGAACGACGGAGCTTCAGTATATGACAAGCCTACCACAAATAATGCAACGATCGGGAATGATGAACATTCACATTCTTTGAGAAAACGTCTAAAAAAGGAGCCGATTAATGCATTGGAAGTGACGGAATCACTTGGTTTTCAAACACACAGGAGAAAAATGAGGAAACCATGGACGAAAAAAGAGGATGATTTGCTACGACGATTAGTGAACGAGTCTTTAATTTCCTTAGGACATCCTAATGGTATCGGATCAATAAAATCAATACAAGAATCGAATGCTGTCTCAAAGCTTATAGTGTGGGAACAGCTAGCGAAAAGCTTCGAGTCGGAAGCTAGAAAACCAGCTGACGTTAAAAAAAGGTGGATTAGCTCTTTAGATCCTAATTTAAAAAAGGGGAAATGGACACCAGAGGAAGATCAACTGTTACTAAATAGTTATGAGAAGTATGGCCCCCAGTGGCTGAAAATTTCGTGTGCTTTGGAAAATCGGACTGAAGATCAATGTGCTAAGAGATATATCGAAGTGCTGGACCCTAGTACAAAAGACAGGCTAAGACCGTGGAATCTGGAGGAAGATTTGCTTTTAATATCAAAAGTAAAGAGGTATGGAACCAAATGGCGACAGATTTCGTCGGAAATGGATGCTCGACCAAGTCTGACTTGCAGAAATCGATGGAGAAAGATTATTACGTTAGTTGTTCGAGGTGATGCACCAGATGAGATTAAAGAAGCTGTAGAGGCAGGAAATGAGATCAATTTAAAAACAAACAATAGCAAGAATGATGGGGTTTTTTCCGAAGAAAATTCCGAAGAGTCATCAAAAAATACAATAGATAAAGGACTAGAAGTACAGCTTGCTATTCCAAATGAAAAACCACTAGAACACGGAACTTTCCCAATTGATAAAACTAGCATTAAAGAACCTTTAGAACCAATAAAAGACAAAAGTTCAGATGCTATTCTTTTTGATATTGTACCCGAGAATGACCAGAATGCTTCATTCTTGGATTGCGTTGGTAGTCAATTAAACACTGGTAAAAAAAAATCAGAACAACCTTATTTAGTTTCAAAGAATAGAGCCACACCTGAACCGACAACCCATTTACCCACGTCACCATTACTTTTGAACCCCCCATCGCAACCAAATTTACTAATGAATGCAGTCAAAAAGAATTCTTCTCTCCCTCCACCAACTTCCTTACTCCCATTTCCAACCACAGATCTGCGTAGAACTCAACCAGAGACTTCTGTAGATTGGAAGTTCTGTATGAATGAAGCGAAAGGGACAACTGTCTCTTCAGGAGTTATCTCAAATACTGAATTAGTCAAACAGCTGGTACGAAGTGCCAAAGCAAATGGGTTAAAAATTTCGATTCATCAACATATTCACAACCACTATGTAGGACACCGGCAAGTATCCCCACCTCCTACCTCATTGCATACTCAACGGAATACTTACAATAATATCAATAAACAAAATGAAGCTACGAGACCAGATAGCCCTTCTCTCTCTGATTTTGACACTGAATTTCTTTCTCGTACGCCAAATTATGCATATTGGGATATTGAAGAGGGAAGCCCTTTACTTCAAATCGATGAACGAATGCAAAAATTTTACCATCACCATCACCATCACCACCATGATACACCTGCATTTAACAATAATTCATATTTGACAGATTCTCTCTCGATACCTCATCAACCTGCTAGTTCAAATGGATCCTATTCACAAGCTTCACCGGAGATAGGAGAAATAGAACCTGGACGGCATTCTCACTTCAATTACTTGCCACCTACTTTCAAACCTCAACTCGGATCTAGCGATTCTCCAAGAAATCATGACATTGGAAATTTGTTGAATCCAAGCCCTCCAATAAATGGCCATAACAGGAGAAAAAAGTATAGAAAGCGTCAAAAAAGCGAGTATCTTAACCGTTGCAATGGTTCTGCTGGAACGACACCTATCGACGACTCTGATGACCGTGTGAATAAAACGAAGGTAACTCCCAGTACTATTTCATCCATTGGAGAGGAGGATGGTATGGATTTTTGGGAAAGTTTACGAACGTTAGGGACAGTAAACACTATAGAGAAAAGCTCCGATATCGAACGGTTACATTCTCAAAACTTTCCGCATGTAAACTCAATTTCTAACAATGATTATCATGAAAATGAAATACCTACAGGATACGATGCTATTTTCAAGTTCTTCGAACAGAAGAAGGACCATGACCATGACCATGATCACGAATTAGGGAATGATGAGTCGATGGAAGATCTGGCTTTCAATCCAAGTTAGATATTTTGTTTCCCAATTTGATTAAGAATTCTTTAAATGGGAAATAATCGTTTTATTATATACAAATAAAATTTGTAAACAATACATATAAAATTAAACGGACTCATTTTCTTTGGAAATATGAAGATGATCCCAATGTAGCAACGGAGTAGTCGTACATGGATTCTCCCATATTTAAATACTTTTGTACATATTCCTGTACTGGTCCTTCAGGGAAATAATCGATCTTGGGAGTGAGACCTGTATTCCTTTTGATCCCAGCAAGGCATGTGGAAAGCAGTACAACATCTACGCCGAAATGAAAAATCTTCCCAGTCTAATGATATGTTAGTAATGTTTTCATTTAAATCGATTTGAATATACACAAAACCATATACATACGACGCTCATTACCGTTGAAATATTAGTATCACTTTTCTTTCATTTCTGTTTCTGTTCAATCTCATTAAAAAAATGCAAATAAAATGTCCTTTTTTTTTATCCTTAAAAGAAATATTGAAAAAATAAAAATTTACAACGGTTGAATGTCCTTAAAAAAGCTTATACTTTATAATTCATCAAACCATCCTCAAATTTAATGATGCTAAGAAGGAATATTGGTCAAAAAATTTTCCCAGCATCCAATAGGTCAATTTTAAAACGGTTAGTTTCGACTCAAGAACAGAAAATTGTCCTTAAGGATGCAAAAAGACCGCTGAGAGTTGATCGTGATCTACCAGACCCCACCAAGGATAGGTTTAAGAGAAGAATACAATTTGTTAGTTTCTTGGCCGCCATGGGTGTCTCATTGGCAGTAATTTTTAACTATGAGAAGACTCAGTCACCTGTTATTTCGAACACGATTTATCATATGCGGAGATCCCCCCAGATACGTGAATCGCTTGGAGAAAATATTGATTTTGATGGTATTATTCCATGGGTGTACGGTGAATTAAACCAAGTTGCTGGTAAGGTTAATATTAGATTCCATTTAAAGGGAACCAAGGGCAAGGTTGGTACGGTTTCTTTGGTTGCTGATAGAGAAAATAAACACCAAGAGTTTTTAATTCATGAATGGAGTGTAGAGGTAGACGGTAAGAAGTACGACTTGCTGTCTGAAGATGGGGGTGCCAAAACATTGTAGACCGACCAAAGTATCTTATTCATTATCTTCTGTTCATGTTAATATGTAGACTAGACATTTTTATCGAAGTGCCTATCACTCAGCCTTTCCTGTAAATAGTATGATAAATATATCATAAATGTTCCTTAGCTATTTATTTACCTGCACTTTTTTTGGTCTAAGACTATCTATAAATTCTCTTTTGTTTTCCGAATAATTGGTGAATTCATTTTCATATTGATCTTCTTCAGCGATGAGACTAGAATTAGCCATATCGTAGTTATTCTTTAAGTTGTACATCCCTGTTGGGCTTGCTTCTCCAGCAACTTCCATAAACTTCCCAGAATTAGGTATTCCACTAACATCGTTAGTGGTCTTTTCTGGAGAGTGCTCTGATACAGATGTTTGCAAAGATATAACCGAAGTTTTTGAAACGCCGACAGTCGATGAAAGTTGCGTGAAGGAGGCTCTCCTTGGATAGGCTCCTAGATCAAAGGTATTAATAGATTTTATGAGGGTTTCATTACTTGCAATCCGTTTATTGCTCGAATCCTCTTGATCTTCTGTTTGAAAGAAATTTCCAGATATATTATCATCTGGCATTACGGGTATCATCTTGTCAAAAATGGTAACTTGGCTGTTTGATCTTTTCCCAATAGCAATAGAATTGCTGTTCTCTGAATTTCTCCTTGAGTTTTGTTCATCACATAGCTTTGTATTCGATGCAATTACACTCTGTAACTTTTTCTTATACGCAGGAACGTATACGGACTTTCCTTTCTCACTCTCTTTTCGTTCTTCATTTCTCTCGACAAAAAGGTTATCATCCGATGAGCCTAAAGCTGAGCCAGATCCAGTTCTTGAGCCTTCTATAATAGAGTCCCTCTTATATTCGTCTTCGTCGTGGAGAACTTGGGCATTCATGTAACATATCTGTTCATTCAAAGACTCTGTGTCATGTTCTCGTTCTCTTTTAAATTTTTGTTGCATTCGGTACCAAAACACAAAGGTAACCAATATCCCAAGTACAATCGGTATCCCAACAGCGCATCCAACAGCAATTGCAACTGTGTTTGACATTTTATTTTATCTGGAGTTTTAGAAATCGTAACGTTTGTCCTTTGATCTAGAATGAATGTCTTTGTCCTAGAAGAAAATACAGCCAAAAATCCAAATAATAAATTACGTTCTATAAACCTAGTTTATGTGCGTCAACTATCGCCTTCTTCACGACAGATATCAATAAATATTTGATGGCTGAACGCTGTGACAAGCCTTCTGCTTCTTTATTAGAATTCTTAATGATTTTCTTCAGACTGATAGAACTCAGGGAATTCTATTTTTTTTTTTTTTTCTTGATCGTCTTTTGCACATCGTCTGCAAACGGAATATTTTGGGAAGGAATTAGAATGACCAAATAACGCTAATAAATTTTCGGATGATATTGTCTACACAACGACAACAAGGTTGTCTTATACAACACAATGTCCACTCATGGCTTCTTTAGGTATATATTTAGTGATTTTTCAATAGAGGATATAACGTATGTGCCTCTTTGTTTATAGATAGAGAATGATTACTAAAGTCTATCATTGCTTCTGGAAACATAAGGAAGATGATTAAGTATACCATATATCTCTCTGTACATATTCCAGTGGTAAAAGTATTTTAGAAAGGGCTTTTTTCCTCACGAGCTTGATATCAGGAAAATTAGGGAAAAAAAATACTAACAGAATGAGATATACTACCCGCACATGTATTTAAAACACAAAAAAGTTGGATGTTTAAGGTTAAAACGCTAAGATTATGGCTATAATTTCTCTAAATCACATTTGAGTGATTTTACCCTTGAGAGTAGGTCTTCATTTCTTTCTGGTCTGGGAAGTACACGTTTTTCCGTTTGTGCATTGAGGTTTCTCAACTTCTCAATAAGATTATCAACCGTATTTACTTGCTCTAACTCCCTTTTCATCGAATGTTCTTCTGCTGCCTTTTTTAAAAGCTGTCGCCTTCGTTCTTGAATTCTCTCCATCTCCTCTCTTTCTTTGTTTTCTTCCGAGGCTTTGTGGAACTCTCTTAAAAATTCGGAGAGCATAGAAAAGAAGTTGTTTCTATTTTGGACATTACTTGGGTCCTCGCCACAATACTTTATCGCATTATTATATTTGTTAATGGTTAAAGTTGATTGATTTTTTAGCAATTCAGCTTTTCGTATTGCGCTGCTTAGTTTGGATTTAATTTTTTCACGAAATTGGTCTTTTGGATGATGATACTGCACTTCTGACAATTTCCCCTTTTCAAATGAGTTTTTAATATTCATAACTTTGATATAGTAATCTTTGGCCTCGCATTCTACATGTTCGATGCTTATATTTTTTAGTTCATCCAAACCTGATAAGTCCCTAGTGAAATCATAAACGTCAGGATACATGTTCCTTAATATTCTTTCTATCACATGTAGAAAAGAGACATTTTTATCTGTCGTGGTCTTAACCATTGAAAGCTTCGAAAGTGACGAAAGTTTAATACCTTTACTTTGTTTGGAGTTCATAAAATTACCTATTTCAAGAACTATGAACAAAAACTTTTTTAGCTTCGCCGAATTCGTTAATATCTCGGTAGTATCATCAATCTTTTGCAGCTGATAGAGTATATCGTGATAATCCCGATTGTAATTGAGGATTACAAGAAGAGATGTTGTCCTAATTTTCCAATAATATCTCAAATTGTAGAATAACTCTAGATATATTCGGTCGGCCCTTTGCAGCTTTTTGAAATCTTTAGTGGGTTTCTTTCCAGTCGCCCAATCAGTGGAATAATCATCAAACTTTTTGGTGACGCTAAGTGGAAGCGCATCGAAAACATCTTTACTGAAAAATTCTAAAACGCTTTGATTTTCGATGATTTCTTTCTCGCAACTCAGAACTTTATCGACTAATTCTTCAACAGAATAAGCAGAAAACATGTGTAAATTGATACCGAATTGTTGAACTAAATCTCTAGACAAAAACGAGAGTACCGTTGTTGAATTTTCCGATTTTTTTGTTGTCTTTTTTTTCTCTTTGAAAGTTTGCTGAGGAAATAACCGTGATATTTCATCAAAAATTCCCTTTTCTACCAGAGTTTCTTTAAGATTATTCTGAATTTCACTCTCATCCCAAAAGGTGTTGTTAACGTCCTCAAGTTTCTCCCAGTGGATCTGTTTTAAAGTTTTCTTGGTTTGATAAGAAGAACTTTTATTCACGAAAGCATCAGTGAAATTATTGTTCATTTTTGAATTCGTTTCTTCTACTTGACTGTTACTTGTTTCAAACGTTGAAATAGTAGTATGTGAATGTTGATTACTGTCGATGTAGTCACAATTGTGATCATGTATCCTCTCCTTGGATACATGTGATTTGAAAGTTCCTGATTTTAATAAATGAAAAGGCAAAGATGGCGGCGCTGGAACTGAAGGCGATGATAACATGGTGATATTTTTTGATTCTTCATCTGGTGTTCTTAAGATCAACTCAGAACTTTTATCCATCAAAGAGGGCACATGTGGATCAATTCTGTCAAAAGAACTTGATGGGGACCTGAGGAGTAGCGGTAGAGGGGGAGCTATAGGTTTTGATGACACATTATCTTTATTTTCGCAAGATGCGGTTAAGTTTGAGGGAAGAGGAGGAGGAGGAGGAGGAGGAGGAGGAGGTTTTGATGACACATTATCTTTATTTTCGCAAGATGCGGCTAAGTTTGAGGGAAGAGGAGGAGGAGGAGGAGGAGGAGGAGGAAATTGAGGTAATGATGCTTTAAGTTCATCGTGGGCAATAGAGGAGTTTGACAGATTTTCAGAAGAAATATGTTGTTTCATTGTATCGAAATGGTTTATTTTCGTAGCTGTACTAAAAGTGATATCATGAGGAGGACTTACAATGCTTGATAAAACTGAAGTACTCCCATTGTGAGGCGACGATTGAAGTATTACAGGAGCCTTTCTGAGATTTCCTGATTCAGGCTCCTTTGTATTACCAGTAACGTTAGGAAGTTGTAAAGGTGATACGGTAAGACCGTTTACGCTTTCTTCTACATCACTAAATCCAGATACCACCACAGGCTCTTTTATCATTTTCCTAGCTGTAATATGGGAAGAGATAGACATAAGTCGGTTGCTCTTAGATATAGAGACGGAGGAAGATCTAGACTTTGATGAAGTAGCTTTAATAGTATTCAAATTATCAAACAGTGAAACAGGTCTTTCTGCTACATCAGCTTTACTGGATGAAATGAGAGCAAGTTGTTTTTTTTCCTTGCGTAATTGCTCCTCAATAATTTTTACATGCGTTTCTAGCTTTTTGTGAAGAGCATCCTTTTGTTCTAACAAATGATCTTTAGCTTTTAATTGCTCGAACAGGTCTTCTTTATCGATTTTTCGTTCGTTCCTAAGAATTTGATTTTCCTGTTCCAACTCTATAATCCGCAAATCTTTCGTCTTCAATTCATCCATTGCTCTATCCACAATACGATCTAGTTGAAGATTATCCATTATGCGATCTAACGAACGCACCAAAGGTTCCTGGGAACTACTGCAATCGAAATCAAAGTTATAGAGGTGGTCAAACAGATATTTTATTATATGATCAAAAAATGAAAATAACTTAATAGATTCTTCCTTTGTATGTGATTCAGTGACTTCAAGCAATGTTCCTATTACTTTAGATAGAGGAAGTTCCAAAGAAGTTGCTTTAGTATGTGTAATTAGACTTTTAAGGTTGGTTCCATAAGAAATATCTGTTATTGTGTCACTCTTAAAATGCATTTCCACAAGTGATTTTTCCTGGTTTCTATAAGTTTCGATTTCACGATCCAGAATATCTGAGTTTAGTTGGTTCATCAGACCAAAAACTCTATGTATTCCCATTTTCCTCCAATTTTCGAAAGAAACCATTTTTTGTTCATTAGATGGAATAAGTTGCAGAATAGAATGCAAAAGCAACATGGTTGAGATGGCATAGTCAGAGAGAAGTTTTTTTGGTTTTACTAGTGAGAACGGTTCTTGATCTTCTAAATTTTGAATATTATTCAAAGAATGTTCCACTGTACTGATCCACAATGGATATAATTCCATTAGTACTGCCAATAATGTGTCATTCCATTCAGTAGAATACGTAAGCAGAATGACGAGTTCCGTGCACAATGCCCTAACTCGTAACTCAGAAGATTGATCTCCCAATAATGCAAATAAAAACTTTACCCAAGCAATATTGCTAAAAATGGCAGACCTAATCTTTTCGTTATTTAACAAGATCTTGTAGCAAGAAAGATAAACAAATGTGGTCTGCCGATCAATTGAAGAATATAGTTGTTCCAAAATTGTTACTCCATTAGATTTAATAAAAAGTGACATAAAATCGGAATTTCTGAGCAATCGTTCTAATTGATACAGAGTTTGAGAAATGGAAAAGTTTTTGCTTAAATTTTCTAAGATAAGTTGAAGGGGCCTTCTACTGGAATATTGCATAGCGTCTTTCCTTTGATCTATTCGGTCATGATTACTGCTTTCATCCAAAAGCTCATCTTTAGTGAGAAGCTCTAGTTTTCGACTGAATGATAGACTCCTCATGTTCTGTTTCGCTACGTCTGGAAAGGCATGTGTCTCCAAAAATCGATCAAACTTCAAATCGATTTCACTTCTTGACGGCATCTTCTGCTTCCCTGACGAGAGTCTGATGCTAGGAGAGACAACGTCTGACCTGAAATTCTCATTCGCATCTAGCGCATACTTCTTGGTATCAGAATCTAAATTAGGAGTTGAGTAATTGTACACTTTTGTGTACGAGAAATGGTTTGATCCTTGGTGTAACGCACTACCCACCAAATTCAACCCGCTATGAACGACATCATCAACATCCTTTAATCTTTCCCGCCGAGTCAAGTCATCAGCTGACATAGATCCGAATTTATGGGATGTTGATTTTTCCCAATTAAAGGTCATGTTTCATTCCTTTTCACAACCTTGAAAGTTGAGGATGTTGACACGTTCTTTTCGAGCTCAATAAAAGAGTCTAGTACGTGTGAGTAAAAAATACCTTAATATATTCTTTAAAACAACAGCCCTCTAATGATACACCCATCTCTTATGTAAAATCGTTTTCTTATTTGAATAGTATGCTTACATTCACGCTTTTATTTCGTGCAATTTTTTTCCCCTCAGAAACATGTCTAAAAGGTAAATACAAGATCGCACACAATATTGACCAGAATATTTTCAACAAATGCGTACATCAATAATTTTATTTTAATTCCTTCAATAACTACGATACAAATTAGAACATTTCAGGAATGTATTGAAATATGATGCTTTAAATTTGCGTTTCGAAATTATCTGCCCTATATTTACGCATAAGTTAATTTTAACTGTTACATGATATTGGCATGATGTAGAAATGTCCCTAATTGTTTTTCATCTGTTTCGTTAGCTTGGGAACCGCCGGATCACTGCAGCTATTGTTAGACAAGGTTCCTATCAATCTCAGTAGCAAAGAAAAAAAAAAAAATAAATAAGGCACGTGATCAAAATTTACCGTACATCTGTTAGCCTTTTTGCGCCCTTATTTTTTTTTTTTTTTTTTGAAGCAGCTCAGCTCTTGCGGCAGAACATCTATTTACCATGGAACAGTGATAATAAACTCCGAACCGTACTATATCCGATACATTACAAAGGGATACTCGCCTTCTCCAACTGCAGAGACACAAACGAACAACACATATTTTGGCGATAGCGAGTTAGAGTTCAAACATTGCGAGCGCAAGAAATAAGTCATAAACTTCATCCCCACATTAACAAGAAAAGGGTACCCATTCAAAAAAAAAAAAATAATGTCTAAAGCTGGGAGAGACGACCGCATGCATTAGGCGGAGGGACTCCACACAATATACATCTAATTGTTTCCAGGTAAATAAAAAAATTGGTATATAAAGTAGTGATGTCATGAAACTTTACGGTGATTACATAGTACATGAAGTAGTATCAAATTAATATTGCATAGTTTGAAATAAAATATCGATAATGTCTAAAAGACTTTCACAAATTGAGAATCATATAGTGGTCCCTGGAACAGGCGATGACGTTCGTGCAAAAAATGCTAACGATGTTGTGATAGTGGCTGCGTATAGATCAGCAATTGGAAAAGGGTTTAAGGGTGGATTCAAGGATGTTAATACTGATTATATGTTGATGGAATTTTTAAAGGAATTTTTTGAAAAGGTATCTATTGAAAAGAACATGATTGAGGAAGTGGCCTGCGGTAATGTATTGAACCCTGGAGCAGGTGCAACAGAACATAGAGCAGCAATGCTTGCTGCTGGATTACCGTATCAGATACCGCTTGTTGCGATTAATAGACAGTGTTCATCAGGGTTGACAGCGTTAAATGACATTGCAAACAAAATTATATGTGGTCAAATTGATGTTGGTTTAGCGGTAGGTGTAGAGTCAATGACAAAGAATTATAATCCTGGTGCTTTGGGTAAAATATCGGATGAATTGAAGAATATAGAAGAATCTAGGAAATGTTTAATTCCTATGGGATTTACTAACGAGAACGTTGCTCATAACTTCAGTATCACTAGGGAAGATCAAGACAATTTTGCATTGAAATCTTTCCAAAAAGCAGAAAAAGCAGTGGACGAAGGAGCCTTTACGGATGAAATCATTCCTATTAAATTGCCTGATGGTAGGAAGCTTGAAGTAGATGAAGGGCCCAGAAAAGGTATGACGTTAGAAATGTTGAAAAGTTTGAAACCGGTTTTCATAAAAGATAAGGGGGTGACTACAGCAGGAAACGCTTCACAAATATCCGATGGAGTTGCTGGTGTTCTTCTAGCAAGAAGATCCGTTGCAATGAAACATGGGCTAGAAATTGTAGGTAAATATGTTGGTTTTCAAGCAGTTGGTGTACCACCTGAAATAATGGGCGTTGGCCCAGCTTTTGCTATCCCTAAAGTTTTAAAAGACTGTAATTTAAACATTAAAGATGTCGATGTCTTTGAAATCAATGAAGCGTTTGCAGGTCAGGCATTGTTTTGTATGAATACCTTAGGTATAAGTGAAACGAAATTGAATCCAAAGGGGGGTGCTATAGCGTTAGGCCATCCACTCGGTTGTACTGGAGCGAGACAAGTGGCCACAATTTTACGGGAGCTGTCGACAGGTCAGATAGGTGTCGTCAGTATGTGTATCGGGACTGGTATGGGCGCAGCAGCAGTTTTCGTTAAGGAGTAATAGCTTCTGATAGAAGGTTATGTTTTAATCTATCCATCTCTTTGAATGATGTTGACGATAAGAACTCCCATTGTGTAGCCAAATAGTTCAGTTGAACGATCAATGGTTGATTTTCTCTCAGAAGCATTTTCGATTTGTAGTTGAAATTTTCCGTTAGAGTAAAAATTGGGTCGTTTTTATCAACTTCGCTTGATTTTCTTAATTTTATAGGTACTTTTGGGTAATCTAGAGGAACACTGAATATCAGTTTATAGCTAGATTTCCCTAGAAACCCGTTTAAACGTAGGGAATAAGATGTCACATATTGCCCCTTCTGAAGCAAACTGATGCTATTTCCCAACAATTGGAGGAGCTGTTCGATTTCGTTCTTCCTTTGTAGCTTATGCTGTGATCTCCTCTTGAATTTTATCATCTCACTATTTTCATTCGGTTTTTTGTCCTCGAGTATTTTTTGATTGTTATGCTTCTTTTCTGTTGAATTTGGTACATGTGCTTTTTTAGGCATTATCTTACGATTGTTTTTCGATGGAGCCTTACCACTCTTGTTAGAGTTTCTTGGTAGACTTTTATGAGTTCTTTTTGCTTCTACCACTTTTTGATTCTGTTTCATAGTTGAAGCTAAGAAAAGTACAATTAAGTAAAGAAATTCCCGATTCTTAGGCTTGGGCGTATGTTAAGGAGGAGTGAATGAATGCGAGAAAATATAATATAGGAAAGTATGATATGTTTTTGAAGTATTTTTCTGTATAGAACCTTCAATTCATTTTTCTGTAATTTTTCATTTTTACGTTTATTCAAGATTTGGTTTTCTTGATATCAAAAGAAAGTTTTGACACTGAAAGATGGGAGACCTCTTTTATTCTTAGTACTCGCGAATGATTAATCTTTGTGTAGCTTTTACTAGAGAAATATTTTGAAGAGACATAATTTCATTATTCTTGGACTGAATTATTAGACTATGAGAATTAGGTATACGTTGGTTTCCAAATGATTTAAACAAATGCACTGACTTTGAAAGAGTAACAAACATTACCCAAAAAAGAAAAAGCTAAAATTAATAGGAAGGGATAAATACTTGTTAACAACGTTGCTTCTTCATTTGTTTCATTTTACCATTTCAATATCATAACATTTTGGTAAAACATCCGTTCGGATGAATGACATGCATACTCGCTCTTTATTATATTCATGATAGCTTATAATTTGAAAAATAAAATAAAAAAAAATACCCATTTCACTTAGTTTGTATATACATTTCAACTCTTTCTTATAACTCTATAGCTGATATAGTTATAACGACCTTAAACTATTCTACGTCTGTACTTTAAATTCAAAAAGTAAGAGACTAAATCCTTATAGGTTCAT